>CM057340.1:706106144-706563644 GCA_030015575.1 Agapanthus africanus
CACTTCACCAGGAAGTGTGACGTATGGGCCCCAAGCGGCTTCTTTCCTTACTCTGCCGGTAGACCAAGTGACCCAAGCCACCACCGGCTTGTTCTTCGGAACTATGATCACACCTGCAAGCTTTTCTACACCAATACCTGCACCGGAAGCGGGTAAAAAGTCGGTCTTCAACCGGCTCACTGTTTCGACAGCCCCTGTCAACGGGTCGCCCGTCACTAAACCGACAGCCTCCGTTTTCAGCAGGCTAGGTCAGAACCATGAAGTGGCCGCCCCAAAGAGGGCAACGGTCGTTGCTCCGGAAGTCATTAAAGCGGCTTCTCCCATCAGAGAGTCGGTCTTCACAAGATTGACGGTTCCCACTCCTCCCCCAGCTGGTCAAAAGGCATCAGTCTTCGATAGGCTGACATCGGCAGTTACCCCACGCTCAAACAGGGGGCAACAAGAAACCATCTCGATTTTCGAGCCAATCCCAATATCTCGTCGTGCGCCACGTCGCCATTGGCGACGAGTGAGGAAAGCAGGGGGCAGTTCCCCCTCAGGGCTGACTCCACCTGCTCCGATGGTGGAGGTCAACGCTGCTGTTCCAACCGGGAACAGCTTTGAATTACTGAGGAAGGTAAAAAAGAACTCTCCAATAGCTACATTGAAAAGATCTCCGCCTATGGAGAAAGCTCCGGAAGCAAAGCAAGAACAGCCCCCTCAACGGCTGTCGTCAAAAATTTATAAAGTCTGGCGGAAGATTCAAGACTCTGTGATTGATCCAGACCACTTGCGTCACCAGAAAAGGGCAAAGGTGGAAAATAACAAAAAGCGCCCCGTTAAACAGCAGGGAGCAACAGTTGCTAGGATGCCCACTCCAACGGCTCCTTTGACCTCGATGGCCCACAAAAGAAGGAAGCCAGAGAAAGCTCCCGCGTCACCGGCAAAGTTTAAAAGCAGTGAACCTAAACGCCCCAGGTCAGGGGGCATAATTGTTCATACGGTTTATATGGCTTCTGGAAAGGAAGAAAGTCGTACTTCTACGGGTCACCGACCGCTTACCCGATCAGTGACCAAGGCTCAGGAGCAGCAACAAAAGCTCCAGGAGATGATGACCACAATGGCTGCACTCACGGGGCCAAAAGAGAACCCTGAGACGTCCTTAGATGAACGCCAAGAGGAAGAGACCGACGCCGAGTTCCTCCACCGAGTACTGAAAAAGAGAGACAAAGAGGCTGCTGAACAAGCGGCCAACATACAGCGGATGGCCCTCCTCTTCCAGGACATGGTAGGGATGATGATACAACAAGATCCTCCCGCTGAAGAACCCCTGACCGTCCTTGGAGATGATAAAGGAGATACATTAAATCCGCAGCCTGCTCTATTAACAACTAAAGAGGATACAATCTCTAAGACTGATCTGAACGAATACATAGCCCAGCAAATAAAGGTTCATCATGCGGCCGAAGCAGCCGGCCACGTCGTAAAAACGGGGCGGCCGTATCCAGGCTGGTATGACCAAATCAAGTACCCGCCGGGTTACACAATTCCCAAGTTTCATGTCTACAAAGGGACCGGCAATCCCCATCAACATGTTGCCCAGTTTAGGGCACTTTGCGGTAACACCGGCGGCGACGACAAGCTTTTGCTTCGCCAGTTTGTTGGAAGCTTATCAGATACGGCATTCGAATGGTATTCTGAGCTTCCCAACGACTCTATTAAAACCTTTGCGGAGATGGAGCTGCTCTTCACCCAACGTTTTGCAAGTGCCAGTGAGCGTACCCCGATGACGGCACTGATTAATGCCAGGGTAAAACCCGGCGAGACATGGGTTCAGTACGCTATACGGTGGCGAAATCTATGGTCAAAGTGCGAACAGCGCATAGAAGAAGCTCCAGCGGTGGGAATGTTTGTTGGAACCCTTGATCCACAGGCAACCATCTCGCAGTTCATGATGTTCTTCAAGCCGACTACCTTCCAGGCTTTGATCGACAAACTAGCGCAGATGGACCAGATGGGCCATAAACCCCCTCTCCCGAAGCCGGACTCCCGAAACGACAAAGGAAAGGGAAAAGCGATCATTGTCGCTAGTGCCCAACAACAACCGAGCGACTCGAAGCCGGTTGCTCGTCCAAACAATACACGCCCATACGTACCCCTTGAGGACAGGATGGGACGTCCTTACTCCTTCCCCCGCGATAAAACAAGGAGGCTATTCGAGCTGGCGTTGCGCAACAGACTCATAAATCTGCCAGATCCAAAACGTCCGTTGCAACCGAACGACGTCAACGAGCCCAATTACTGCCCTTACCATCGAGTGCTAGGCCATCCCATCGAGGATTGCTACGTTTTCAAGAATTGGCTTGAGAATCAGTACCGTCAGGGCAAATTTGCGCTATCTGACAAATGGAAGGTGAATCCCCCGCAGCCCCACAGCTCTAAGGGGACGAATACGCCGGGGGCAACATGCTCCGTCATTGAGGAAGCTCCTTGGGAGGTTGTATTATCAGCCAAGACGAAGAGGATGCTAAACGATCTTCAGACCTGTCCAGCGGTCAAGTGGAAGAACCCTTTGGAACCGCAGGTTATTGAGGGGATGTTGAAGCCACGTCCGACTCCGAGGACCGATGGTGGTAGTTCAAGCGTTCATAGTCAGCTGTCAAAATCTTCAAAAAAGAAGAAGAAGAAATCTAAGAAGCCCGTGGAGCCTGGCGACAAGCGCATGGACTTACAAAAGCAAATCGACGCGCTGGATGAATACAACCAAAAGGCGCGGACTCCCATTACGCTCCAAGATTTCCTTGATCACGTCTTTCAAAAGGAAGATGAGGGAGAAAGTTCATCGGATGAATCCGAGGAATATGTGGCGAGCTGTCATATGATCTCCCATTCGGTCACGAACGATGAAGAGACTTCTGGCACTGAAACGCTGGGGGCAAATGCCGAATCAAGAGCTCCAGGGTTATCAATCGAAATGATTGACGCGTTTCTTAGTGAAGCTCGATTGAAAAGTAAAGCTGATCGAGAACGCGAGACGGCTATATTCGAAAGGGCCAAGCGCCAGCGACTTGAGGAAAGAGCTGAAATGATCCCGCTAGAGCAAAACGCCTCTACTATCGACAAAAGCCAATTCAAGATAAAGAAGAGGTTTGCTAAGGCCATATCAATGGGCATGAAGTTACCATCCTCTGAAGGAAAACTTACTGGTGTGGTAGAAATGCACCCCTCTTATTGCTTATATCATCAGAAGGTCTCGCATCCCACCCAAGAGTGCAAAGCTTTCAATAGATGGTGGCAAGGATACGTCGCTAATCGATAACGCTTTAAACGGGAAAAACGTAAAATTCGCCGGGAGCAAAGAAATATGACCGAAGAACTTGAAAGAACTGCCGGCAATTGTCACATGGTTAACACTGCCGGGTCACAAGTGCCTACATTTGGGAGCGACTCTGATGAAGAGCTAGAACTTGGCCCCCTCTTCAAAGAATCCACTTCGGGAAAAGAAGAAGAACCGAAGGCCTGCGAAAATATACAGCTACGCAATCGAACATTACCCGAAAAGAATCTCGGACCCTTAAGCAAGAAAGACAAAGGGAAAGAGAAGGTCTCTGAAGATATCGCCTTGGATGACCGAGTCGCGGAAGAGTTAACCGCCAAGAATCCCCCAAAGAGGAATAAAGTAGATTACAATGTCTTAGCGCATCTGAGGAAGCTACCCTCACAACTCAGTATTCTCGATGCCCTATTACTATCAAAAGAGGCAAGGGATTCTTTAATTAAGGCCCTACAAGAGCCGGACCAGTTCCAAGCCTTCCTAGCCGAAGAAAAGATGAAGGACGAATTAGAAAAAGTGCACACAGCCGACGTTGCTTTTGGTGACGAAGACCTTCTCCTCGGAACGTGTGAACATAATCGTCCCCTTTATGTCTCAGGGTACTGCCATGACATAAAGATAGGTAAAATCTTGGTCGATAACGGATCGTCTGTTAATTTACTCAATGTGCGAGTGTTAAAGGAGATTTGCATGAGTGTCCAACACCTCGCCCGAGACAAAATCACCATCTCCGGATTCGACTCCCAATCATCAAAACTCTTGGATCTGTGATATTGACGCTATGCTTCGGGTTGCTCGTCACAGACATCAAATTCCATGTTATAGACGCCAAGACGTGCTACAATGCTCTGCTCGGCCGACCATGGCTACACGAGTACAATATCATCCCTTCTACACAGCATCAGTGCATGAAGTATTCTAGGGATGGCCTCGAGTACACTGTGGCGGGAGAGTTGAATCCGTTTTCCGTGAATGAAGTTCGCAAGTACGAAGATGTCAAATACTTCTTACCGAGTTTCGAAGATACGGAGAGGTGTCACAAGCCGGAGAACAAAACTAACGCAACCATCCCTGTCTTCGGCAGTGATACCGAGGAAGAAGAGGATATAATTTATTCGGGTCCGCCCCAATCCACCAGGCCAGGACCATCCGTTCCTTCATTGATCTTCGGCAGTGATTCAGAGGATGAAGTTCATGCTGTATTCCCTGCTCGGCCTTCAATACGGGTTTCCGTTGATGAAGAGCGAAGTCTGCAGATAACCATGGTGCCGCTTGAACATTACAAAGAACTGGATGCACTTGACACCAACAGCGTAGAAGAAGACATTCTATATCCCTCCCGGACGAAAAGGCGAGAAGGCAATCCTATTCTACCGTTCTGAAGAAAACAAGGTGGAAAAAGAAATTTGGCATGGCGCGGATCCCACGCTCGACAGGCTTCAGCCTATCCGTCTTCCCAGATATTATACCGAAGGTTTGAAGAAACTGCTGAAACGCCAGGGGATATCCTTCACACAGACCGTTAGAAAGGCCAAATTCTATGACAAGGTTTGGAATGTCCCCGGGACTCAACGCAAACTGCCTAACGGGAGAATGGAAACAAAAGGGCTTGGGTACATCCGGTCAAAGAAACGAGAGCTCTTGAACAGCTGTTATGTCATGTATGACTTCGATGAAGAGGCGGACGCTCAATGGGAGGATGCTAATCCTAAGCCAGTAAAAGTTCCTGATGAAAAATTGCCCGGTCCATCATTTGAAGAACAAATGGACAGGCTTATAAGGGAAGCTGGTCAAAAAGTCCGAGATGACCACAACCGCGAGACAGCCATCTATGAGAAAGCCAAGACGCAACGCCTTCTCCAACAAGCCGTGAAGGATGAAAATGCCGCTCCTTGTCAACCTGCTACAAAAAAGGTTCGACGCGAAAGCAAAAACAAGTCGAAAGGCAAGAAAGGCGCTCAACAACCACAAAGAAGAGCTAAGAAACCACGCATCCGAGAGTCGAGCGTTATTGACCTAGCCCTCATGAAGAAAATGGGTCGAGCATACTCATTTCCTCGGAACAAAACAAGGAAAATACTTGATCTTGCTCTAAAACATCAAATGCTTAAACTGCCAGAGTCTAAACACCCTGAGCAAGCAGGCGAAGTCTCCAACCCAAATTATTGCTCTTACCATCGAGTAGTAGGGCATCCGCTTGAAGATTGCTTCACCTTTAAGAATTGGGTTGAGGACCAATATCAGCTTGGCAAATTCGCGTTGTCTGACAACTGGAGGGTAGCGCCGCCGCAAAAGCACGAACCCGAAAACACAAGGATAGAACCAACTCCGCATTGGGATTGGCAGAAAATTCGCACTTGCCACATGATAACAATATTAAAAGAAGAGTCCGAGGACATGAACAGCCTTCCTCGGTGCTTTGAAAACAGCAGCGATGAGGTAATCTCAGAATTTCCCCCAGCTCCAAAAGAACTGGAGGATGGAATACATACTACTGCAGATAACCTCAAGAAAATCGAGTTGGGGACAGTAAATGATCCGCGACCGACATTCGTCAGCGAGCTGCTGTCTGAAGAGAGGGTGGCTGCGTTAAAAGATGTCCTTGTGCAGCATAAAGATTGCTTCGCATGGAACTATTCCGAGATGCCTGAACTAGACCCAGAAGTCGCTGTACATAGACTAGCAATATCCCCAAACGTCAAACCAGTCAAACAGGCACCGAGAAGAATGCGACTCGAGCTTGAGATGAGCATAAATACCGAAGTCAAAAAGTTAATCGACTCTGGCTTCATCCAGGAAGTTCAGTACCCTGAATGGATCGCCAACATCGTCCCAGTGATGAAGAAAAATGGGACAGTGCGCATATGCGTAGACTTCCGGGATCTTAATAAAGCTTGCCCGAAGGATGATTTCCCAGTGCCAGTCACTGAATTGATGATAGACAATACATCCACTCATGAAGTTTTCTCCTTCATGGACGGCTCATCGGGGTATAACCAGATAAAAATGCATCCAGAAGACCAGAAGCACACAGCCTTCAGGACTCCTCTTGGTATATTTTGTTATAAAGTAATGCCCTTCGGTTTGAAGAACGCCGGTGCTACTTATCAGAGGGCCATGACAAAGATCTTCGACGACCTTATACACGAAATCGTCGAATGCTATATCGACGATCTCGTGGTTAAAAGCAAGTCATACGAAGAGCATCTCGAGCATTTGAAGACCGTATTTCAACGCCTTCGGCGATACAATTTGAAGATGAATCCTTTAAAATGTGCGTTCGGGGTTTCCTCAGGCAAATTCCTAGGATTTATCGTTCGACACCGAGGTATTGAAATAGATCCGTCTAAGATTAAGGCGATCATGGAAATGCCTCCGCCAAGAACCCTCAAACAGTTGCGATCTCTCCAAGGGAAGCTCGCATACATACGGCGATTTATAGCTAATCTTTCAGGAAAGTGCCGTCCTTACAGTCACCTGATGAAGAAGGGAACCCCATTCGTTTGGGATCACAAATGCCAAGGCGCATTGGATGAGATCAAGCAGTATCTGCAAAACCCTCCAGTGTTGGCTGCTCCAGTTAAGGGAAAGCCTCTCATTCTTTACACAACCGCCCTTGAAGGCACTTTGGGCGCATTATGGGCACAAGAGAATGACCAGGGGAAAGAAAGAGCACTCTACTACTTAAGTCGGGTTTTGCTGGGGGCAGAAAGCAATTACCCCCCATTGAAAAACACTGCCTGGCGTTGATCTTCGCAATAACAAAGCTTAGACATTACGCATTAGCGCATAAAGTCCATCTCATTTCAAAGGTGGACCCTCTCAAATATTTAATGTCAAAGGCCATCTTGACGGGACGACTCGCTAAATAGGCTCTACTCTTAATGGAGTTCTCGATAACATATCGACCCCTCAAGGCAGTGAAGGGTCAGGCCATAGCCGACTTCCTAGCTGAGCACCCGATACCTGCCGATTCTCCTCTGAATTGCGATTTGCCAGACAAACATGCGTTTGATGCAATCGACAGTGGTGATACCCATTGGGAGCTTTATTTCGATGGGGCATCTTCCATGAAAAAGCACAAACAAAATACATCGATGATCAAATCGGGAGTAGGCCTTATCTTTGTAACCCCACAAGGAGGAATAATGCGCTTCGCCTTCTCCTTGACAGAGCCGAGAACGAATAATGAAGCTGAATACGAAGCTTTGATAGCAGGCTTGGAGATTGCCATTGACATGGGAATTGAAAACCTCCTCATATATAGGGACTCCCAGCTAGTCGTCAGTCAAGTGAACGGCGATTACCAAACATGCAAACCGGAATTGATAAAATACGGTGAAAAGGTGCAACAACTGCTAACCCAAATTCCCTCCTATACTTTGGAAAGTATACCGCGCGCGGAAAACAGCAAAGCGGATGCACTGGCCAAACTTGCTAAAGAATTAGCTGACGAGAACCTCGATGACGTTAGAATCGTGGTACAAAGCCGTCGAGTGCTCGCCCCGGCACAAATACCTCCAGAATCATATAAAGAAAAGGGAGCGACTGAGCAGACGACCCTACAAATAAAAGACCATGAGAAGGCCGAGGACTGGAGGGAAGTCTTCATAGACTACTTTAAGACCCACCAAGTACCTGAAGAAGCGTCCACAAGACATCAGCTCACGAAACGAGCCCTGTCTTTCGCCTTTGTCAACGATACCCTGTACAAGAGGTCATTTTATTCTTTGTGGCTGAGATGCTTAGGACCTGACGAAGCGAAAAGAGTCGTCCAGGAAGTTCACGACGGACTCTGCGGTTCTCATCAAGCAGGCCCTAAGATGAAGTTGAAAATAAAACGGATGGGCTACTACTGGCCCACGATGATTCAGGACTGCATCGAATATGCGAAGCAATGCCACTCATGCCAAATTCATGGGGACTTCATCCATCAACATCCAAATCCGCTACACCCAACAGTGGCTAGCTGGCCATTCGAAATGTGGGGGACTGATATAGTTGGCCCCATCGAACCAGCATCGTCTAAGGGACATCGTTTCATCCTAGCGACCACTGACTACTTCTCTAAGTGGGCAGAAGCGATACCGTTAAGAGAAGTGAAGACGGAAAATATCCTCCACTTCTTCAAAACGCACGTCATATATCGGTTCGGAACTCCGCGACGGATCATCTCCGATAACGGGCCAGCCTACAGAAGCCACAAGATCAGTCGCTTTGCGCAGCAGCATAATATAGACTGGAGATATTCCTCAGTTTATAATCCGCGAGCTAACGGTCTAGCTGAGGCCTTCAACAAGACCTTGACGAAGATCATGAAGAAAACAGTGTCACGAAATAAGAGAGATTGGCACGAAAGATTGCAAGAGGCTCTTTGGGCGTATCGAACTACATTTAAAACGGCCACAAACACAACGCCGTACGCGTTGGTATTTGGGACGGAAGCAGTACTCCCTCTCGAGATAGAATTACCCTCTCTACGAGTGGCAGTCCACTACGAGCTGACAGACGAAGAAAATGCTCACCTTCGGTTTGAAGAGCTTGACGCCCTTGATGAAATCCGGCTCCTAGCGCAACAGAATCTGGAAGCTTATAAAGCAAAGATGACACGCTCATACGAAAGATTGACCCGACCAAGGACATTCCGTCAAGGCGAACTTGTGCTAGTGGTCAAAAGGCCTATGATTCCCAACCGCGCCAAGCGAGGAAAATTCGAGCCGAACTATGAAGGCCCGTACATCATAGATAAAGTTTATCAGGGTAGGGCCTATCTACTCATGGACATGCACGGTGAAAGGCCTTTCAGGCCAATAAACGGTCGCTTCCTAAAGAAATACTATGCTTAATGAGCCACAGCCTAGGTCTATGATGGATGACGACAACTATGTCCGCTCGCTATCTTCCTAAGCTCAAGCTTCATAAAGAATAGCCAACCTTCTCAACAACGGACCGAAATGTCCTAAAACTAATAGAAGACAAAAACATCTTTAAGCTACTACCGCAGCATCCTTAGGCTGACGAGATGAACAAAAAAAAATAAATAATAAAAATAAAATAAAAAAAAACGGTATGTCCATAAGCAAAAAGGGCACGGATGAAAACCCGAAAAGGCTCCGTGAGTAAAAACAGCAGGGCTACCGGCGAGTATTCGTGAAAACCCGAAAGGGCGCGACCTCGTAAAAAAAAAAAGAAAAAAGGAGAAAAAGAAAATAAAATTAAAAAAAAACGGTATGTCCATAAGCAAAAAGGGCACGGATGAAAACCCGAAGGGGCTCCGTGAGTAAAAACAGCAGGACTACCGGCGAGTGTCTGTGAAAACCCGAAAGGGCGCAACCTCGTTAAAGGACACTTACAAGGTCCCCTCGACCTTGTAGGGAGAAACCACCCGCGTGAGATCCTTACGACTCACAAAGGAGCAACACACTTAGGGATCCTCACGATTCCTAGGGAGAAAATACACTTGCGAGATCCTCACGACTCGTAAGGAAAACTCTCTTATGGGACCCTCACGGCTCATAGGATTTGAAAGTCTTAAGTTACAGAGACCTAAACCTGTGCTTAAGCAATCCCCACAATTTCCGATATTATCCTACAAGTGGCTCAATACTGACCCTTGTATACAATCCACGGACGCGAATAAACATTTCCCTAGCCAAATCTCATCCGTAACTGGGAATACGTTCGCATGGTAAACAACCCTTATAAATCACCTCGATTTATGAGGAGAAAACCCTCCTGTAGGATCCTTACGACTTACAGAGGAACAAAACACTTAGGAACCCTCACGGTTCCTAAGGAGAAAATACGCCTACAAGATCCTCACGACTTGTAGGGAGAAATACCTTTGTGAGACCCTTACGGCTCATGAAGTCAAAAGCCTTAGTCGACGGAACCCTAACCCTGGTCGCTAAGCCTCCTTTATTCGACAACGACAGAGGAAAATGATGATTCGCTCCTGGCAATATCCCAGTTGTAGCGGTGCTGATGCCGAAGTCGGTGTCTAATTTCAGGTTTACGGTGAAAAGCCAGAAGGCCGCTCATGCGTACGAAATAGCCGAAATGATGGGGCAACTTGCGATAAAAAGCAGCAAGTAAAATGTAAGCATGCAAAATAGCCGAAATGATTGGGCAACTCGCAATAAAAAGCAGCGAGTAAAAATAAAATAAATAGCCGAAATGATTGGGCACCGCGAAAAATAGCCGAAATGTTTGGGCAATCGCGACCTTCGCGATATAAAAGCTGAAATGATAGAGCATCGCGGAGATAAAACAAAAAAATGATGATAAAACTTTGGCCCTACAGTTAAGATCACATCGATCCCTGTATGCAATCTAAGGGCGCAAACAAAAAGAGAACCATACTTTCCCAACAGGTTCCGCCAGAAGACGATGCCAAATCTCGACGGTTCAGTCCAACTCCGAGGAAACCAGTGTCTTCAGCAAAATCCCTCGACTCACGGATACAAACACTCCTTGACGAGAGCCTTCTGATCCGCGTCGACCCGCAGAGCCACCAGTGCCTCCGTAGGAATCCTCGACTCGTTTCAAACCCCAAGGAAACAAATAATCCTTGGCGCTTGGGAAACAAATAATCCCTAGCAAAATCCCTCGACTCACGGATACAAACACTCCTTGATGAGAGCCTTCTGATCCGCGTCGACCCGCAGAGCCACCAGTGCCTCCGTAGGAATCCTCGACTCGTTTCAAACCCCAAGGAAACAAATAATCCTTGGCGCTTGGGAAACAAATAATCCCTAGCAAAATCCCTCGACTCACGGATACAAACACTCCTTGACGAGAGCCTTCTGATCCGCGTCGACCCGCAGAGCCACCAGTGCCTCCGTAGGAATCCTCGACTCGTTTCAAACCCCAAGGAAACAAATAATCCTTGGCGCTTGGGAAACAAATAATCCCTAACAAAATCCCTCGACTCACGGATACAAACACTCCTTGACGAGAGCCTTCTGATCCGCGTCGACCCGCAGAGCCACCAGTGCCTCCGTAGGAATCCTCGACTCGTTTCAAACCCCAAGGAAACAAATAATCCTTGGCGCTTGGGAAACAAATAATCCCTAGCAAAATCCCTCGACTCACGGATACAAACACTCCTTGACGATAGCCTTCTGATCCGCGTCGACCCGCAGAGCCACCAGTGCCTCCGTAGGAATCCTCGACTCGTTTCAAACCCCAAGGAAACAAATAATCCTTGGCCCTTGGGAAACAAATAATCCCTAGCAAAATCCCTCGACTCACGGATACAAACACTCCTTGACGAGAGCCTTCTGATCCGCGTCGACCCGCAGAGCCACCAGTGCCTCCGTAGGAATCCTCGACTCGTTTCAAACCCCAAGGAAACAAATAATCCTTGGCGCTTGGGAAACAAATAATCCCTAGCAAAATCCCTCGACTCACGGATACAAACACTCCTTGACGAGAGCCTTCTGATCCGCGTCGACCCGCAGAGCCACCAGTGCCTCCGTAGGAATCCTCGACTCGTTTCAAACCCCAAGGAAACAAATAATCCTTGGCGCTTGGGAAACAAATAATCCCTAGCAAAATCCCTCGACTCACGGATACAAACACTCCTTGACGAGAGCCTCCTGATCCGCGTCGACCCGCAGAGCCACCAGTGCCTCCGTAGGAATCCTCGACTCGTTTCAAACCCCAAGGAAACAAATAATCTTTGGCGCTTGGGAAACAAATAATCCCTAGCAAAATCCCTCGACTCACGGATACAAACACTCCTTGACGAGAGCCTTCTGATCTGCGTCGACCCGCAGAGCCACCAGTGCCTCCGTAGGAATCCTCGACTCGTTTCAAACCCCAAGGAAACAAATAATCCTTGGCGCTTGGGAAACAAATAATCCCTAGCAAACTCCTCGACTCACGGATACAAATACTCCGTGACGAGAGCCTCCCAACCCGCGTCAACTCACAGAGCCACCACAGTCTCCGTGAGAGAATTCCCGTTTCGCTCCACCTTGCAAGATAAAGTCTCGGGCAGCAAGGATTAAAAAACTTGCTTCCTAAACAATGGGGCCCTGCAAGTCAATCCAAAATAGTCTCTTGCATACTATCCATGGGTCTCACTCTCCAAAGTCGAGTTTCGACGAGGAGGGAAACAACCGCTTACGAATCCGCTCGACTTGTAAGAGGGAAAAATTCTCTTATAGGATCCTTACGACTTATAAGAGAAAACCACACTTAGGAATCCTCACGATTCCTAAGGAGAAAATCCACCTATGGGATTCTCTCGACCCGTAGGGAGAAAAGCCTCTATGGGACCCTCACGGCTCATAGAGTTGAAAAGTCTTAGGCAGTAGACCTGAACCTGCGGCCTAAGTCATCGCTATTTCTTAAGGAAGTCAGAATACTCGTTTTGGATATCCATCAACCATGGTTATTAAGGCAGCCTGCTGACAATTAAAAAAAAGATGACAGAAAGAATATCCGGTCTACATTTGATCTGGCGTGCGTGACGCACTCATTTATGCATGGGCAGAAGACTCAGGACGAGAAATAAGACAAGCCGAAGAGTTTCCATTCATACTGCTAGAAAATTCCTTTTTACAATCATAAGAAAGATAAATAAATAAAAAAAACATTATTCAAATTATTACAATGGAATAACCTCAGATCCGGGGCACGGATTAAGGAAATCGAAAGTAAAGCCATCCAGAGTTCGTCTGGCCTTTCTAATTATTCTTATGCGCAGTCTTTCGCGCTCCTCTGTGTCAATATCATCGGCAATCCCCCCTGGCCTTCGATAAGCGGCAATTATCGTCGTCTGCTGGAAGACTTGGTGTAGGATGTCAACGAGGCTGTTCCGCCGTTTCTTTGAGATCAACCCTGTCAGGTACACTGAATGCACCTTGTCTTCGGCATCATCCAGTGCGTTAAGCGGTAAGGCCTCATGAAGATCCGGAAGTGCTCTCCATATGGCTCCCAACACGACTTTCAGAAGGGCCGAACGACGAGGCAACAACCAACCCCCGCTTGCGTTCAGACGAGCCATGACTTCCGCACATTCAGCGTCCGTAAACTCCTGGTTTTGTTGACGACCCTGAGCGCGGATATCGTCGTAGGTAATGAACTCGTGCAGACTGTATAGATGCACCGCCGCCATTATACCTGGAGAAAATATTACAGGAAGATCAGCAATAGAAAAGCAATAACATACATAGAGGATTAAATTCCTGAGGAGCAAGACTATGTTCAAGGATGAAATCTCCCAAACGAGAGCTCTGCTGGTTAATCGATTCTACCTGAAGAAGTTTTCTAAAAACTTTTTAAAAAAAAGGGGAAACAAAGCAACGGAGTTCTTAAAGGCAAGGAGAAAGCTCCGAAGTCTTCTCAAATGGAAATCTGGAAGATGATAGGTATCTGGAAGGGACCAAAGGTCCTATTTATAGGCATCAAATGCCTCTTCGAATTCCAAAAGTCTTCACGGCGGTTCACCCTAATCGGAGCGAACTTTTGTTCAAATCCCGAAGCGGGAGACGAAGCAACGCTTCGTCTTCCCCCAGTCAGAGCAAAGCTCTGTCTTAAAAATTAATTTAATGAAGCAACGCTTCAGATTGTTTGCGCTGCGCAACGGGCCACGTGGTGGACGCAGACGCATCAGCGCAACGCCCAAAGCAGCGCACCCAATCAGAGCGAAGCTCCTTTTCAAAATTAAAGGAAGCAACGCTTCAGCTGCGCTGCGCCGTGCGCTACACGACACAGCGCAGAGGCGCTGACACAGTTGCGCTGCACTGTGCGCTGTGCGACACGTGTCATACCCTGAAGCATTTGCGCTAAACAAAATTAAAAATTCTGGAGAAATCGTTCCTACTTTTTTTAAAATAAAAAGATTTACTTCTGTGAAACAGAAGCCCTTGGATCAAAGATCCGATGGTGAGGGGAAATTCCCCCAGATCATTTAGAAAAGGGATTTCTCTAATAAATCAAATTTGCTTCTCAATTTGCAAGATGAAGCCTCAGGCAGCAGAGGTGGGAAAACTTACTTCCTGAACGATGAGACCCTACAAGTCGATTTAAAATGGTCTCTTGTATACTATACACCGGTCTCACTCTCCAAAGTCGAGATTCGATAAAGAGAGAAACAACCACTTACGGATCCTCTCGACTCGTAAGAGGGAAAAATCCTCTTATAGGATCCTTACGACCTATAAGAGAAAACCACACTTAGGAATCCTCACGATTCCTAAGGAGAAAATCCACCTATGGGATCCTCTCGATCCGTAGGGAGAAAAATCTCTACGAGACCCTCACGGCTCATAGAATTGAAAAGTCTTAGGCGGCAGATCTGAACCTGCGGCCTAAGCCATCGCTATCTCTTGGAAAAAATTAAGTTGTCTGCCAATCAGGGTCATCGACAACATCATGATGCAAAGGCAGGAAACAAAAGAACATACAAGACATTGCAAAAGAAAGTGTGTATCTTTATTCATTGACCCCAATCAAATACATGGTGAATCATACAAAAGAGCAAAGAACGGATACATGTTACTCAAAAAAGAAAATTTTTACAAATACATTGATACAAAGGCAGCTATTGGGAAGGAAGCGTCTTAAGTAGCTTTAGCAATTGCTCGCATACTTCCTTCCACGTCTTCTCTTGATCGGCTACCACCGCTAGCTCTGCCTCCGCCTGGGCTTTTTGCTGCAAGACCAACGCAAGCTGCTCCCTGACGACCTGATAGGCAGCTTCCCGACTTGGGATATTGCGCTCAGCTATGTCAAGCTTCCGCTTCAAGCTTAGCCCATGGGAGATGCGCTCCAAGAGACCCTCAAAAATAGTCTTCACTTGGGCAGCATTTGCCTCGACCTCAGCGCGCAGATGAGCCGTTTCGTTCGAGGTCTCTTGGCATTCCCTTAGCTTCAAGGCTGCTTCTTGCTCCAAATGCCGGAAGTGAGAAGTGCTTTGCTCCAGCCAAGTTGCCAGTTGGGTGCTCAGGGCTAAAACTTCGGGAGAAGGGCGCGTCAACTCCAGCCGGTGTAGACATGCCTCGATTCCCCTGCAGTGACTAACCCAAGATTCGACGACGCCTTCGTTATGAAAATTCACGAGCGCCGCCAACATCGGGTTAACCTCCACAGCGAAATCTACGGCAGAGGGGAGAGCGTCCATGTTGTGCTCCTCGATGTACCCGCTCAGCATGCCCACACTCATCACAGCACCCTTTGAAGATGGACATCTCAAGAAAGGGCCTGCCGGTGAAAGAACGTGAGCCTCAAAAGGGACCGGAGCCGGAACAATAGCTGCAAAACAAAACATGGTTAAACGATGGTTCAAGAGATGTTTATGGGTTGCCAAAAAAGGGAATTTGCTATACCAGCTGCAACAGACGGCAAAGCCAGAAGGGCCGGTAGCGCGGCAGGTCTTGCATCCCCTCCTTCGATCTGTGGCACTGCAATAAAGAAAAGGAAAAGTCAGAAATTATTCAATGGCTAGAAAAAGGGAGATAAACAAAGATATTATAGTGAAAGTATACTCACCGGCGCCACTAGAGGGAGAAGCGAGTTCGGATGGGAAAGAGAAATGTGGGAGCAACACTTGATATAAATGATCAAAGAGCACTCCTGCGATGGCACAATGGTATAACGTTAGTACAAAAGCTAAATTTTTGAAAGATTAATGCGTGAATCGTGAATCTATACCTTCCAACATCCGCGATGGTACAAGGGAAGACGGAGAGGTGACCACCGCCAAAGCAGTAGTTGACGGTGCTCCTTCGAGCAATGGAGCGTCAGCACTGGCCGCACCTGCAAAGACAAACTTGTTAGAAGAGATCGCGAGATATATAAAAAGAAGAACACCGGTAACTCGAAGTTTACCCGACGAGCTGCCAGCCGAAACTGAAGCAATCCCCTCTTCTGTTGATACGAGACCACCGCCCGTAGCCTCATCACCCGACTCGATGGGAACCATTGTTGTGCTCGCGAGCCCGGGAGATGGCAAGGAGCCATACGCGGGGAGGGCCATGATCGGAGTATTACCAGATTCCTGGGAAAGAGCGGTTCGCTCCTCCTCAGGAATCGTGGCCGCCTCACCCGATACTCACTCGGTTTCTGCGGTCACGGTTGTCTCGTCCATCGGCACCGTGACGTCTCCAGCCTCAAGCGCCTCGACTTCTACTGCCTTCGGCTTGACAATCATCTCATCTGCCGCCACTTCAGACGCGGCATCAATAACCTTCTCGGCGGTGGATCCTTCAACTTCTGTTTCAGGCGCCGTGGCCCCGACGACGGTGCTCACTGTTGGCTCGGGTTCGGCAAGTATCGCTTCCTCCATTCCTCTGGGTGCGACGGTCTCCGCCTCCCCCTCAGTCGGACTTGGCCCTGCAAGATGGAATGCGTATGAGCCAATGGCTTGATAATTCTTACAACAAGGTTCTGAAAGAAATGTTACCTGAAGAGGACTTATCGTTTGCACTCCGAGCCGCGCGCGCCACTTGCCTATGAGCAGTAGACAGGGCGGCAGGGGCCTCTTCAGAAGGAGTGTCAGCATGAGGAATAATGCTAGGGCCCGCTCCCGTGGCCAAAGCAGCTCTACTCGCCTTTGCTTCGGAAGGAGTGTCGGCACGAGGAATAGTGCTAGGGCCCGCTCCCACAGCCAAAGCAGCTCTGCGCGCCCTTGCTTCGCGTCTCAACCGCTTCCGCTCCTCTCGAGCCATTGAGACGGATGCCACTAGGGCTTCCTTGAGTGAGGCTTCCTCGTCCGTATATAGGGATGCCTCTAGATTCTTCAAGGCATCCCTCGTCGTCTTGTCAAGCCGAGGCTCTTGTGGCAACTTCGACGAAGCCGGGACTTCGATGACGGACTCGGGAAGGATCCCTGCGTCAATTGATACAACCCCTGCAAAGAAACAAAAGAAGGTCAGGTTGACTATCATAAAAAGACAACAAACTTTCCTTATAAAAGAGAAAGGGGTGAAACATACCAATGCTTGCTAGGGCACGCTTCTCCTCCTCCTCCTGGAAGGTTTTCAGGGAGGCAGCAATAGCCTCTTCAGTAGAGACACCTGTTGAAAATGGAGCAAATGTTAGTTAAATATAATAATACAAAGTGCAATGAAATGACAAATAAAGCGTCTGATGATTACCGGACTCAGCGAGTTTGCTTAACATCGCTTCAAGCCTCGCTGATCGCTCTGAAGCTGCAATGGCGGCAGCCAGATTGGTGTCCTCAGGGTCTACCACGAAACCCTCATTGCTGCCATACTCACATATAGCCTCGGCGGGAGGAGCCGCAGGCTTTAGGCTAAGGATCGCATCGAGGGGTAGGGTGGACTTCTTCTTCTTCTGTCCGCCAGCTTTAGATCCGCCCGGAGCAGCTTTGCGCTTGGCAGTCACTTTTGGGCGGCGAGTCCCGATATCCGCTCCTACGCCAGACTCTGGAGATACCACTTTAACCGTCTTTGTGGGAGCACGGGGCGCCGGTGGTGCATCCACCATAGTAGGCAGTGGCAATCCACGCGGGGGGGCCAACACGCATGGTCGGTCAGCTCCGGCATCTTTTATCGGGAGGGTGATCGGGACCCTTGGCTGCAAGGGAGCCTTACGATCACCGCCGGGGGGCGCACCCCTACGATCAACCAGCAGGCGTTTCTCCATTAAAATGATTGGGCCCATAGCATGCGCATACCAGGCTACATAAAGATGGATTATTTTAGGGGCACAGCTAGGCTCACTGATAAAAAAATAGGAGCCTGTATTGAGCCGGGTGAAATGATGCATAGCATTCCTTATTCCCCCTTGGTTGGCCGTGGGTGTTTCCAGAAAGGCTTCCATCGGGATCCCTTGATTGTAGCTTGATTGTCGGGCAAATCGATGTGGGTTATACCTCATAAAGAGAGCCGTCTCATTCTGCCTAAATACTAGGTAGCCTGGCCGAATGGAGTAAAGGTGAAGGATTTCCCGAGCCTTCAGTACAGAAACCCCGCTGTTAAAGTCATCACGCAGCGACACCACTGACTTAGTGGTCTCGGAGCCTATGGTGATGACCTTATCCACAAAAGAGGTCTTCGCTCCGACTAGATGTGAACGCAGGAGCAGCCCCCTAGACTCCCACGGAGGTGCAACCACAATTGAAGCCCCGACCAACTGCATGATTCTTGGGAGTCTGTATTTCTCAAAAAACGGAGGAGTCTTATGGGCACCAAACACCCCTCGCACATGCAGCTCCATCCAAGAAGTGAAGTAGTGCATCAGGAAGTTAGCAGGTTGTACCCCAGGCTCATTAGCGTCCGCCGCTATGCTAAGTCCATTGTAGAGGTAAGCCAGCCCGGCGATCCCTACTGATAACTGTAAACCAGCCGCCATTCGATGCGCCGGGTAAAACACAGAGGACCTCATTAGGCGTGGGTGCATGGGAAGCGCGAAGCTGCATAGCCATAGACCCAAGAACCCTATGAAAAAAGTCTCCTCGTCCATGCCAGGAACGGCGATCTCTGAGAAAAGGACGCTGGCAGTGCCGGGGAGATAAAAATCCCGCTGCTCATTTTCCGATGAAGGTCGGCGGTCCAAGTCGAAACCAAAGGGGTCAGCAAGCTGAGCAAACTTCTCGCCCTGCTCTGATAGGAACTCCGGGCGGATAAAACGAGCAATGAAATCCGCGAAACTGACGCCCCGGTCGCCCGATTCCAAATGGAGTTCCTCATAAATCTCCAACACCTTCACCAAGCCCGGGTGCTGATGCTGAATGGCATTTTCCAGAGTTAAGTCAAATACAAGCTGCTTGGTGGCAAAGACGTACTCGTCAGGAGGAAGCAGCTCCTCGTAGTGCTCCCCCCTCACTGGTAGACCTGAAATCTCAACAAATTCTTCCAAAGAGATGGAGACTTCCCTATCCGCTGTCAAGAAGGTGTGGGTGGGGATATTCCATTGTTCAATAAAGGCCTTTATCCACCACGTTGGAGGAGAGGGATACTCGAAAAGCGAAACGTAGACGGCCGAATATAAACCAATCTTCGTTAGATGAGTCCTTTTCGCCAATAAGATGTACCGGGCCCATTGCAGATATCCGGCAAGAGGTTGCGGAGTCAGTCCAATATTGTACGCTTGTCCCCAAGGGCGTGCTTCACCCTGACAGATTCGCCTCCCCAAGATATCTATAGCCGGCGGCAGCTGCACCGGAATGGCACCGATTGCAGGCTGAAGGAGGTCGTCGGAATTCCAATTTTTAACCTCCACGGCATACTCCACCGGGGGCTTGTCCGCATAAGGGATCGTAACTATGGGCTCAGAGGGCGAAGCGGAGCTGAAGCTGCGGCGGCCTTGAATGATTTGGCTGTACCACCTTCCCCACAGGTGAAGTCTCTTGCACTCAGGATCGTGATCTTTAATCAAGGCGAACACCACCCGGTCCACTGGTGAATGTGGGAACCCTCCTTCTGAGCGAACGAAAGGGAAAGACAGATCTTCAGACATGTTTCCTGTAGAAAAGAAAAAAAAATATAATCGTTAGTGTTCTAATGCTTCACATTTCAAAGTCCTACATCACACTACAATGCAGTGGGTAGGGGACCAAAGGGGGACCCACAAAATCAAGATGACGGTGCATCATTTGATAAGACAGTCCCATCATTGGATGAGACTGTCAGTCAATGAAAAAGACCCCCAAGAGAATATCCTCATAGGGGGGAATCCCTAGAGACAAGGAGAAAATCTCCTCTTTTTAGAGCAAAGCTCTGTCACAGAGTGACATTTGTCAAACTCTGGTCTCAAAGGAATAAAACTTCTTAAAAAAAGAGCCTAGCTCTGTAGTAGTAATGAAAAATTATAACTCCTAAGAATTAAAAATTTTGGGATCTTAAAGATCCATGAAAACTTTTAGGAGTTCTCTATTTGATCTATGAGCAGGGCTCTGTTCATGGGTTAAAACCCAGGAACAAGATCTCTGTAAATTTTTGAGAGCAAGGCTCTGTGGATGAAACCCCAAAGGGGTCTTCTTTAGATCAAAGATCTATGAGAGCAAGGCTCTGTTGAAGAAACCCCAAAGGGGTTTTCTTTAGATCAAAGATCTATAAGAGCAAGGCTCTGTTAATCAAAATTAATTTAAATTAATTTAAATTTTTACCTAGAGTGATTCTAAGTTCTGAACTTCAAAGTTCTTGGGAAGAAGCAAGAGCAAGGCTCTAAGAGTTTTTAAGCAAGAGCAAGGCTCTGAATCAAAGTTCTTGAAACGGTAAAAAAAATTTTAAGGACCAAGGGTCCCATTTATAGACGTCTGCGTCTCTTCACCTGACCTCTATGATCCAATGGTCGGGATCTTGCCACCGCTGCACTCACGTGCGCGCCACGTGAGCGCAACAGTGGGGGGGCATTTGTTCCCCCAATCAGAGCAAGGCTCTGTTTGAATTTTGAAAATTCAAAATTTTGAAGCAACGCTTCGGTTTCCGTGCGCTGCGCGCAACGCGCCACGTGTCAGAAGTTGACACGGCAGCACAACGCCCAAGGCAGTACGTCCAATCAGAGCAAGGCTCTTTAGAAAACATAAGCAAGCGCAACTGCGCAAGCGCACGGCTGCGCGACACGTGTCCGCGCAGTTGCGCAAGCGCTGCTGCGCAAGCGCACCGATGCGCGACGCGTGTCCGCGCAGTTACGCAAGCGCTGCTGCGCAAGCGCTTCACTGCGCGACACGTGTCCGCGCAGTTGCGCAAGCGCTTCACTGCGCGACACGTGTCACTCACTGGGAGAGTTGCGCAAAACAGAATAAATCTTGTTAAAACAAGAAGATTTTCTTGTATAAGGCAGGAGCCTCTGGATCAAAGATCCAACGGTGGGGAAAATTCCCCAAATCACTCAGGAAAAGATTTATTGAAAAAATTTAACTAATTCTTGAGCACTATAAAAAGGACCCCAAACCTCATTTCAAAAGGATCATCTGGTTTTAAAAAAAGAAGAGAGAACTCTTGAGAACTCCTTGAGAATACAAAAAAAAAGGTAAAAACCTTTGAGATAAAAGAAAATTCTCTTAAAGAATAGATCATTGATCTAGAGAACAAGATCAGTGATCTTCAATAAATAAATAAATAAATAAATAAATAAAAATAATAAAAATAGTGCCTTGCACTTGCTATGAACCTCTGGTTCTCTGAAACAGAAAGAAAGAAAAGATTTCTTTCTTTTCTTTGATCTAAATTTAGTTCAAGAAATTAAAAAGTGCTCTGCACTTCTTTTCCTGAATCTAAAAGATTCTTGGTGCTTTGCACAAATGCAATGCATTATTTGAAGGGCTAGGCCCAAATCAAAAAGACCTAGCAGGTCAAAATAAATTGCAAAGCAATAAAAGGGCTGGGCCCAAATAAAATTGATGCTCTGCATCCTTTCTGGGCAAAGCCCAAATAAAAGTAAAAGAAATGCAAAAGCAATGGACTTAGCCCAATCATGGCAATAAGTCCTTAAATTAAATTGACTGAGCAAAATGGCTCTCCTAAATCAATCTACATCCGGTTCGAGGGTACATCTCCGAACTCCTTTGACATCCATCGTTGTAATTCCTCAACAACGTCAAAGAGGTGACGGGTCCCAACGACCACACACCCATATGGACTGCGGGGTCCTTAAACTCGTGGACCGAGACGTCCTTAAACTAACATCGGACCGAAACGTCCCTAAACTAATATTGGATCGAGACGTCGTTAAACTAACATCGGACCGAAACGTCCCTAAACTAATATTGGACCGAAACGTCCCTAAACTAATAACGGACCGAAACGTCCCTAAACTAATATTGGACCGAGACGTCCCTAAACTAACATTGGACCGGAACGTCTTTAAACTAATGACGGACCGAGACGTCCCTAAACTAATATCGGACCGAGACGTCCCTAAACTAATATCGGACCACTACGTCCCTAAACTGGCGATGGACCACCACGTCCCTAAACTGGAAAATGGACCACTACGTCCCTAAACTGGAATAATAGAGCCTCCAAATGCTCTTCTGCCGGATCTAAACGGTCCCGTTTAAGTTGATCTTAGCCCCCAAATACGGCTAACGTATCCTTAGACATTTAAATGAATGATAAAACTCCAGATCAACCCTGGTTCAAGGGTACATCTCTGAACTCCTCTGACGCCTGTCGTTGTAATCCCTCAACGACGTCAGAGAGGTGACGAGTCCCGACGGCCAGATATTAAATAGATCACTACGTCAAGTCAATCTTAGTCCAAAATAGGATTAACGTATCCTTGACGAACGTTTAAGTCGATCTTAGCCGCAACGCGACTAATGCATCCTTAAACTAAAACACCAAACCCAAATTTAAGTAAACACGGATTTGGACTAATCCACGTCCTACGGGCGACGGTATTATTCAGTCTCCGTATACAATCCACGGGCAACTACAAACAAAACAAACACACACGACACGAAGTGAAATTCTGGAGAAGAAGAAAGTTGTTACCGCAATACGGTAGCGTAATTAACTGCAGGAGCTTGCGCCTGCAGGGAAGAGCGTTCCCACAATCAAAAACCCCTCACCCTGAGGGGGAATCTGACGAAGTCTGCTACATCGGCCGCATCCATCTAAGCCTTCGATACACGGTGCCATAAATCAACTCGGCATCTCCGGAGAGATAGACGGATAAAACCATATAGCATCTGCCCCCGAATCTCAGGCAAGACGTCTTCACGTCCAGGCCGCCTTTCGGAGGGGAACAGGGTCACTGTAGGATTTTTGGCCTTAAATTTATCTGGTGTTCTAGTTATATCACATGTAATATTCTGCACTTGTTTAAAAAAAATTCAGTCCTTAAAAAAATCGACAGAAACTTGGGGTTTCGGTTAACTGTTTCAGAGTCGTTTCGTTTTCGTATTTTTACAAATATCGTCTAATCTTCTAGTTTTGGCTCTGATACCATGAAAGTGTTTGTTAGCACCACCACTGGGTTTTACTAGTATCAAACATGCCATTTTAAAAAATTTCGGGGTGCTAATTAACACTAGCCAAGATCTTTAACTAGATGATTAGGGTTTAAGCTAGATATCAAGAACTGTCTAAGAGAAAAGTGGTTACATCCTTTGTAGACCATGTCCTGATCTTCTCATGCTCCGTGTAGTAGTCCACGCGACTCCACTGGGCTCCACTTGAAGAAAGTGCAAGCTTTCTCCGATGACCTTCGTGCCAAAAATGATCCATCCGAAGTCCGCCAATCCAAGCTATCTCTTCACTAAACTCATTAATGAAGATAACACCCTAAGCCAAAGTGCTAATCTAATTTAGGATGGTGAAGTAGGGGTTTAATTTGCTCACTAGGATGCTCAAGTTCTATAGATCACATCATATGTGAGGGTTTAGAGCTTGAAGGTGGAGATGAGGAAAAAGGGAAAGAGCTAGAGAGCAAGAACTCATCTCATAAGCTCAAGAAAGAAAAATGGCTAAGTGTGGAATGAAATCAAGAATGAAATGTAGAATGGCTCATCAAAGCTCACACATTATTGAAGCATACAATTTTTAACACTTAAAAATTATAGCCATGTTTCAATAGTGCAAGCAAATGAATATAAAATAGAATAAGCCATGCTATGTTCCATACCATAAAAGTCCCCCCATTTTCCACCTCAATTTCTATTTTCTAAAAATAGAAATGAACCATGCCATGCTTTTTAATATATATATATATATATATATATATATATATATATATATAAAGATAAACATATAATTAGCGAGCTAATAATATTAGTTAACATATAATTATATCAAATATAATATATATCAAATTATTAAATCAACACTCGATTTAATAATCCAGTTATATCACATATAACCGACTAATATCATTTATCCGTGTATCACATTATCAAATCAACACTTGATTCGATAATCCGGTTATATCACATATAACCTAACCAATAACAAATAGCCGCCAGATTACAATACGGTATCTAATACTCGTATTTAATCAGGCCCCCGCACATATCAGCATATGTGCCCTACTTCATTTCGC
This sequence comes from Agapanthus africanus, assembly GCA_030015575.1. NCBI lineage: Eukaryota > Viridiplantae > Streptophyta > Magnoliopsida > Asparagales > Amaryllidaceae > Agapanthus > Agapanthus africanus. The sequence continues at coordinate 706,130,419 of CM057340.1, forward strand.
TTAAACCAGGAAACTTCTGTATGGGACTCTAAAGACTCGTCAATATGCCAGCAGTAGGTGATGATCATATCGGTCACTCACAAGCCGTCAGCGGTACTAGCTGGACGTAACGGCTACCCAAATATTGAGCGATTACAAGATCAACAAGCAAGTTTGTCCAAACTCCTATGAAGCCTACAAGTAACACTTACCGTACAGTCCGATCTTTTCGTATGATATATCACATATCGAGTCTAGGGGTGGTAACGTCAGACCCCAGTAACTTGATAAGTCATGCCGATGTATGGCTTATAACGGTTCGAGAAACTATTAGTAACTCTTACCAGTAAATCTCATCAGCGGCCCTGGCTAGGGACTTTCAGTTATAGCCAATCGAGTATAGCGCAACATCAACTCTCAATACCAGGAGAGACGAAACCCCTCTCATCGCTCATTGCCTCCATGCGACTTGGGACTGTATCCAAAATCCACCTGTTTGCACGACTCCTTTGAGCCATGGTAGGGAAGAAATAAAAAAACAGTAGAAACCACACAAGACACTATGACGATCTCGGCTCTACAGACTAACCTGTACCAGTGTCACCAGAGAACTACTATCTGATGATAAGTATAGTACCAATTAGGAGTTCTCAGCGAGTCTTGTTCGGTGTACCTATTCTCTAATGAGCACCTGAGTACAATATTTGATGTCAAACACCAATGGCTATGGGATCAACCATCACCCCCATACAGGGTCAAGAAACGTACACACTAGTCTCCTCAGGAATATCGATGCAATGTCTCAATATACCCTCGACTAGGAACAATTGAAGGATGTGCTTGTGGACTACCCAGGTCCCAGTAGTATAATCTGCATCATAGTCCTGGTATTCAAGCCAACATCCTAAGGGTTTTATCAACGTGTATATAAGAGACAGTATAATAATACCAGTGAACATGTTAAGATAAAGGCAACCAGATAGCATACTACCATGTCGAGCAAGAAAGTCCTCTATATATATCAGTCCAAGCATCCACTATATCATACAATAATGACCTCCAGGGCATACGCATTCCTAACAATTTCCTATCAGGTCATCCACGTACAAGACGAGGAATACCACAGTTCTTGCTACAATCTTAATATAAATGCATGGTTCATCTGGATTTTTGATAAAGTCGAATTCCTTGACCGTCTCATCAAAACAGATGTTCCAACTCCGCGATGCCTACTTTAATCCATAAATGGATTTAAGCAACTTGCACTCTTCCGCTGCTCCCACTCTCTATGAAACCCTCCGGCCGATCCATATAAACACACTCTTCCAAATTTCCATTCAGAAATGCGATCTTTACGTCCATCTGTCAAATTTCATAATCGTGGAAGGCAGCAATGGCAAGAAGGATCTGAATGGATTTAAGCATAGCCACTAGAGAAAATATTTCATCATAGTCCAAACCAGGTCTTTGACGAAAACCTTTTTGTAATAAGTCTAGCCTTATAGATTTCAACATGTCCATCTACACCAATCTTCTTTCTGAAGATCCATTTGCAGCCTACGGGTTTTATTCCTTCTGGAGCAATGTCCAAAGTCCACACTTTGTTGGTGTACATGGACTCCATTTCGGTCCGCATTGCATCTAGCCATTTTACCGAGTCTCTGCTCTGAATGGATTGCTGGAAGCTAGTTAGCTCATCATCGTCGATGATGCAATTCTCTCTAACTCGGTCTATGAGAAAACCGCAGTATCTTGTTAGTTATATGTATGCCCTAGAGGCCATTACTGTACATGTGATGTATATTGTAATGGATGCTTGGATGTATATAGGGAGGACTTTCTTGCTCGACATGATAGTATGCTATCTGGTTGTACTTTATCTTAACATGTACTCTGATTGTCTCTATGTTACATGTTGATAAAGCCCTTAGGATATGTACCCGATTACTGGGACTATGATGAGACCATACTAGTGGGGCCACGGTAGTCGACGAGTACATCCTATAACTGTTCCTAGTCGAGGGTGTATCGAGACAAGGCATCGATACACCAGAGTAGACTAGCGTATACGCATCTTGACCCATATGATGGGCGATGGATGATCCCATATCTATCGGTGTTTGACATCAAGGATGGTGTACAGGTGCTCAGTGGAGACTGGGTACACTGGACGGACTCGCCGAGAACTCCCAGATGGTATTATACCTTACGTCAGATGGCAGTTCTCCGGTGACACTGGTACAGAATAGTCTGTTGACCCGAGATCATCATAGAGTCTTGTGTGATTCCCACTGTGCTTTGATTTCCATCATATCACGTCCAAGAGGGCGTGCAAAATGGCGGCTTTTGGGTACAGTCCCGAATCACATGGAGGCAATGAGCAATAGGAGGGGATTCATCTCTCCCGGTATAGGGAGTTGATGTTGTGCTGTGTTCGATTGGCTATAACCGGAAATCCCTAGCCAGGATTGCTGAGATTTACTGGTAAGTGTTATCAGTAGTTTCTCGAACTGTTATAGACCTCATATCGACATGACTTATCGAGCTATTGGGGTTTGACGTTTACTACCCCTAGGCGAGATATGTGACATATCAGAAGACAAGACCGGACTGTACGGGGGTGTTACTGATTGGATTCACAGGAGAATGTATAGGCTTGCTTGTTGATCTTCTGAGCGCTCAATACCTGGGTGGTTGTTACGTTTAGCTGACCGCTTGCAGCTTGTGGGTGTTTGATATGATCATCACCTCCTGCCGGCGTATTGACGATTCTTTAAAGTCCTACACAGAGGTTTCTTGGCTCAGGCAAAACGGAGTAGGAGCACATATGTGATATGTGCGGGACCGAGGATAATGCGGTATGTGATACCGTATTGGATTCTCGCGATATGAGATATCGGCCGGGTATATGTGATATAGCCGGGTCATCGTATTAGTCGGTTATATGCGATATAGCCAGATTGTCGGATCAAGTGTTGATTCGATAATTTAATGTATAATAATATATATATGATATATTAAATTACATTAACTAATATTAGCTCACTAAAAGATTCATTTTCTCACGGGATAATACATTGATATATATGCGATATATGTTAATTGTATTATTTTCAATTGTTACAAAATATATTGTATATGTGATATATAATATTGTAACATGTTAGGGTTACAAATTTAACAATGGATTAGGGTTTAAACTTGGTTAGGGTTTGTATTAGGGTTAGCTTTTGCATGAAGCTTCCATGAAGCTTTGACTTTGTGGTTGCTTGATATTTTTGTGAGATATTATGTTAACCCAATCCAAACCATTAACTCTAGTTAACTCTCTACAAGGGTTAACTCTTTCATGCTTAACCTTTGATTAGATTTATAACCACTACAATAATTCATTGTTCATCACAACAAAAAAAAAAAGTTATCATCTTCATTCATCTTCTTCTTCCTTGAGTTCCTTCATGAAAAAGCTTTCTTTTGTGATGAAAGTGAGTGAGAAAAAGATTATAAATGAGAGAAAAAATCCTACTTCATCATCCTCATCTATCCTTGCCATTTAGATGAGGGTGTTCACATCATTTCATGAGTGATAGCTTGTGTTAACGAAACTTCAAGGTAGATCATCATTGTATCGAAGATCGGAAACAAGACTGCATCTTTCTCTTCGTGGAACCTCTCGAGAGTCCAGAACACGATGATCGCAGCGAAGGGACCTCAACACGGAGCTTAAGAAGTGAAAGACCGAATCTACAAAGGTTGTAATCTCTCTCACTTAGTGTTAAAGAGTTTAACATGCATGTTTTCGCCTAAACCCTAGTTTAAAGATCCGGCTTCGGGTTGTTCGGCACGGCTAATTTTTAAATCGGGCATGGTTGATACATCGTAGAACCTTGTGCGCGTGCCTAGCAACCCTACAGTGGTATCAGAGCCAAGCTAGAGCTTTAGGCGAAGTTTGAGCGAAGTTTAAAGTTCGATCGAAATCCGAAACCCCGATGTTTACCCTTCTCTGTACATTTTTCAAAACTGTGGTTATTTTTGAATTAAAAATGCTCAGAAAAATAAGCAGGAAAAACTAAGAATTACTGTAAAGTACGGCCCACTAATTCTCTCAAATGACCGCGGAACCGCGGCCAAACCAAGTGTTGAGTTTTCTGGGGTCCCTGTAATTTCTTGTATTTATTCTTAGGTCCTTTCTTGGCAAATTTTTCTGGGAGTTTTTTAATTCCACTCAAGTGTTGAGTTTTATAGGGTTGTATTGGGGACTCGTTGATTCCATCGGATAATTTAACTTCGTTTAGTTTTGTCCGGATAATTTTTAGAAACTGTTAAAAAGTTCGAACAGATATCAATAACTCACTTTTTCCCCTGTCGGAAAATTTTCAAAAGTTGGATTTTTTCTCGAGTTTGAAACTTTCGTAAAGTCATGCAAGTAACACGGTGGACCCTCTAGAAGACAACAAATCTTAACTCGATTATGTGACCGTCTTGAACTTCCTATAAACCTTAGGGTTTGGGACAGTACGGCGTGCCGCATGTGAGGCGTTGACTTGACCCTTCTACGGCTGGACCATTGGTACTGTGGCATGTGATGGATGTTTTTAAACTGATTTCAAGTGTTGAGATATATTGGGGAAATCTTGGGTGTTTGATTATTCGATCGGGAAGTTTAACATTGTCTATTTATCTGGAATATGATACAATATTTGGATTCCACGGGTAGTTATGAGATAACTAATATGAATGTTATAAATCTAGCCGTTTAGTCTCAGATGATCGGTTGCCACGGAATTTTGATGTGATCAAAATTCCGTCGCAATCACGTAGCGTACGCGGATACTCGCCAGGTAAACTTAACAGACAGTCACGCCCCATAGCTCCGACCAAGTGACTGTAGGAGAACCCCGTCGCCAAAAACATCCGTTCGGGTGCTTGCGGCAGCGGTGTTCCGCCTTAGTGCACTTCGTCGATGACATCCGGGGGTGCGGCCGTCTACTAAAGTTTGCGACGAGCATTCGATCAGGATGTCGGGAATCTTGTTGAATTGTCCGACTTGATATTGAAAAGAGTTTTTGATAATGAGGCTAAAATGCGGGGTTTATAATTGTTAGGCATGCGATGTCTAAGAAATTCATTTGGTTAGGCATGCGATGTCTAAAGAGGTTGGGGATTCCAACTGTTGTAGTTTTACACTTTCTTTTCTGTGACCGTAAGCATAGTATGTGGTGTATCGCCGGCTTTGTTGCTATACATCAACGACAATCGGGATACGCATACTTGCTTACGTTGATGATATGAGATATTATGTGTTGCTGTGATATGTTATATTGGATCGTCGCGTTCTGAATAGCCGGGGGTTTTATGTGAGATGAGAGTTTTTTCTTTTTCATTCATGTAAAATTCATTTGTATGTAATATTCTTTTATTGGGGCACTTCCGGGCTGAGGATGATATCACCATTGTATATTATTTACTTTTCCGCATTAGGTAGACCCAAGGCGGGGAGCACAAGTAACCGGGTTCTAGGGTTCAGTGGGAGACCATCTCGAGGAGTCGAGACCGGATCCCCTAACCCTAGAATTGGCAGTGTTGCTTGCCGCTCTCGTAGGGGTCTAGGGATGTGGGTTTGGCTATTCATCGCGACCGTGGAATCCGTGTTTTATACAGGCTCGTATTAAAAACACGGACGTCCTACTATATCCAATATTTCATATATGTTCATCTGCTGCAATATTCTGTGATGAGATCATATTACTGCCTGAGACGAATGTTTATATTATATATATGAGATATTTGTTATATTGCAGATTTCGTTTCAAATGTAATGCTTGTGAAGCATAATTAAAAATGGGACTTCATTAATGAGATTAATGAAATAAAAGAAACCTAAAGATGTTGTAGAAACTTGTTTAAAAACTGGTAGCTCCAGTTCTTGCTTTGCATAGCGGTGTTCCTTGTAAAACATCCAGCACCTTATTCGATAAGGAAAGAGCCGAGATCTCTTCACCGGGAGTGACCTCTTTAGTGAAACTAGCAGATGCTACAAACTCGGTTTGTCTTTTGATTGCTTCTATAGTTCTTGCTTTGCATAGTGGTATATATGATATACCCTACACCTTATTCGATGAGGAAAGGGCTGACGATCCCTTCACCGGGAGTGACCCCTTTAGCAAAACTAGAAAAGCCTCAAAATCACTCGATTCTACAACGATATAAAGTTCATTACGAAAAGGGTTTTCTTAAAAACATGTCATAGCCCTCCGTCATTTCAGATAAGTAGTTTTTAGTATTCGTGCTGCATTTGTTGACTTGGTCAAGGCGTAGTGTGCGGTAGCTGATTAGTGCTTATCTGCAAAGCATATGATGCGATTGGATTAGGCTAGTCGTGCGGCCTTGTTGACTCAGTCAAGGGTCGTGCGGATGGGTTTAATTCAATCGGGAAATGATGGGTTGAACTTTACTTGCGGTCTATGGTTTGTTGACTTAGTCAAGGTCATAGATCGCTTGGGGCAAAATATTATCGGGAATTTCAAGTGTTGAAATTTGCAATGAGATTGCATACCTTCTATGAGATAGTTGGATCCCGATACCCGCTGCGAGTAAGAGTTACTCCTGGGAGAGTTTTACACATTACAATTAGCCGATCAAGTAGGTGTCTAGAAAGGTGTTAACGGGGTTACGCCTCTGGGAAAACGAGATTTACTTTAATTAGGTTCGTGCGAAAGCACGGAGGACCTCCCTCAAAGTACCGACACTGGCCTGGCTGAAAGATTGGCGAACTTGTAGCGTGTAATTAATCCCGGCTAGTCTTTCCTTTTAGGGTTTGAAGGAAGATTTGATTAAAACAGTGGGAGACATCCTGATTAGATATATTAGATAACCAATCTAATCTTGCAAGAGCATACGCTGAGTGTTTTCTTCTCTCTCTCTCTCCAGGTAGCGACCATATCACGCCTTAATCAAGATAATAATACGGATGTATTGGCCGAACCCACTTGTTATACTGAGCTGGGGAACGTTAGTCCCGCTCCAACTTATAATTGTTATAAGACAAAGCAGGAAATTAGGGAATACCAGATTTCCCGTGCCGCCCAAACGAAGAAAGTGCATGCTGATGCATCTTCTTCGGGTGTATTCATTACAGAGAACGGTTTCTCAGTATCCTTTACGTCCTGGGTATGAGATACCGGATCAGGATCCCGCATATGTAATCTGTTACATAGGCTGCAGAAAGGTAGAGAACTGAGAACGGGTGATAAGTTTCATGAGACAGAAAACGGTGCAAGTGTTGCAGCCAAGTCTGTTGGTCACTATCACCCTGTATTACCAGAATACATTGATTCTGAACAAATGTTATTAGATACCGAACCTGATATACAACATCATATCAGTCTCTTTATTAGTAAAGAAGGATATAATTTTGTATTGTTGGATAATGTTTTGAACATTTCCTATATAAAGAGTTGATCGGTTCAGGAACGTTATCTAAAAGCATTGACGATCTAAATCAAACTACAGTTCTTAGTATACAGAACACACATGAGAGGAAGAGTTCAGAAATGAATGAATCCTTCTTGAGGCATTGTAGACTAGGTCATATCAATGCGACCGACTGGCTGAAGTTACATATAGATGCATATTTAAATTAGTTTGAATTTACATCTTGTGAAACTTACCGGTCATGTCATAAAGATACGATGACCATAGCTCTGTTTATTGGAAACAGAGAAAGAGTTAGTGAACTCTTGGGATTGATACATGCTGATGTATGAAAGTCCCATGTCTACACATACCAAGACCGGTTCTTTGTACTTCATTACATTCTCTGATGATCTTTCAAGATTCAGACATATGTTCCTGTTGAAACACAAGTCCGAACCTTTTGAGATATTCACAGAATATAAGTTAGAAGTAGAGAACCAAAATACGGGTAAAAGTATTATGTCCTTTGATGTGATCAGGGAGGAGAATACTTGAGCACGGAATTCCTGGACTATTCTAAAGGAGAATGAGATTCTCTCTCAGCATTACTCCTCCGTATACACCACAGCAAGTCAGTGTATCGGGACGGAGCAATAGCACCCTATGTGATATGGTGTGCTCTATGATGAGTACTACTGAGTTTCCTATTTCCTTTTGGGTGTTATGCGCTTGAGAAGCTGCATACCTATTGAATAGGGTTCAAATCAAATCAGTTGCCTACCACTTCATATGTGATATGGAAAGGGAAGAGCCCATATCTTAAGTTTGTTAAGATTTGGTGTTGTCCGGACTATGTCTAAAAGCAAAATCCGGACAAGCTTGAGGCAAGGTCTGTTATGTAGAACTGGAAAGGTTCCAGCTATACAAACTGCAGCTGATGATTTGGTAGAACCAAAGGATTCAATGGTTTCCAACGAACCTCAGCCTCTCCTCCGATCTAGTAGGGTTCCTCACCCACCTGAGAGATACTTCGGTTTCTCTATGACAGTGGGAGCGAGGATTGTATCATGAGATGATGACCCAACTAGTTTCGAGCTGGCCATCAGGAGTGAGACTCTGTAAGAATGGCTGGATGCTTATCGATCTGAGATGGAATCCTTATACACCAACAAAGTATGGACTTTGGTTGCTCTATCTGAAGGGTTAAATCCCCATCAGGAGCAAGTATATCTTGAGAAGACTACTAGGTGTACATGGAAAAGTTGAGACTTTCAAAGCTATGCTTAAGTCCATCCAGATCCTACTTGCCACGGCTACATACCATGACTACGATATCTGGCGGTAGGGTGTCATGACTGCTTTTCTAAATGATGTTTTAGAAAAGAGCGTCTATAAGTACACAGCCAGAGGGCTTCGTAGACAGTGGGAGCAGCGGAAACGTGTGCAAGATATTTTATGTGATAAAACGGGCATCGCGAAGTTGGAACGTCTATTTTGATATGGTAGTCAAAGAGTTTGACTTCATCAAAATTGTAGATGAACCTTGTATATACAAAAAGGTAGTAGGGAGTATGGTGGTGATCCTCGTAGAGTACGTGGATGACATACTCTTGATAGGGAAGGAGTTTCCTATGCTACGCTCGGTCAATCTCCGCTTATCACAAGGATTCTCCATAGAGGATCATAGTGATACCTCCTGAATCCTAGATTTTGGATCTATGAGATAGATCTAATTGGATGTTAGGATACTCACTAGTTGTAGTGAGATGGTATCAATCGATCCTGGGGAGAATCACTGGAAAGGTTCCATGGTGATAAGGACGACTGAATGTCAGTCGCAGGCATTATCTTTACCCTCAGTGGAGGGACGGTATGTTGGAAGAGTTCCAAGCTAGATACCGTGACTTACTAGACGATTAAAGGCAAGATACATCGTTACTAAGGATGCTACCAAAGAGGCAGTCTCGATATATACGTTCATGAGATGAACTTCGTTTCTACCATTGTGTGACAATGGAGTTGTGGCTTTAGCCAAGGAACTACCGTCCCATCAGAAATCCAGATATAATTCTTAAGCAGTATCACCTGATCATGGAGATGGTTGATCTCCACGGAGATCGAGGTTAGGAGAGTAGACACAGAGGACGACAGCGCGGATCCACTCACAAAAGCCTTTTTCCCAGTAGAGACTCTTATGAGATGGTTGAGTATGAGATACTTCAACCGCAGCTAATTGTTGGGTATGTGATACCACAACAGATGGCCCTAGTGCAAGTGGGAGATTGTTAGTTATATGTATGCCCTAGAGGCCATTACTGTACATGCGATGTATATTGTAATGGATGCTTGGACGTATATAGGGAGGACTTTCTTGCTCGACATGATAGTATGCTATCTGGTTGTACTTTATCTTAACATGTACTCTGATTGTCTCTATGTTAATATTGATAAAGCCCTTAGGATATGTACTCGACTACTGGGACTATGATGAGATCATACTAGTGGGGCCACGGTAGTCGACGAGTACATCCTATAACTGTTCCTAGTCGAGGGTGTATCGAGACAGGGCATCGATACACCAGAGTAGACTAGCGTATACGCATCTTAACCCATATGATGGGCGATGGATGATCCCATATCCATCGGTGTTTGACATCAAGGATAGTGTACGGGTGCTCAGTGGAGACTGGGTACACTGGACGGACTCGCCGAGAACTCCCAGATGGTATTATACCTTACGTCAGATGGCAGTTCTCCGATGACACTAGTACAGAGTAGTCTGTTGACCCGAGATCGTCATAGAGTCTTGTGTGATTCCCACTGTGCTTTGATTTCCATCATACCACGTCCAAGAGGGCATTCAAAATGGTGGCTTTTGGGTACAGTCCCGAATCACATAGAGGCAATGAGCGATAGGAGGGGATTCATCTCTCCCGGTATAGGGAGTTGATGTTGTGCTGTGTTCGATTGGCTATAACCGGAAATCCCTGGCCAGGGTTGCTGAGATTTACTGGTAAGTGTTGTCAGTAGTTTCTCAAACTGTTATAGACCTTATATCGACACGACTTATCGAGCTACTGGGGTCTGACGTTTACCACCCCTAGGCGAGATATGCGACATATCAGACGACGAGACCGGACTGTACAGGAGTGTTACTGATTGGATTCACAGGAGAATGTACATGCTTGCTTGTTGATCTTCTGAGTGCTCAATACCTGGGTGGCTGTTACGTTTAGCTGACCGCTTGCAGCTTGTGGGTGTTTGATATGATCATCACCTACTGCCGGCGTATTGACGATTCTTTAAAGTCCTACACAGAGGTTTCTTGGCTCAGGCAAAACGGAGTAGGAGCACATATGTGATATGTGCGGGACCGAGGATAATGCGGTATGTGATACCGTATTGGATTCTCGCGATATGAGATATCGGCCGGGTATATGTGATATAGCCGGGTCATCGTATTAGTCGGTTATATGCGATATAGCCGGATTGTCGGATCAAGTGTTGATTCGATAATTTAATGTATAATAATATATATATGATATATTAAATTACATTAACTAATATTAGCTCACTAAAAGATTCATTTTCTCACGGGATAATACATTGACATATATGCGATATATGTTAATTGTATTATTTTCTATTGTTACAAAATATATTGTATATGTGATATATAATATTGTAACATGTTAGGGTTACAAATTTAACGATGGATTAGGGTTTAAACTTGGTTAGGGTTTGGATTAGGGTTAGCTTTTGCATGAAGCTTCTATGAAGCTTCATGAAGCTTTGACTTTGTGGTTGCTTGATATTTTTGTGAGATATTATGTTAACCCAATCCAAACCATTAACTCTAGTTAACTCTCTACAAAGGTTAACTCTTTCATGCTTAACCCTTGGTTAGATTTGTAACCACTACAATTGTAACACCCGGCCCCTTTTATACCAAGGTCCGTGTTTTATTACTTTAGAATCCTCTTTATTCCTAATTGTGAATTATTTATTTTATTTATGAATTTATTATTATATTAAAACCCCATTTCTTTCCCTAACAAATTCCTTAGACCTCGCCCTCATTTCTTTTCTACCATTTTCTCCTTTCCGCAGCTCTCAGCTCATTCTTTCCCTATTTTGTTAAACTAATTAATTAAACTCCTTGGCGTACAGCTTAAGCCTTGGGCCCTCTCCATTATCATTTCTTTTAATCATTCAGATTTAAACCCAGCCCAACTCCCCTACTTCTTTTATTTGAAAGTTAAACCCTAAAGCCTAGCACCATTTTTCCCTTCACTGTTAAATCCTCAGCCCACTCTTGTTTTTATGAATTCCTTAAAATATTTTTCCCGGCCTAATCCTTTCTCAGCCCACACCTCTTTTTAATTTTCCAATTAATATTCCCTTCAGCCCACAAGAGCCGGCCCGTTTCCCAAACAGCCCTCACCCTTCACCAAATTTTTTCCCTTTTATGTTTTTTTTTTCTTCGGCCCGCTTTCTTTTCTCCAATTAATCATTTTCTTTTATTCCTCTGGCCCACTTCCGGCCCGCTCCCGCGTCCCCTCTCCAAGCCTAGCGCCCACTCCCCTGTTCATCTTCTTAAAATTTCCAACGGCTACACCCCCAATTCCCGCGCGCGTTTCCTCCGTCCACGCCGCCTCCTTCGCCCACGTCGCCGCTCGTCGCGCGCCACGCTCGCGAGCGTTACACCCACGACGCTCATCCCCTCGTCTCCCCATCTCTTCTCCCTCACTTCCATCATACCCTCCTCCTCGCTCGCCCCCTCTCTCGTTCTCCTCTTCTTCACCCTGCACCCCTCATCGGCCAACCCCTTCACTCGCCTCGCCGCCGACGACGACGTCGACGACTGCAAACAACCCGAGCTCCCTCGCCTGCCTTCCTCTCTCCTCCCTCCAAAACCCCGAGCCCCTCCTCACCTCCCTCCATATACCCGCCGACCCCCTCGTTCCCTCGTCGTCACCACCGCCTCCGTCCCATACCTCCGACCTCCTCTCCTCGAGATCCTCATCGCCTCGTCTCCGATCACCGATGACCTTCTCCCCGAGCACCCTCTCGTTCTCCCCCTCCCAAGCTCTCTCTATCCCTTCCTGATCTCCCTCTCTCTCTCATTCTGTCTTCCCTCACTCATCTCTCTCTCCCTGGCTCTCTGCAATTTCCCTCTCTCTCTCTCTCCAGTTCTCTCTCACTTTCTCTCTGTCTCTCACTCTCTAACTTCTCTCTCTGTGTGTCTCTCTCTCTCTAATTCCCCCTCTCTCTCTTTCTCTCTAAACCTAACTCTCTCTCTCTCTCTCTCCGTCTAACTCTAACTCTCTCTCTCCTTCTATCAATCGACCACCCCCATAGCATCGTCTGAGCTCGCAGCCGTCACAGCCATTGCACAAGAGCCAAGCTTCACAGCCGAGCCCCGACCACCAAACTGCGAGCCGTCGTGCCGAGACTCGTGTTTGAGCCAAGTCAGGTGCCGAGCCGCGCGTGTGTCGCGCGTTCGTGAAGTCACAGCCACCGTACATTCCCGGGGTGTCTCCAGGCAAGTTTTTACTTGCTTACATGCTATTTATCCTTGATACCGTCACTAAATACATAGATATTAAAGTTACAGATTTAACTCAATTTTGTGCCATACCTGTTCGACGTGTGTTCTCAAAGGAAATATTCTTCTAAATTGGCGGAACTAGATTTATTACTTTGGCCCGTAGTGTGATGAACATCTTGTGCAAATTTCGTTGAATAATATGACTGTTAACGACTAAAACAACTACCCCAAAGTTTAATCGTAAAACTGTAATTTTAGTGTACCTGAAAACTGTTAAATTCACCATAAATCATATACACACTAGAATGGTGTGTTCGAGGGCTAAAATCGAAGCCAACTCGACGAACTTTAATTCTATACCAGTTTCCAGACATTCCTGTACTTAAATCGTGATGATATTCGTATCGGAGTGCGACTCTGGACTGCAGTCCAGAGCGACTCCAGTTATTGGTTACTGTTCCGTATTGAGTACCACAGGATTTACTTAACTTGTAGGTTGCGGAACTCCGCTTCTTATTGTAGGTAACTCTGTTAGCTAGACAACACATTTGGTTTCATTCTGTTTCGTTACCGTTTGATATTTAATCTGTAATTTAAAAGATCGGGACACATAACAGTCCCAGCAGAATCAGAATTGACATGTTAATATTAAACAGATTATAACTCCTAACATACAGACGCGATTGAATATCCTTTTGTTGCGTTGAAAACCTTACTGAAAACCCTAGAATTCATTCAACTGTAGCGTCGCTAAATTATGATCCCAACTGTGGTTAAAATGCGTTGCGAAATGGATTCCTGATTCTGAAACCGGATTTCCAGCCGCGTGCGCTTAAAATGAAACAGTTATAACTAATGATCCTGGAACCCGATTGGCTCGAAACCAAATTAGATGGATAGCTAACTGAACATATCAATTACTACCTGTTTATCATTTCGCTAAATTATATACATATGTTTCATGATAAATCGTGCAAGTGATAGATTGTCGTTTTATGATACCTTAGTTGTGCTTCTTATACTGTTCATGCATCATATCATACCTATATCATTGTAGTGATAACCTAGTGACATCGTGCATTTACCCAGTGTTAGATTTTAGTGGTGATTGTGGCAAGTACGTCAGTGTTCGTGTATCCGTGATTAAGTGAAAGTGATACGTACTTGTACACAATCAGTGACCTTATTGTTCTATTGCATTGTCGACGTCTGTGGGATGCGTGTATGTGTGACTATAAGTGGTATGGGACACTTATGGAAGCGCTTGCACGGGTGTCACAGATAAGGCATCCGACACTGCCATTTATCTTAGGTATTGGTCGGGACGTGCTTGATGGAGGTCCTGCCTCCAGTTCTCGCGCAGACTTGTCACGGATCGATTAGTATTTAGGGTGATGGTTAGCGTTTGATGTAGACCACGGGGTGTGGGGTAGTTTAAGTGTGAGTTCAACAGAATCTCGGGAGTCCCATGCCGGCTTATATATTTAGGGAGTTATATGGAGATTTACAGAGTACGTGATATATACACCGTGATATTCTTGTTACATGTTGGGCCCGTGGTCCCTTGCCCTTGGGTTCTACCCTTGGGTGGAGGACACTCGCGAGTGGTTGACTCTCACACTTGGACTGACGATAGGCTTAGTGACCTGTACAGTGAGACTTAGAGACTGATAGGGATACTGGCATTTTATTCCTTATATATATACTGTGTGGCATACGCGACATATTGTTATACTGCTTTACTGTTCCGCTGCGTTGATTACTACACATGCATATTCTTGATGCCATTTATTTACTGCTTCATATACCTATTATTACTGTTTGAATTGTCACTTGATTTTATACATATTATATTGTTATTGTGTCGCTCTGACGACCTGAGTATGCATGCTCAGTGCGAGGAGAAGATTTAGCCTGGACCAGTGCATCTCAGACTTCTTGACTTCATTCCGAGATTCATTCGTTTGTTCTACTTCAGGTCAGTTTATATTATTGTTCCTTTCAGTTACTGCATTTCCCATTACCTGCGCATCATTTACTGTTTACCATGAGAAACTAGAAGCCGAAGTGTGACTACGGCAGGACTTTCCTTGACCGTAGGAGCATGGCTGGCCTTGTCTACCTCTCGTATTCCGTATTTTGGGAAGCGGGGCGTGACAACAATAATTCATTGTTCATCACAAAAAAAAAGTTATCATCTTCATTCATCTTCTTCTTCCTTGAGTTCCTTCATGAAAAAGCTTTCTTTTGTGATGAAAGTGAGTGAGAAAAAGATTATAAATAAGAGCAAAAATCCTACTTCATCATCCTCATCTATCCTTGCCATTTAGATGAGGGTGTTCACATCATTTCATGAGTGATAGCTTGTGTTAACGAAACTTCAAGGTAGATCATCATTGTATCGAAGATCGAAAACAAGACTGCATCTTTCTCTTCGCGGAACCTCTCAAGAGTCCAGAACACGATGATCGCAGCGAAGGGACCTCAACACGGAGCTTAAGAAGTGAAGGACCGGATCTACAAAGGTTGTAATCCCTCTCACTTAGTGTTAAAGAGTTTAACATGCATGTTTTCGCCTAAACCCTAGTTTAAAGATCCGGCTTCGGGTTGTTCGGCACGGCTAATTTTTAAATCGGGCATGGTTGATGCCTCGTAGAACCTTGTGCGCGTGCCTAGCAACCCTACATATCTTTCGGGCGGGTGAGATTGCCGACTAGTCCTGCAGAGTGGCGCAGGGATGTCCGGTTCTTTCGAAACTTTTGATTCTGCCATACTTTCAGTAATAGCTTGTGGTTCTGGAATTTCTTCCAGTTCTATTGCGCTCCCACTTATTTCTTTTTCAAGAAATTGAGTTTTCAAAAAGTGGGCATTCCGAGAAACAAAGACCTTTTGTTCCTCCGCGTAATAGAAAAGATACCTCCTGCAGTTTTTTGGGTATCCCACAAACTTACACAGTACTAAGCATGCCTCGAGCTTGTCCGCATGCTGCTTTTTTACAAAAATTGGATATCCTCATATCTTTAGATACTTAAGATAGGGTTTCTTCCCGCTCCCATCTGATAAGGTGTGGTAGGCACTGACTTAGTAGGAACCTTGTTCAAAAGATATGCAACTGATTCTAGTGCATAACCCCAGAAGGATCGCGGTAACTCAGCATTACTCATCATGGAACGTACCATATCCAATAAGGTACGATTCCACCTTTCCGATACACCGTTGTGTTGAGGTGTGTATGGAGGAGTAAGTTGAGAGAGAATTCCATTCTTTTTTAAGTAATTCAGGAACTCGGTACTTAAGTATTCACCATCTCGATCAGATCTAAGTGTCTTGATACTTTTGCATGTTTGTTTTTCTACTTCATTCTTATATTCCTGGAATTTCTCAAAGGCCTCGGATTTTTGTTTCATCAAGAATACATGTCCATACCTTGAGAAATCATCCGTAAAAGTAATAAAGTAGGAATAACCACTTCTTGCATGTGTAGACATTGGACCATACACGTCGCTGTGTATGAGTCCCAAGAGTTCGCTCGCTCTTACCCCGTGTCCAGTGAACGGAGTCTTTGTCATCTTTCCTTTGAGAAATGATTGACAAGTTGCATAGGACTGATATTCAAAGAGATCTAAATATCCCTCTTTATGTAACTTCGTCAACCATGTTTCATTGATGTGACCCAGTCTACAATGCCATAAGAAATCTTGATTTAATTCTGGAGACTTTCTTTTAAGTGTGTTCTGGACGTTGAAAACCTGAGCATGATTTAATACGTATATACCGTTATCCAGTATACCTGACCCAATCAAATCTTTATTAAGGTGGATGTGGACGACATCGCTTACAAATGTAAAATCAAAACCTTCTTTAGATAGTAAAGATACAGAGATAATATTACATGTCAAACTAGATAAAACCGTTACGCAAAATCAAAATCTGCCCACTTGTCAATCCTAGGTCATATTCCCCTACGGATACAGCATCCACGCTCATTCCGTTAGTAACCCTGAGAGTCATATCACCAGCTTTAATAACTTTATGTTTTCTCAGCGCCTGCAATGAATTACAGATATGAGATCCTGATCCGGTATCTAGTATCCAGAAAGTAGAGTTAATTGACAGGCAGTTTTCAATCATAAACACACCTAAAGCCGAAACCACAACGTGCTTCGAATCCTGGTTACTAGCTTTCCAAGACCTACAGTCCTTCTTCCAATTCCCTTCTGTAACAATAGAAACATTCCCCCTTCCTTACTGTCGGCCCTGAAACTTTTGCCTTGCCCTTTCTTTCTACCTTACTGACACCGCCTTTCGGCTTGGTGGATGCCTTCATCTTCTTCCCCTTGGCTTTTGCCTTGGATCTAAAAGAGTAAGATCCCCCAATAAGCAGAGCGGGTGTCTCTCTGATTTTCTATAGGGCACCCTCTGTACTCCTCAACATGTTAAGCAGTTCTGGAAGTGAAACTTCCTTATTTGAATATTGAAATTCAAGATAAACTGGGCGTAGGTAGAAGGGAGGGACTGTAGAATTAAGTTAGTATATAACCCGTTCTCCAATGTGGTCCCAAGGTCCGCGAGCTCTTCAATCAAGCTGATCATCTTAAGAACATGGTCCTCTACAGATGACCCGATAGTCAATCTCGCCTGAAACAATTTCTTCGAGATCTCATATCTTGCGATACGAGATCGCTCTCCATATAATTCCTTGGTATGGAGGAAGATGGAAGCTAAGTCCATTTTCTCGTGCCATCTCTGGTGTTCATTATCCATTGAGGCCAGCATGAGGCACTTGGCGTTCACACTGTCAATTTCCCATGTCTTACGGATTTCAACATCCACGACGGTGGAATCTGGACCTGAGACGGCGGGGGTTTTGGTAGTAAGGAGGTAGCTCAGCTTGCCATAGGTTATAGCCATCTGGATATTCCTTAGCCAGTCTTTATAGTTTGGCCCTGTCAATATGTTTTTATCTAGTAGTAATTTAAGCCCGGTCATTTTGGTTGCTGCAATTAGGAGAGAGAGAAG
The DNA here is from genome assembly GCA_030015575.1 of Agapanthus africanus. Classification (NCBI taxonomy): domain Eukaryota; kingdom Viridiplantae; phylum Streptophyta; class Magnoliopsida; order Asparagales; family Amaryllidaceae; genus Agapanthus; species Agapanthus africanus. The sequence goes on from CM057340.1 coordinate 706,148,384, forward strand.
AAATACTCAGCATGATACTCTTGCAACTTTAGATTGGCTATTAGTTTATCTAAACAGGATGGCTCCCACTGTTCCTTGAATACTCCTTCAAACCATAAAAGAAGAATTAGTCGGGATTAATCGCACTTACAATTCTTGCTTAACCTTTCGGCCAGGCTAGTATCGGTACTTCGAGGGAGATTTTACAACGCTTTCGCGAAGTTCCTTAATTAAATAACCTCTTTTTCCTGGAGGCGTAGCCTCGCTAACACCGTTCTATGCACCTACTTGGTTTATAGCATTGATTGCAAAGTGAAAAATTCTCCCGAGAAGTAGCGGATACTCACAATCGGATCGGGATCCAAATATCATCGTATGAAAACCTTGAAGGAATCCGACCAAAATTATCACACTCCAAATGGTATGCAACACCAGCAAGTTTCAATTTCCTTAGAAACTCCGGATGTGGATTTTTGCCCCAAGCTCTTATAACCTTAACGAAGGCCAACATATCATAAGTCGCAAGTCAAGTTCTACCTGTCATTGTCCAGGACGAAGGCCAAAATAGTAGTACGACTGTCCCAAATCAACGCATCTATCTATATTACAGATAAATACCCAGCAGCTACCAATCACTATGCATTGGCGAAGGTCAAAATGCATAGCTTGAATACTACTGAATACCCATCTGAAATGACGAAGGGCTACAAATGGTTTTGGCAAAACCGCAAACGTAATGAACTTGATATAGTCGAAGGAACCGCGATAGCTTTTAAAAGGAGTGATTTAGGCTCCGGTTTTAAAAGTTGTTTTTCAAGAAAACTGAGTGGTTTTGAAATTGTTCCAACGATTTAGGTTTGGTTTGTTTTCTTTGCATTATTCAATATTAATGCGGTCCCATCATTTAACCCTATCATTGCGGAAAGAAACAAAAATACAACGTACGTTTATGCCATCTGCATTCGCCACAAGGCCCGGTCATAAACCGTTGGATTACTTAACAAACGGCAGAGCGGGGGCTGGACTAGTGCGGGTGCAAAACATAAGCAACGTTTATTATATATCATATATATATATATATCCATTCGTCTCACGCAATATTAGGCATTCCAGATCACAGATCAGAGATGAATATATTGGATATATTAGGAATTCTGTGTTTCGTTTTAGCCTAGAACGAAAGACGGATTCCACGGTCATGATGAATAGCCAAACCACACCCTAGACCCCTACGGGTGCAGCAAACTACCCGCCAAATTCCTAAAGTGAAGCAAGCTCCCTCAATGAGATAAGTAGGCCACTCGACACTTCAAGAACCCGGCAGTTTGTGCACCCCACCTTGGGTCTATCCTAGATACAAGAAAGAGTAAATGAAATAATACAACGGTGGCTACAATCTCAACCTGGATGTGCCCCGCAAAAGAATATTACATCAATTACAAATTATATAAATGAAAGAAAAGAAAATGCTCTTCTCACATCCTTCGGCTATTCATCCACAACGATCCAATACTCCATATACACAACCATCATAAAGATACTTATATGTGCAACCCTGACTAATTGACATATAGAAATTAGTTGACGTTTCCCAACACATATACAAACTGAAACTGGTAAACGGTGTTAAAACTACGACTTCGAAATACTCCGAATTGCCCCAACACAAACATAACATAATATGCAATCTGGGCAAAAACAAACATCACCTGAAACCCTAAATCCAAGTGTACAGAATACCATAGAAAACTGAAAACCAAACACCTTGACCAAACCAACCAGGCCGGGAAAAACTTCCTTCTGGCCGGCCAAAAAATGGTGTTTAGGCCTCGTTTTTCTACAGTGTTCTATTTACTACAAGAAGAGTACTCTACAATTGTTTAAATAATTTTTAGAGCCTCTGTAAAAAACGATAGAAACTTGGATTCTAGTTTCGATGTTTCGGAGTTATTTCGGTTTCGTAATTCTATACATCATCTAAACTGCTAGTTAAGGTTAAGTAAGCTCTGATACCACTATAAGTCGATGTCGCGCACCCCGCGGGTTCGAGGGAGGCAGAATACACAAAAAACGATTTTTGCAAAGCTCGCAACACCGACTAAATTCCAGGATCTTTACGGAACCTTAACTAGCTATAACTACTCGGAAGAGTTTTATACCTCCTAATTTCAAGTCCTTCAGATCTTCTTATCATCTTCTTAAGCTCCTCAAATGTACGGATCGCGCTTGATCATCGGCCTCCTCGTGGCAAAGACGATCCACCGGAGAGTATGTATTTCAATATCCAACCTCTAAACCGAGGTAATTAGGGTACTTAGTTTGCTAAGCTAAGTAGCCTAAAATATATAAAGAATGATTATGGATTAATTTGTCTCAATAACCCTAGGTTTCTCAACTCATGAGGGCTATTATGGTTTGAGGAAGAAGAAGAGAGCCTTGGAGGAGAGAGAGTGTTGAAGAGATAATCAATCAAGAATGGCTAAGATTTTTATAACAATGAACCATATCATTTTCCAACAATAATATCATAATATAACCATGCTTCAATAGTCGTCAAAATAGAATGAGTCACCAAATTATCCATGCTTCAATAATGATCAATCAACACCTCATACCTCCACCTCATTATCCATTTAACTAAATGGATTAAAACAAAAATGATGTGTCTTCTTCTAGAAGCATTATTGAGAAATTACAAGAATACCACTTACCATATATACATACCCGTATTAGTATTCCAAAAAATACGAATGCCAAGAGACACAAATAATTCAATAATATAATATTAGGATCTGGCTTAAACCAAAGCCCACCAGTATTATCCGTCCGAACATCATCCATGCACAAGAACACGTATATGATCGGAACCCTACCGTAAAACCATACGGCCTTTATATCGTTTCGCCCGAAGCAGGGAAACCCTCTGTGTGGGACTCTAAAGACTCGACAGTACGCTGTGTAGGGTTCCTAGGCACACACTAGAGGTCTCACAAGGTATCAACCATGCCAATTTCAAAAATTACAAGTGCCGAGAAACCCTAATACGGATCGTTAACTAGAATTTTAGGCGAAAGATGCAACTAGCTAACAACTTAACTAAAAGAACGGAAATACAACCTTTGTAGATCCGGTCCTCCACCTCCATAGCTCCGCAATGAAGTCTCCTCGCTGTCCAAATCGAATCCCGGGCTCTAGCGTCGGCTTCATCGAAAAAATGGACGGGCTAGGTCATCGACTACGATGCCGAAGATGATCTACGTCGAGGCATCACAAGATCAAGCTCCCACTTCACCAAGTCATGAAACTTGTGAAGAAAACACCCTATACTACTTGGTAAGTGGTAGAGGATAAAGAAATAGGAAGTAGGTTCACTTTAGAATTGGATTTCTCACTCATTTTCTCAAGTTGTCATTGATGGAGGCAAGCTTTCTTCATCTTTGAAGAAGAAGAAGATGATGAAAAGAATTATGATAAGTTATTCTCAAATAGAAAATAAAAACAATACTTATCATATGGCAACCATGGTCAAGTGTAGAGAATAAATCATGGTTAGATGGAATGGTTAGGATGAAGCATGAAGACAAAATGGTCACTTAGTCAAACCTTCATGAAGCTTCAACATGAAAACAAATCAAGCCACCATTTTACCTTTTGCCAAAATAGAATAAATAAATAAATAAATGAATAAATAAATAAAATCAAAACTCTAACCATCACATAACCATGGTTTAATCTAAACATACACACTAACACTCATGTATCATCAAACATGATACAATCTTGTGCACAAAAGTATATCACATATATAACTTGTGTACATCAAGTGAGAAAATCCATTTAAAGTGAACAAATATTAGTTAATGCAAAGTAATATATCAAATATATAATTATACATTAAATCATTAAATCAACACTTGATTTAACGATCCGGTCATATCGCATATAACCGACTAATATACAATGTATCGATTTATCGAATCAATCATTGATTCGATAACTAGGTTATATCGCATACAACCAATCGATACATTCATCGCGAGAATAGAATACGGTATCACATACACGCATTATTCTCGGTCCCGCACATATCTCATATGCGCTCCTATTTCGTTTCGCTTGAGCCAGGAAACCTCTGTGTAGGACTCTAAAGACTCGTCAATACGCCGGCAGCAGATGATGATCATATCAAACACCCACAAGCCGCAAGCGGTCTGCTAAACGTAACGGCCACCCGGGTATTGAGCGATGAGAAGATCGACGAGCAAGCCCGCTCACACTCCTGTGAATCCAACCAGTAACACTTACCGTACAGTCCGGTCTCGTCGTCTGATATCGCATATCTCGCCTATGGGTGGTAAACGTCATACCCCAATAGCTCGATAAGTCGTGTCAATATGAGGTCTATAACAATTCGAGAAACTACTGGTAACACTTACCAATAAATCTCAGCAACCCTGGACAGAGATTTCCGGTTATAGCCAATCGAACACAGCGCAACATCAACTCCCTATACCGGGAGAGACGAATCCCCTCCTATCGCTCATTGCCTCCATGTGACTCGGGACTGTACCCAAAAACCACCGTTTTGCACGCCCTCTTGGACGTGGTAAGATGGAAATCAAAGCACAGTGGGAACCACACAAGACTCTATGACGATCTCGGGTCAACAGACTACTCTGTACCAGTGTCACCAGAGAACTGCCATCTGACGTAAGGTATAATACCATCTGGGAGTTCTCGGCGAGTCCGTCCAGTGTACCCAGTCTCTACTGAGCACCCGTATATCATCTCTGATGTCAAACACCAATGGATATGGGATCATCCATCGCCCATCTGTATGGGTCGAGAAGGTATACACTAGTCTACTCCGGTATATCGATGCCCCGTCTCGATACACCCACGACTAGGGACTTTGAAGGATGTACTTATGGACTACCATGTCCCCACTAGTATGATCCGCATCATAGTCCAGATAGTCAAGTACACATCCTAAGGGCTTTACCATCATGTAAAACAGAGACAATCAGTATACACGTTAAGGTAAAGATCAACCAGATAGCATACTATCATGTCGAGCAAGAAAGTCCTCCCTATATATGTCCAAGTATCCACTACAATATACATCCAATGTACAGTAATGGCCCCTAGGGCATACATATAACTAACACGCTGGCAGTGGGTTTAACCACAAGCACGTCAGTGGTACTAGCTGCACGTAACGGCTACCCAGATATCTGTCGATAAGAAAGTCAATGAGCAAACTCATCCAAACTCCTACTGAGCCTATCTGTGACAATCTCCGTACAGTCTGGTATGTTAGTCTAAGAATATCGCATATCGGGCCTAAGGGGTGGTAAATGTCAGACCCTTAATAGCGCAATAAGTCGTGCCGGGGCAAAGCCCAAAACACCCTGAGAAATTACCGGAGTACCTACCAATAAATCTCACTTGCCCTGGCCAGGGACTTTGTGTAATGGCTTTCCAAACATAGCGCGATATCAACCCCCGATACCGGGAGAGACGAATCCTATCTAACCATTACTGCCTCCCAGTGCTTCGGGACCGCACCCAACCACTACCTATTTGCACGACTCATTTGAGCCGTGGAGGCTAGTGATTTAAGTACAGTGAGAACACACTCAGGACGAATAGTGATGTCAAGTCAACGGACTAATATGTACTCATGCCACATGGGAACCGCTATCTGATGATAGGTATAATACCAACCAGCAGTTCCAAACAAGTCTGTTCCGTGTAACTCATAACCCAATGAGCACTTTTATACTATGTAACAACTCCAATTTCAATGTACAGAATTTTTTTAAAAAGTTAATGTACAATTGGGATATTTGCAAATCCTGTGTATACTATAAGTATTTTTTTTATTTTAGAACAGCAAGAAAGTACTTGTAGCACATTGGTAAAGCCTTGCACTGTTGTGACGTAGCCCCTGTGATCGAATCCCCCCAGCCACATTATCTTTTTATTTAAATTTCTTTTAATCTTTTAGAACCCCAAGGGTTTACACGTGCACTACATGTAAACTGAAGAGACACAGAATAAACAAATACGTGCATGAGGGTATACGAGGCGACAAGAACACGTGGCGAGAATCCGAACCCCATAGCACCCAACTCGACCGGCGAGATTGGATTTTCGACCGGTACCGCCGGTTGGAACCGTAGCTAATGCTAAAAAAAAAATTCTCCAATGCAACCCTTCATCTACCCCACTTCCCTCATACTGTTTGTTTTCTCTGAATTCATCCAGAGAACAATAAAACCCCATTTAAACCCATTTTTAATGCATTCTTTCACCCCATAAACCCTAATTTCCCCTATAAATACCACACCATATTCCATCCCTCCTCACTCAGAAATTCCCTGTCAAAACTCTCCAAAATTCTCAAGTCCCTTTTGTGTGCAAGTGGAGTTAGCGAAGGACGAAGTTCCAAGGAGATTCCGGCGACGAACGACGTCTCAACGCTTCCCTAGTCTTCTCATACCCCTCTTCTTTCCCAAAAGCCAGTAAGCCCCTATCTCCCTCTCATCTTCTATTCTAAAAACTTTAAATTATAAAACCCGACGGAAGCGGAGTTAATCCGGCTTCCGATTCGGTTTTTCTTCAAAACTCAACTTTTATTAATCAAGAAAATACCATACTCTCACATCATGTTTAACAAATATTAACAAACACTTTAAAACAAGAATCATCTTAAAATAATCTCTTATACAGCTTTTATCATAGTTTTACAGTAAAATATCATATACTTTAGTTTCGACATAAATCGTCATAATTCATGTATTACATTTAGATAAATCACGAGGTAATGACCTATCTCGTCACAACACACATCTTTGACATAGCACGATGGAAATTTGGGAACATAGTTGTGGATAATATGATATTTCAAATAAATACCATTAACTTATAAAACCATTTTCTTAAAAAGATATATTAAACAATTCCTTATAATTGCGTCTCTACAACCCACTTTTGGGGACCCCGTTTGGGATAGTGCGGATTATCGCACATCCTCGGACCTAGTAGAGCGGGATACAGACCTCTGAAAGGAGGATTTGATCTCGATGGAATTTTAATGAATTTTTCTTTAGAAAAATGAGATTTCTACAAGAAAATAAATAAAATTTATTTTTAAATATATTATATATATATATATATTATCAAAATATCTATTTTAACTATATTATATAAATATTCCAAGTTTTCCAAATCAAAAGAATCACCATTACATGAAAATACCATCCAAATACAAAACAATTCCAATATTTCAAGAAAATACCATGTACTATGAAAACTAGGTTTTACTCTCTAGAAATTTCACAACTATAAAACATACATCTATGGAAACCCTAAAGACGATAATTAAATACTTTAGGTGTATTTTGAAAATTATATCAAACTATTTTTACACAAAACCCTCTCAAGTTATACTAAATTACAATAAAGACCCTAATAAACATAGGTTTAAGCGGGACCAGTCTCTTGAGCCTCAGAGAGCCGGAGATATGGGTGCTTAGACAATCTAACAAACGGTGTTATCAATACGGTAATTTTCTTGTAAAAAAACACAAATCCTGCCGTTTATGTGCAGCAGTTACCGATGACATCAAAACTAATTCAGAATTTCAAGTTCTTTTCAAAAGTGTCTGAATTAGAATGAGTCTCAATTTAATCAATCTGACTTAAATATGATTCAAGTATATAACTACAATACATCATAAATCCATGAATCTGTTTATTTAATCTATATTAATCTATATTGACTGAATCGAACCATGGATATACTCCGTCTACATGACTCTCCATTTATATCCATTCCATTTACTGATATCATGGTTTTGGCAAGTCATCCATCTATATAACAAAACCATACAATCAATACAAAAGACATCGCGGGGTTTATAAGGGGTAGATTGGTATGGAAGGTGTTAAAAGTGACACGAGACTGTAACCATAATACACCTAACCTGAATATCCATTGTCGTTGTACCGTGGCTGAATGGTTTCTTGTGCTCCGTATACCTTAGTCTCCGGAATAATGGGACTCCTATCGTATACACAGGTATTTTCTGTACCAAGATACAAACAACAACGTTAATAATATAATAAAACATTAAAACTTATATTCTCCTTCTGTCTATTCTATCTTTACTCATTTTTAGGACTTACCGAGCGATTGATCGCTGACGGCATTTATTTTCTTCTTTCTTTGGAATGTTGTCAGGTGGATCGGATTCACTGGAGATCAAGCCCAGCACCGAGGGCTTGGAGCAGTTAGCATTCGACCTGGAGCTTTAGATACTTGTACATATTTCATTTTCATTTTTGTTATGCTATTATTTAGGCATTACTTTCATTCCATGTATTTACATTTCAGTTGTACTATAAAAGAATATTAAATAAATAAAGTTGCTGTTCATTTACATTCCTGTCTCTTGTGTACTTTGTTGGAGATAATGCCCTCAGAGTCAATTATTAGGTCACAGGTACGTGATTGTAATGAATGAGGGAGGACCTATCCCGGTAGGACAGTCTTACTCGAGATGATAGTGTGCTATCTGGTTTACCTTTATCATCGTGTACTGCTTTAGATGACATGACACGTCGCTATTACACGTTGATAGAGCCCCTAGGATTCTTGCTTGACCACCAGCAGTATGAGGGCGATCATATAAGTGGGAGCTGGGGGTCTATAAGCTTATCCTTAAAAGGTCCCTAGTCGTGGGAGTTTCGAGACTGGGCATCGATACTCCATTAGTAGACTAGTGTATACAGTCGAGACCCCGACGAGGGGCGGTGGCCGATCTCACAAGCCACTGGTGTCAGTTGGATCACCTAAGATGTATACAAGTGCTCATTGGGTTATGAGTACACCGGACAGGACTCGCCGGGAACATGCTAGTTGGTCATATACCAGACGTCAGATGGCAGTTCCCTGGTGACATGTGTGCAGGTTAGTTCATCGACCTGGGGATCGTCATTTGTCTCGTGTGAGTTCCCACTGTACTTTGATTACTACCCTACCACGGCTCAAAGGAGTCGTGCAAACAGGTTTTAGTTGGGTACAGTCCCGAGCCACATGGAGGCAGTGAGCGTATCTTCAGGGGTTCGTCTCTCCCGGTATTGGGGGTGAGGTCGTGCTGTGTCTAGGAGAGCCATTACACAAAGTCCTTGGCCAAGGCAAGGAGATTTACTGGTAGGTATTCCAGTAGTATCTCAGGGTGTTCTGGGCTACACTCCGACACGACTTGTACCGCTTTTGGGGGTCTGACTTTTACCAACCCCCTAGGCCCGCCATGCGATGCTCATAGACGAACGGACCGGACTGCACGGATATTGTCACTGACAGGCTCAGTTGGGTGTCGGGGTGAGCTTCCTCATCGACGTCCCATTTGGTCAGTACCTGGTAGCCCGTCACGTATTGGCTTATACCTCTGACGTGCTAGTGGTTAAATCCACAACCAAGGTGTTGACGAGTCTTTAGAGTCCCCCACATTCAGTTACTCAGCTTTCGGGCGAAAGGTTGTAGAGGCCGTATGGAGATATGGCAAGGTCGGATCAGATACGTGCGGTATTGCACGGATCAGGATCGGACAGTCTGTACTATAGGCCGTATGGTTATATGGCAGGGTTCGATCAGATACGTGCGGTATTGCACGGATCAGGATCGAACGGATATTACTGGCCGGCTTTGGTATAAGCCGGATCCTAGTATTGTACAGTGTAGAGTTTGTCTCATTGCATTTGTATTTCGGTCGAAATACAGATGCGGGTGTGTATGCACAGTATCGGGGTTTTCCTGTGATTTATTACGGGACCAGTTTTCTGGAGTTGCCAGTTTGCTTTCCGTTTCGGCCAATTTCCTTTGTTCCGTTCATTGGCCGAAGTTTGGTGGAGGAGGGCTTATTTGCATTGTTGCAAATAGGCATTTGTGGAAGGGGGTCTTTGCTTTTTGTAGCATCATGATAGTCTTCATGATGGTGCACCTTCCATTGACTTGCTTGACCTTGACTTCTAGCTATCATGATGGCTTGACTTTGTTTAGTGATGGTTGTGGTTTGAGTGTGGTTTTGGTGTTGTGATCATATTCTTTCATAATTGTTTTTTGATGCCTTGCATTATTGTTCAAGCCTCTCACTCTCTCATGGTGATCCATCTCTCATTCTCTCCCTCACTCACTAGAGCATGGCCGGCCTCCCTCTTGAAGGGGCTGTCCAAATATTTTGAGGTGGGATTTTGCTTCATTTCATGTTGCAAAAATCCCACAAGTTCCATCTAAAAAGCTCCAAGTTCAATCCCTCCTCAAATGGCAATTCCACAACCCCAAAAGTGAGACTTCTTCTACTACACATTCTACAGCGATTCTTGGGCACGTCGAGTAGCCGGCTTCGTGCCCGAGTTGCCTCGGCATTGAGGTGGGAGCCCGTAAACAAAGTTGGCGATGTGGTGCACTTCCGGCGACGAGGAGGAGACGGGACTTTTCCGCAGGAGATCGGGAGCATGACGAGAAGACCGGAGGACTTGGATCGTCGGTATATCTCTATTCCCATCTTCTTGTTAGCTTAGACTAGTTAATGGTTTTCGATCCGGGTTATAGTGCGCGGTGGTGCCGGTTTGCTAAGTCCGCAAAATTTAAGTTATTCACCGCTTCCGCTTTCCGGCGTCGGATTGACGGCCGGGGCGCCGCCGTGCACTTACAGTGGTATCAGAGCCTCCCCATTAACTTAGTCTAGCTTTGTGTAATGTGTTTTTCAGTTCCGATCGATCGAAATGTCCGAAAACCCAAATACACCCACGACAGTTTCTGTTGAAATTTTTCAGTCTCCAAAAATTTTTCAGGTTGTAAAATATTGATGTACGAGAAAATATAAGAGTTCTGTAAAAATTCGACGATGTAACGCTACAGTGTGAGCGCGGAACCGCCGCGGAAACACCATACTTGCCGCCCTTCCGCGGTGCACTGTGCACGTCACATCACCAAATTTTTACAGATGCCTTCTGGGTTTATTTCAGGGGTTTTGGAACATTAAAATTGGGCCCATATTTTCTGTAACTGCTACAGTTTTGTTTTGGGGCCCACTTGTTAATATTCGATCGGTCGGATATTTTAAACACATTTTTCACAGTACTTACATTATATCTGCGACCGTGAATGTCACTCGATCGGTAAATCCGGTCTAACTGCTATAGCCCGGTTAGACGGATTTGCGAACGTGACTTTCACGTTGATGTTCTGTTTTTGCTGTGATGTTGCGGATCGGTCGTGGGGGATAGCCTGGATGCAATGCTAGTACTGTGCTGTTGTATTATGTACATTTGATAATGCGGGGCGAGCGTCCGACTTGTGGACTGCCGTCACTGCCGGATTGTATTATTCTTTTGGGGCACGACCTGGTTGCGGTCGATGTACCCGTTGTATGTATATTTTACTTTCTGTACTAGGATTGCCCCGCGGAGGGGTGCACGGATAGCCGGGTTCTGGAGGGCAACAAGCCCGCATCTCATGGAATTGAGACGGAGGGGGCTTCACTCTAGGATTGGCGGGCTATTCGCCGCACTCGTAGGGGGTACAGGTTGACCCAGGAGGGGTGCCCAAGTTACCGGATTCCGTGAAGTGCTGGGTGGTCCATTCACGGCGCTGAAGGGGGCTGCCTCGCTTCAGGTTTTGGCGGGTGACTTGCCGCGCCCGTAGGGGTCTAGGATTTCATTGCACAGGCTATCCACACGACCAGGGGAACGTCGGGTTTCAGCGGCTCTGTGAAACCCGGGGATCCCAGATATCTGTATTGTTTCTGTGATGCTGTACATTTTCTGTGATGTTGCAATTTTATTCACGCCTTGAGCGAATATAATATATTGGTATATATATTAGTAGATGTAGTATATGTTTTGCATCCGCGCTAGTCCAGTCCCCGCTCTGTCGTTAGTTAGCTAACCTAACGGGTAATGACGGGACCCAGTAGCGAATGCGGATGGCATATACGTACATCAGTATATTTTCGTTCTTTTTGGTGTGATCAATTGATGGGACTGCATTGATTCGGATCAATGCAAAGTTAAAAACAAACCTAATCTGATGTTGTTGGAACACTTTTCAAAAAGCTGTTATTGCAAGGACGTTCACTTTTGTTTTGCATAGTGATATTCGGTTATGAATATCCAGCACCTCAGTCGACGAGGCAAGGGCCGAGATCCCTTCACCGGGAGTGACCCCTTGGACAATAAGTTTGCGTCAGGGCATTAACTTCACTATAGCCGATTACTTTTGCTTTGCACCGTGGTATTCATTTGGAATATCCTGCACCCCATTCTACGGGGAAAGAGCCGAGATCCCTTCACCGGGAGTGACCTCTTTAGCAACGGTTTTCGTCACTATATTTTCAAAAAGCTATCCGTTCCTTCAACGATATCAAGTTCATTACGTTAAAGGTTTTCGCCAGAAACCATTCGTAGCCCTCCGTCGTTTCAGACGGGTAGCACGTAGTATTCATGCTATGTTTGTTGACCTTCGTCAAGGCATAGTGTATGGTAGCTGCCTGTTACCTTTCTGCTGCATAGATAGATGCGTTGGTTTGGGACAGTCGTATAGCCTTGTTGACCTTCGTCAAGGGCTTGTACGGGTGGATTCAGATTAACCCTGGATAATGACGGGTAGAACTTGACATGTGACTTATGATTTGTTGACCTTCGTCAAGGTCATAAGAGCATGGGGCAGAAATCACATCGGGAGTTTCAAAAGTACTGAAACTTGCCAGATATGCGCATACCTTCTGGAGTGTGATACCGTGAGCGGATTCCGTCACGTTGTCATGCGATGAGAGTTGGATCCCGATTCCCACTGATGAGTTAGTTTACTCCTCGGGTGACCCCGACTAATTCTTCTTTCAGGTTTGGAGGAGAATTTGAGGTACAGTGGGAGGACTCCAGATTAGATAAATTGGTAACCATTCTGATCTAGGTTAGAGTGCACGCTGAGTGTTTCTTTTCTCTCTCTCTCTTTGGCAGCGACCATTGACCCGACCCTAGACTATGACTCAGTGACCAAGTTGACCGAACCTACTTAACACTGGCTTTTGGATTGTCTGAGTTGCGAACCTCATTGCCACTCCTACTTTTACCCTTTTCTCCAGGACACCCCGTATTACTACGAACGTCCACTTCCATTGGACAAAACCATCGTATGGTTAGATACGAACTCGAAGGAATTCGAGGATGGTTTCTGGTTCTGGAGAAAACGGATAGGATTATTCAGTTGTCTTTTCTTTTCACCCTCTCTCAGGTTGCGAGTACTCCTTGGTTTTGGAGTAGTACACCTATTGCGCAAATTGGATAGTCTTCTTCCAAACCTTAGGCTGGTGCCGACCGGTAGGGAATGAAGAAAACCAATTAGCATAACGATGGTGTGCAGAAGGTATTAAGTTCAGACAAAGCAAGGGATTAGTTAGAGGGCAAAGTAAATTGCAACAGATATTCACGACCAAACCAAATATTTCGTTACCACTCCCACATCACCTTTGTATTTCTCCAGGACACTCCGTATCACTACGAAGATCCACAGTTTATTTGGATACACCATCGTATGGTTATATACGAACTCGAATGGAACTTGTTCCAGTTCGGGGATGGATTCTGGTCCAGGAGAAATAGGAATAAAGTACATTCAGGTGTCTTTTATCTTCAGCTTCTCTCGCGTTGCGAGTGCTCCTAGGATTAGGACAGTACACCCTTTATGCTTTTTGGATAGTCTTCTTCCAAACCATAGGCTGGTGCCGAACGGTAGGGAAGGAAGAAAACCATTTGGCCTAAAGGGGTGTACAGAAGGTAATGACTAAAGACATATGAAGGGATTTGGAGAGGTGGCAAAGAATTATACGGTTACAGTTGTGAATTTGGATAATGGATGAGGCATTACTAGGAATACCAGGATACCCCAACGAAACATTTCAATGTTTCAGTTTCACTGTGTAATGTTAAAAGAGAACTGATTTCCCGATTAGATACTTACTCCAGGGTATGTATTTACCAGGTACGATTCTCACATCTGTATAGTTTTACAGATGATGAGTGGGAGTAAGTTATTGGGAATTGGGTGATCATCCTCATTATATCGGGATTCGTTGTAATCGGTGATATTTGAGGAAATCACCTGGGCTGTTTGCCGGTTGGCAAATATTTGGTTTTGAATATCCGCTGTTATGCACCAATTTCAAATTGATATATCTGTACGTCTATTTTCATAGAGTGAGATATACCTTTATGAAATTATGTCTACGACATTTACCTATATCAGTGGATGGTTGGGTAAGGAGCATTAAACAACGGTGTAATTCTTCATAACCAAAGGTACAGTTTTCAACCTACGACACACAGTGAATGAGTTATCAGACTCAAGGGACTTATACAGAGTATTGTATGTTGTCCAGTTTCCATTAGGACAGAGGGGTTGGTCCTCGTACTATATTCGGTTTACTTATGACTTCTCTAGTTTTTAGACAAGTGTTTCGTGGAAACACAGGGTCCGAATTTGGAGAAGTTGTAGGTATTTGAATAGAGTAAAGAACCAGGTGTAGCAAGTATCGGGATTCTTCAAAGTGATCGAAGATGTAGATACTTGTATATGGTATTCAGTTGATAGTAGTGATTAAGAGAAATTGCTTCTCTTTCAGGTTACTCATAAATGGAAGCATTCCTAAGTTGAGTAACGCTGATCGGCCTCCTTCCATTTAGTTGACATGCGCTGGGGACAGCTGCATGATTTGAATCTGGTTCAATTAAATCAGTGCCTCTGTTTCTATATTGGATATAGAACAGTTCATATCTTAACGATGTTGAGGTACGGGGAGTTGTCCGGTTTATGATTAAAACCAGACACTGGACAACTCAAGGCACGTTTCTGTAATGCCTGTTTGTGGGTTGACCCAGGCTATGACGAGGGTTGACTTTCTACCATCTGGATGAACAATAGCGATATTGTTCTTGACTCGCCACAGTTTTATTAAAAATGGATTTTTTCAGAAAACAGTAGTGGGAGTATGGTAGAACTGGAAGTGATTCCAGAACCACAAACGATTACTGAAGATTTGATAAGGAACCTAAAGATTCAATCTGGATTGACATTCCATTGGCCACTCCGCAGATAAGGTGGGTAACTTCAGGCACCCGAGAGGTACTTCGGTAGTCTCAAGGACGGTGACAGGGAAGTTCTTGTTTACCCACAATTACCATTGCTGTTGTTCCAGGCTGCGAGACCCGGCGGGAGGATGAGTATAGCGTCGTTCTGAACTCGCTTCAGAAGTGTACGTGTATATGACTCTGCCAGAGGGTTGTCGTAGTCAGTGGGAGCAGCGGAAGCATTGGTGGACAAGTAGCTTATGTCTATTTATAGACTAAAGCAGATATAGCGGAGATAGATCATCTATTTCTGACGTGACAGACATGGGTTTGACTTCATCAGGATAGGGGATGGATCTGTTGAGAAGGTAGTAGGGTGTGATGTCATGGTATTTGGATGACATACACAAAGTAGGAAAAGAAACTCCTATACTACGATCGGTCATACTTTGGTCGTCACACAGTAGTTTCTCCACATAGGAATTGGGTATTATATCAGACATACTGGTTACTAGATCTATGGTTTTAGATCTAGATTTGGGTGGTTTCCCAATCAGGGTACTTGACTGCATTCTAAGAGTATTTAGGATGGACGACTCCTGGCACGGTAGTGTACCTGCAGGTAATGGAGTCACCCTCTCCAAAGGTGTCTTACAGACTAAAGGGGAGAGGGACGGGCATGATTGGCAGATCACTTGCTCAGGCAATTGAGTCAATCGTGAGATGTCAAGTACCACACCAGATGTTGTTCTTGCACTAGATGCAATAACTTGACATTAATCCAATCCTGGAGAAACAGTCGGAAGCAGTTTTAGAACACAAGTGGATGTTCTAGGGAGATGATAACGACAGCCTCATTCAGGAGACAGTTATCATTCCAGGCTTCCAAGGTGACATGGACGACAAGAAGGTTGTCAGAGTTATAGTTTTCCTTCTGATGAGGGGCAGTATTTTGGACAGGTGGTCCAAGGCAATACTGAGGGAGGCATGGCGCGCAGGATACTGATTAAGTTCAGTTGACGATACAGTCTAAGAAGTTTGGATTTGGAGTTCATTTATGAGCTATGTCCCATCAGACATCCAGACATATTCTGAGACAGGTATTGCTCTTTTCGGGAGATGGCTTTCTCCGCGAACTTGAGATATAGAGAGACATAGAAAGAAACAACTAAGCGGATCCACTCACTGAGGCTATTCCTCGAACGCAATAGTCCCGCAAACGAGCTTTGTGAGACTGACTAGTAGAGGAGTTGGATGTTCGATATCACACGGGCTGTGAGTATGCGACATCGCAATAATTAGCCTTGAGTGCAAGTGGGAGATTGTTGGAGATAATGCCCTCAGAGTCAATTATTAGGTCACAGGTACGTGATTGTAATGATTGAGGGAGGACCTATCCCGGTAGGACAGTCTTACTCGAGATGATAGTGTGCTATCTGGTTTACCTTTATCATCGTGTACTGCTTTAGGTGACATGACACGTCGCTATTACACGTTGATAGAGCCCCTAGGATTCTTGCTTGACCACCAGCAGTATGAGGGCGATCATATAAGTGGGAGCTGGGGGTCTATAAGCTTATCCTTAAAAGGTCCCTAGTCGTGGGAGTTTCGAGACTGGGCATCGATACTCCATTAGTAGACTAGTGTATACAGTCGAGACCCCGACGAGGGGCGGTGGCCGGTCTCACAAGCCACTGGTGTCAGTTGGATCACCTAAGATGTATATAAGTGCTCATTGGGTTATGAGTACACCGGACAGGACTCGCCGGGAACATGCTAGTTGGTCATATACCAGACGTCAGATGGCAGTTCCCTGGTGACATATGTGCAGGTTAGTTCATCGACCTGGGGATCGTCATTTGTCTCGTGTGAGTTCCCACTGTACTTTGATTACTACCCTACCACGGCTCAAAGGAGTCGTGCAAACAGGTTTTAGTTGGGTACAGTCCCGAGCCACATGGAGGCAGTGAGCGTATCTTCAGGGGTTCGTCTCTCCCGGTATTGGGGGTGAGGTCGTGCTGTGTCTAGGAGAGCCATTACACAAAGTCCTTGGCCAAGGCAAGGAGATTTACTGGTAGGTATTCCAGTAGTATCTCAGGGTATTCTGGGCTACACTCCGACACGACTTGTACCGCTTTTGGGGGTCTGACTTTTACCAACCCCCTAGGCCCGCCATGCGATGCTCATAGACGAACGGACCGGACTGCACGGATATTGTCACTGACAGGCTCAGTTGGGTGTCGGGGTGAGCTTCCTCATCGACGTCCCATTTGGTCAGTACCTGGTAGCCCGTCACGTATTGGCTTATACCTCTGACGTGCTAGTGGTTAAATCCACAACCAAGGTGTTGACGAGTCTTTAGAGTCCCCCACATTCAGTTACTCAGCTTTCGGGCGAAAGGTTGTAGAGGCCGTATGGAGATATGGCAAGGTCGGATCAGATACGTGCGGTATTGCACGGATCAGGATCGGACAGTCTGTACTATAGGCCGTATGGTTATATGGCAGGGTTCGATCAGATACGTGCGGTATTGCACGGATCAGGATCGAACGGATATTACTGGCCGGCTTTGGTATAAGCCGGATCCTAGTATTGTACAGTGTAGAGTTTGTCTCATTGCATTTGTATTTCGGTCGAAATACAGATGCGGGTGTGTATGCACAGTATCGGGGTTTTCCTGTGATTTATTACGGGACCAGTTTTCTGGAGTTGCCAGTTTGCTTTCCGTTTCGGCCAATTTCCTTTGTTCCGTTCATTGGCCGAAGTTTGGTGGAGGAGGGCTTATTTGCATTGTTGCAAATAGGCATTTGTGGAAGGGGGTCTTTGCTTTTTGTAGCATCATGATAGTCTTCATGATGGTGCACCTTCCATTGACTTGCTTGACCTTGACTTCTAGCTATCATGATGGCTTGACTTTGTTTAGTGATGGTTGTGGTTTGAGTGTGGTTTTGGTGTTGTGATCATATTCTTTCATAATTGTTTTTTGATGCCTTGCATTATTGTTCAAGCCTCTCACTCTCTCATGGTGATCCATCTCTCATTCTCTCCCTCACTCACTAGAGCATGGCCGGCCTCCCTCTTGAAGGGGCTGTCCAAATATTTTGAGGTGGGATTTTGCTTCATTTCATGTTGCAAAAATCCCACAAGTTCCATCTAAAAAGCTCCAAGTTCAATCCCTCCTCAAATGGCAATTCCACAACCCCAAAAGTGAGACTTCTTCTACTACACATTCTACAGCGATTCTTGGGCACGTCGAGTAGCCGGCTTCGTGCCCGAGTTGCCTCGGCATTGAGGTGGGAGCCCGTAAACAAAGTTGGCGATGTGGTGCACTTCCGGCGACGAGGAGGAGACGGGACTTTTCCGCAGGAGATCGGGAGCATGACGAGAAGACCGGAGGACTTGGATCGTCGGTATATCTCTATTCCCATCTTCTTGTTAGCTTAGACTAGTTAATGGTTTTCGATCCGGGTTATAGTGCGCGGTGGTGCCGGTTTGCTAAGTCCGCAAAATTTAAGTTATTCACCGCTTCCGCTTTCCGGCGTCGGATTGACGGCCGGGGCGCCGCCGTGCACTTACATACTTTTACTTTATATTTCTTAAATACGCTTAGCGTGTTTACTTCTGAGTAAATACATAGCAGCCTTGTCGCGTCTCTTGCCTATACACTGGAAAGCGGGGCGTGACATACTATATCCAGTACGACGTACCAATAGCTGTGGGACAGACCATCTCCCATACTGAGATGAGAAGCGTATGCACTAGTCTGCTCTGGAGTATCGATGTCCCGTCTCGATAATCCTATGATCAGGAACCTGTATAAGGATGTGCTTATAGACTTCCCAGCCCCCACTATTGTGGCTTCCATCACAATACCGGTAGTCAAGCAAAAATCCTAAAGGTTCTACCAATATGTATAAGCAATATGTTAAAAAGAAACACATGCACATATTGAGGTAGAATCAAACCAAGTAGCATACTGCCATTTTAAGCAAGACTGCTATTATAATTGTGAATATCCCAAGCTTCCAATATACAATATACAATCCAGTATGATACAATAATGACCTCTAAGACATATATCACTGATGCTATTCATAGTCAAACTCTCTCAAAACTCATCCACATCTATGCTATTATAAACAGAAGTCCCTGGATGATGTCATTATTTAATAAATAAAATATGACAAAATTCCAACTGTCAAACTTGAGCATTGGAGATGTCCATCTCTCCCATCACAAACGATAAAATAAGAAAATGAAAAGCCAACAACAATTTCTCTCTTTCATTCAATAATGTTTTGGCACTTGAAACATTTAAATTAATAAGCCTCTGAAAACATGAAGAAATTTGTTATTCCTTATTTAAAATTATATGTTTTCATAGATTTTTGAAAGAATCTTAACTGATTTCATATGATTCTTACTTTTGTTTATGATTTAAATTTATTTTCCGATAAATTTCTTTATGATTTTAACTACGTGCGTCGTCCTTGTAAAATAATAACGACGTAGCGTTTAGCTATATGCATTGCACATAAGGCAATGGCGTTTTTTTTCCTTTGATTTCTCTAAAAAAAAATGGTGATGCACATGGCCAGTCAATTTCAAATTTAAACGACCCTCTTTCTTTTGCTATATAACAACAGCAAGTATACATTCTCTATCATGCTCAAAAAGCCAAAAGGTATATGTCTTACAAATTTATACATAAACCCTTGTATCTTTGATATTTTGCATGATCCATATAATTCTCAATTCTATTAGTACCACCGACCACATACATTTAATTTAAATTTAGAAAAAAAAACATAGACATCTTTAGAAATTTTCCTGAAATGTCCAGAATAAAAAAAAATGGCGCGCGTCTTTAATATATAATTATATATGTTGTTTAAAATATATATACATGCAAAATACTAGTACCATTATAACTAGATGATGTTATTATCCAACAAAATAAAAATTAGAAAAAATAACAATTTTATTAGTCATAATTGAGAAACGGAGATATCCACCCTATCCACCAGGACCACCATAAGAGACAAAAATAAGAAAATCAAAAGTCAACGGCCTTCTTTTCCTCTCTCATTCATTACTCATTATATCTCATGCTCACATGCCTAAAAAAAGATAGCCTTACAGATTGATACATAAGTCCTTATATATTTGTTATTCTGTACAACTTATAAATTTCTCAATTCAATATTACCACCCACCGTATTCATTTTGATCTAGTTTTTAAAAAATACCCATAGATATACCTTTATGAATTTTCATGCAAAAGGTGGGCATAGAAGTATTTTAGGCACCACTGAAAATTTCAGTATACGTCGTTCAAAATATACCTGCAAAATAGCTGGGGAGAAACAACCACTAAACGACACGGGGGTTTTCGTCATTCGAAGCCGCGTGTGAACCCGATCGCAGAAGCTTGACTCAAGCAGGCCAGTCTAGCCACGTGTCACTCATCCATACGCAAAAATGCTGCTGCGTGTTATGTGACGCGCAGTGGATCCTCCTAGGAGCCAGGCTAGCATCGGCAGGATGATTGAAGGTGGGGGCCACCGCCTCCCTGGCAACCCACATGGGACACGCAGCCCCATGCCCTCCCTCTCTCTCCTTTCTCTCTCTAAAAATAATTCCACACCCACAACAAAACCAGAAAAATATAAATCGTATTTATTCCCTTTCCAATATTGCAATGTTTTTCACATGGAAAATCTTCCGAATTTAAATTGACATCTAAGTTAGTACTTAACAAAAATAAATATTAGATGTATACAGACTCAATTTGCTAATCCAAGCAAAAAGACAACCCAAATTCGCTCCTCATATTCGGGTGTAAATATATAATTAATTATAATATTATAAAAGGCAGTAAATAGGAGCATGAGTGTGACATGACCGTTGTTGGCTGGAGATGTGGAAGCCTTGAAACCTAGGATTATATTTGTATTTTCTTGTTTTGCATTTTTAAAGGCAGGTTGTTTTTGACATGGTGTAAAATTTATGCCGTAATAGAATTCGAACTTGAATATCCTGTTCAACAGATAACTTTAACGCTCGGCATTAATGACATTTTCGGATTCATATGGTTATATTGTTGGCCCGTATGTCTCGCTAAAGTATGATTATGATATTTATAAATTGCCTTAACATAATTTTTTGTTGAAAGTTTGTTTTAGAAGCTGTTTTTCTTAAATTGAATATTTATACTGACCTTTCTATGCTGGTTTGAGTCTCAAGCTTTTATGCAATGTCTAATGAGCTTGGATGGCATTGACGTTCGGCATGCCATAAAAAACCGAAAGGAAAAACTTATTTCATTTATAAGCTACCCCAAACCATTTGCAATTCCGCAATTGAATTTCACTATTTTTATTTACCAATCAATCGAGCATATTCACTTAGCAAATACATGAAATACAATGTATTTTTACTGCAGCGAAATAAAACCATCCCTATCTTTCTTTTGTATATAAATTATTTTTTTTAAAATTTGAACAGTAATATGAAAGCGTGGGTATGTTTTAATATCTGTTTCTGAAATGGCTGGAGTTTCCTTCCTTTTGTTTTGTAAGAAATTTTTGATCCAACCACCTTCAAATTTGAGCCCCACCTCAAATATGAAAATGGAAGCTCTCTCAAATAAATAAATAAAAATTAAAGAAGGAAGAAAAAGAGGGAGCTGGGTTCTCATTTTGGTCTCTCTCGTGAGTGCATATATTCTTTAGCATAATTTCCTTTTTTATTTTAATTATTTTAATTTCACTTACTATTTATTTTATTTTTCCTGTTCATTTAAGTATTAAACAGGACAGCTCCAAGACTCGATTTTTTGTGCTCCTCTCTTTCTCTCTCTGAGGTTTGAAGCAGATTTGTTTCTTCTTTGGTGCTGCCTGGCCCTCTGCTGTTGAGGGCTCATGAAGAGGCTAGTAAGTATGTTTTTTCTTTCATCTTCTATTTTCGATTTTATCTTTTGATGTAGCAATTTGTGGATCTTGCATAATTGAAGTTGGGTTTTGCTGCCATTTGTCATTTGGGCACTTACAAAATCCAATTTTTAGTTTTTAAAAAAAAAAAAGAAGTTAGTATCTGATCAGGAATTGTTAGATTTAGAATTTGGAGTCTCGTTGCAGTAGAACGTTGGTCTTTTCAAAATGCATTCCATTGATTTTCTTCGATTGGCTTGGGATCACACAAATTGTTATTACTAAGTTACAAGTGCTATAAACTTTAGGATTAGCCTATGGGCAATGCACATATAAAAGGGGCTTATTGATATTCGATTTTTCGAAATGTATAATGCTTGTTTTTGAATTATTTAAATTTTCTGTTTTCAATCACTGATTCTCTAAAACGCAAAATTCATCTTCTGTTGTATTCTAGAATGGTATGCTAGTGATTGTGTTCATTTGCAAAGCTCTCATTTTTAAGGTACTACACTTCCTAATGCAATTATAGCAAGTGTAGAATACGATGGGCGATTAAAAAACGGCCTACAATATTCAATTCTTAGAATTTGAGGTTTTCATCACTTATCAACTGAAACCCAAAACTTCAATTCTAGAAATTATGCTGATGATTGCCCTTTTGCAAAATCCCCATTTTTTCAGGTACTGTTTCTATTAATTTTGGGAGGAGCCAATGCAGCTAAATTATATGAGGAAAATGATGGGCAGTGTAAATACAAAAGGGGCTTGGCCCCAAGACCACATAGTGTTTCGATATTGGAATTTGGCGCGGTTGGTGATGGCGTATCTCTGAATACCCTAGCGTTTCAAAACGCCATCTTTTATTTGAGGTCATTTGCCGACAAGGGTGGAGCTCAGCTCTTTGTTCCGAAAGGGAAATGGCTCACAGGGAGTTTCAACCTCACAAGTCATCTCACTCTATTTTTGGAAAAGGATGCTGTTATCCTTGGAGCTCAGGTGTTTTTTCCTATTAGCATCGATGCTTATTTTTTATTGTTTTGGTATGCGATGGCTTGTTTACATGTTATTACATTATACATTGTTCGTTCTTCTTCTTCTTCTTCTTCTTCTTCTTTCTGTTGCATTGTGGGCATTGTTGATTAGTATTGACATTTTGGGCACCTTTTTAAAATGCACCATAGAGCAATGCACCGTTAGCAGTTGATGTTAGAATATACATATATCACTCAACCCTCACCATGACTTTGGAATTTTGGTGAATCGGAAGAGGATTTAAAATGGTATTAGAGCAACCCAGATTCAAACCCCATTGAATACGAATCTACATAGCGACATGCTAAATAATCCAGGTTTCATCCTGCAAAAGGGCCTTCAACCTGTCGGGTGTGTTGAAGTATAAAAATATCTCACTTAACCCTGACCATGTTTTTGGAGTTTTGGTGTGGCTACGGAGACCATATGAAACTTGATTTCCATGAAGATAATGGGCAGCTTTTATTGAATGAAATCGTGGTAACTGTTTCTGTAGCGAACAATCATCGCCAAGCTAAAAATTATTAGCAATGGTTTAAAACCAACCTTTGTTTTGGTGCTGAATTTAGACTAGCTCAATTGTTAAATACGCAATTCCCACGATATTTCTTAATGAGGTTAGCACACAGAGGTTTAGACTTTAGAGTATGAGGAAGAAACATTGTTATATTTTACACATAAAAAAACAAGAAAGAAAAAGAAGATATTTATATAAATTTTGATTTTGTTATTTATTGCAGGACTCGTTCCAATGGCCTATTGTCGATCCCTTACCCTCATATGGGCGAGGAGTAGATATTCCAGCTGGCAGACACCGAAGCCTCATCAATGGATACAACCTAACCGATGTAGTAATAACAGGCATGAATTTTTAACTCTCTTCTTTAAATCTCACATATTTTTAGGCTATTTGCATATAATCCCCTTCATCTATACCTCGTTCAGCACTTATAAGTTATGACTCCTCGACTAGTTGAATGTCAAACAGAATATCAAATTTGATAGGAATGAAGGGTGCTATATGCAATTAACCCTTTTCTTTGTAAAAATTAACATTCCAATTTTTTTCTTACTTTTTTAACATATAACAGGCGACTATGGAACTATTGATGGCCAAGGTTCAGTCTGGTGGGAGTGGTTCAATTCACATAGCTTGAATTATAGCCGTCCTCATCTCGTGGAGCTTGTGAGTTCGACTGATATTGTGATTTCTAATCTAACTTTGTTGAACTCGCCGGCTTGGAGTATTCATCCCGTCTATTGTAGGTTGGTTTCAAATTCTAGACTTCTAAACTTTCATTTATTTCTGAAAATCATGCGTACAAATCCCCATACTGAATATAAGAAGTTATGTATTTGTTTAGCAACTATATTATTTTAGACGATGCACTATTCGTATAAACCTTATAAAACTAATGTTCCAATACTATATGTATATATGCTAGAGGAAAGGTTTTTATTTATAAAACCATGACAATTTTTTCCCCAAAATTTTTAATTTTTTTTGTGCAAATAAGATATCATTGTGTTCTTTGCATGTAATGCAGCAATGTAGAGGTGCGGAATATTACCATCCATGCTCCACCTGATTCTCCATTCACCGACGGAGTTGTTCCTGGTCTGCATCTACTTCCTTTTTTCTTTTCTTATTTTCTGTGTAAGTTTTTTTAAAATATAATTATATATCTCCTAAGTAGTGGTGTTATTGCTAGGAAGTTAATAAATGCGAGCATACTAAGTGAAAACAAGACGGTATGCAAAATGATGGATATAAGTCGATTTTATAAGAATAAACGAGATTTTGAGGTTAAGTCTTGTTCTTGAAAACTGAGAATTAGATTGAAAAGTTTTATACTCTAAACGTAGCAAACAACTATAACATTGAACTAGAAAACGGTAACTTTTGGACCTACATATTCTTTTACATAAAATATTTAAACATATTAAAATTTAATAATTTTACAACTTTTCTCAAGAAAAAAAAAATCAGAATCAAAATATGCTCAACCTTGTGCATAATAGTAACAAATTCTCTTTTAACTATTATCTTTGCGAGAAGTTATTATTTTAAATCCATGCACGACTTTGTGCATGAAATGACTCGTACAACAAACAGAACCTCAAACATTTCATTTACCCGCTGATAAAACAAACTCTTTTCAGATTCATGCACAGAACTATGTATCGACGACTCCACCATAAGCTCCGGCCATGATGCCATCGCTCTCAAGAGCGGCTGGGACGAATATGGGATTTCATACAATCGACCCTCCTCCAATATCCACATCACCAAAGTATCCCTCCAATCAAATTACGGTTCTGCTCTCGCATTTGGCAGTGAGATGTCCGGCGGCATCTCTGATGTTCAAGTCCATCACATCCACATCCAAAATTCAAAAACCGGCATAAGTTTTAAAACTGTTCAAGGCAGAGGGGGCTACATAAAAAATATACTCGTATCAGACGTGCACATGGAAAATGTGCACATGGCATTTAAGCTAACTGGCCAATCAGGTACCCACCCGGATGAAAAATATGATCCGAGTGCTCTGCCGCTGGTTGCTCGGATCACAATCAAGAATGTTGTGGGAACAGATGTATCTTCTGCCGGTTCTTTGTCTGGAATTGAAAATGCGCCATTTTCAGATATCTGCCTATCGAATATTCTGCTGTCAGGGATTTCTGACGCGGGCTGGGCGTGTTCGAACGTCTCAGGGTTTTCCGATTTGGTTTTTCCGGAACCTTGTGATGAGCTGAAATCGGATTCTTCGGGTAATTGTTATATGCTTGTCAGTTACAACCCTTTGGTGGCTATATCTTGAGCATTCTTCGACTACATCTCCAGCGAATTCTCGAAGTTTTTTTTTCCAATAAGGCCAGTGTACAGCTCAATTTCTTTCATTCAATCTGTAAGAAGAACAAAAGGATTAAAAATTTTGGTTGTTGGTGGTTGGTATATACTTTTGCTGCATTTGGTTAGTAATCAAGATTTGTATATTAAATCTTTATCATGTGATTGGAATAAAGATGGGTTGGTTGGATGTTAAAATTAAAAAATTATATTTGAATTTTTGAGCTTGGCTGTGGTTTGTGGTGTCATCTCTTTGTGTTTCTTGCTTGTGTTGTTGTCCGTGATTTGCCCTACATGAGCTCATGGGTGAAGGACCACTAGATTTGAATGATTAATGTTAGCTGTTCAAAAAATATTGATGGATCTTGGCAGCAAAGTTTGCAGGTTTTGTTGAAAAATGCTAATTGGAAATGTGAGAGATGGCCCAGAGGTGGATGAGGACAATTTTCAGATGATCTGTCCAAATTATTGGAAGAATTAAAACAGAAAGAGAGTAACGCGGGGACAGTGTACTATCTCTTGACGCTTATCACAGCTTGGAAATCATGTCTCCCAGAATACACATTTGAAATCGATCAGTAAAACGGACTTAATTGCCTTTTAATCGTATTGATATGGATATCGGTTATGAAATAATAGGAGTTACAAAATATGGTTTTCATAAATCTACAAAATAACATTTCGAAAAACATCATTATGTAAATAACAATCAAACTGGTCTTGTGAAGTGGTTTAAAATTAATTTCTTAATGTTTTTTGTAACTGCACTCATTTGTGTGAAAAACAAGTTCAATATTATATGGCCACATGGCAAAAGATCTTTTGATGTAGCTGGTGATGCATGATAGGATACAGGTGTTAAATAGAGAATAGGCTATTATAAAAAGAGCCAGAGGAAGAAAATTTGATTCATTGGTTACATTAAATTAAATTAAACTAAATACATCATGATTGGGTGAGTTCCCTTAGAAATCATCCATCCTATCTGCATTGTGTTTTGGGGGAGAAAAGGAAAAAAGGATAGGAAAGGATCATCAAGAAGACTTGGAGTTTTTCACGCTTTATCAAAGTTTTAAAGTTATGGTCAAAATTATCTACGTAGCTTTGAGACACAAGAAACTGTATTATAGCCTTGTGGGCATCATAAATGAACGTATATATTTTGATTGACCGGTTCACCACTGGCAAATTTATATAGTTACTAAAGCATTGAGTTAGATGTAGTCCAGCATCACCGAGACCATAATGTGTTATCAATAAAAAAAATTAAGCACTCGTTAGTAGATGTTTTTTTTTAATGGTTTATACAAATCCTTGGTTCAAGTCTCACGGCCGTGCCCAATCATGGTTTTTCACTGGTATTAACGCATGTTTGATCTTTTTCAGTCTTTTAAATTTAAATTTTTGGTTTTCACGGCCGCTAGTTCTGCGTGGGATGATATCTTTCTTGAACGTGCGAATGTGAATAGATTATAATGTTTGGGATGTACAAAGAAATTAATTCGAGCATTACTGCTCTCTCTGACATGCCACGATACTTCTTTAAAAATAATGAAAGCCGCTTTCTACAAAGAGAAAACATAGATCAAAGTGAGCAACTTGTTTTTGTTTTTCTCCGCAGTTTTCATCCTTTCCACTTTGTTTCTTAGTTTGCTTTTGGGCAAAATAGCGTGATCGCATAGATCGATTGGATCACAGAGTGCACAATGTAAAAAGTATACACAAGAGGAAGTTATGTTGTATGGCAAGGGTAGACTGTCATGATCCTATTGTATTGATGGGGAAGGGGAAAATCTATCTTAAGAACTAGAGAAAAATGGCTCTGGCTTAGCATGTCCAAAAAGCGCCATGTTTATGTCCCTAACCATAAAAACCTTATGAAAAAATCTTTATAATCCATAAAAATCAGCATGTTTAAGTGCCCCGTGTACTTATATTTTCAAATATCTCAATACTTCTCTTCTAAACTATTATATTAAGAGAAGTGGAAGTTACTGTATATACTTCGTAAGTGCTATATATACATGTTAAGTTACTATATATAGCCGAATAACTACTATACTTTAAAGGGTAAATTGTCAAAAAAAATACCAAGCACTTCTTTCCGTTGTCAAAACCCCCCGACCTCAAAACGGTAGTTAAAACCCTCCTAAACAAGTTTTTGGTTGTCAAAACCCCTCTTACCTGTGATGTCTAATAATTTCTTGCTGTATCTGCTTTCTTATGATATCTAAGCAGCAACCAATGATATCTAAGCAGCTGCATGTGATATTTAAACTGTTTCTTGCGATATCTAGATAGTTTGTATGGATTGATTAAGTATAGCAGGCTACTGTGTAGATACAACAGGAAAAAGTTCCCGGAGCGTTTTGACCGCAGCTTTGAGGCTGGAGGTTTTTGACAGCGGGACAAAACATTTGTTTTTTTTTTATTTACAATTTACCCATTTTAAAAATATTTATGATCTACGGAACTCATTTTAAGGGGAAAAAACCAACACTCCGAAATAACTAAAGAGAAATTATTATATTACAGTAAATATTTGGAGTGTTCGTGTTTCTACAAAATTAATTATACTGCTCGAAAGTATTTTAAATGTAGTGATTATACAGTTATATGTAGTAGTTATAGGGTATATGTTGTACTCATTTTGATATATGTAGTAATTATAGGGTATATATAGTACTTATTCAGATATATATAGCAATTAAAGGGTATATACAGTACTTATAGTATATATGTAGTCGTTATAGGATATTTGTAGTATCTTTTTAGTTGTGGGTAGTGCAGGGATATTGCAAAATCTAAAGTGGCTAAAGTATGTAAAAGGACTTAAACAGATTGCTTTTTTGATATATAGAGTTTTTCAAAAGATTTTTTTGGTTAGGGACTTGATCATGTTGCTTTTTGCGGGGGGTTAGACCAATTTTTCCTAAGAACAAAGTTCATAAGAAGCATCTTGATAAATCCCTTTGTTGGTAAATTTTAATCTGTCCTAAATTTTATCGGATTTTATAGTTTCCATTGCGATGCATCCAATAGCAGATGATCAAAACTCAACTTCCCGAGCATGTTTATTTATTTACCTTTTTGAAAAGAAATGATGTTGACGCACCTAAATTCATAAATAGGGAGTCAACCTGATGGAGGTCGTGATGTTGTCCTCCGTCGATCTGATAGCGAGTGGTTTTGAACGGTTGAGATTGCTTTAGGGATTGTTGAGCGTGTGGATCTCAATGGGTTGTTGGAAGTTGTTGAGGCCGAGCTACCTGTAAGAGAAGTCTCGGTGTGGGAAACCACTGTAGGACCCTTCGATGATCAAGTTAGTACCAGAAAATAAGAGCAGCGCCTATTGGAATGAGTTCCAGTTACCTGAGTTGTCTGAAAGAGGGGTTTATATAGTGGTCGTGTGGAGCGAGCCGGTGCGAGATCCTCGCCATCAGTTACTCTCATGCGTTATCCTCATATTAATGGCGGGATATGCTCATTAATAGGGGGACGCGCCAGCATGGGACGCGGAACGTGGGGCGGCGGATATCTTGCCTTGACGAGATACGCGGATCTGTTGCGGGGGCGTTTGGGCTCCGCACTATCGGTTGATCGGAGAAGCCGAGGAAGCTCGGCCTGTCAGGAGGCTCAGAGAGGAGCCGGAAGGCTGAGGGAGCTAGGCCTGTCAGATGGCTCGGAGACGAAACGGGAGGCCGAGGAAGCTCAGGCCTTGTAACAGCTTGGAGATGAGTAGGGAGGCTGAGGAAGCTCGGTTGTAGTATTGCTCGAGGGTGAGCTGTTGGCTTTTTGCTAGGTGAATATAGACTCGGGGAGGTCTCTGGAAGGTCGGATGCATCCTTGGAGACAAAGTCCCGAGAAACGTCCTTAATGCATCTTGTTTATTCCACCGCCGTAGCCTCCGGGACACATCATCCGCCACGTGTCGCAATCTGAGAAATTCCTACTTGTGAGCATCATCATTAGCCCCCCACTCTCGTTCCGACCTATTTTACGAGAGTGGCTTGCTAGGTTTTATCTGCTCAGCTTGGTGCCGAAAATCATAGTGTGGATTGTCCGGGGACGACATGGCATGGGGAAGTTGCGTCGTTTCGATCTTTGAGTCCACGTGTCGTCTCACCATGTGCCTAAGTTTTCGCGCACATCCCCGATGACGTCAGCGGATCGGTGAAATGATTGCGCTTTAAAGAGGGGGCGCCGTTTCACTCGATCATCAGTTGGGCTACGGGCCACGCGTCCGACGTCGGTTGGCGGGCGCGAAAGGCTGTCTCTGACTCCTGCAACGAAGAGACGTCCCCAATGGCCGACCGCCACATGGAGCCTCGACGGCCGCTAGACGCGAAGCTTCGTTTTGGCGGGAATCAATTTGGGCCGTAGGATGCTCTTTTTGGGGTGTGTAAATAGGAGGGGACCATCCTCGGGCCAACACTTTGCCTCAAATCTCTTTCATTGCTTGAAGATTGCTCGGCGCACCTCCGCTTAGATCGGATCTTCTGTTGAATTTTTCTCGGCGGGTTTCTTTCTTTGAATCAGGTTAGATGTCTTCCTCCGAGAAGTCTGTAAATGTAGTGGGGGTAGAGTTGGACGATGAGGCTCCGGTTGCTGGGGCCGAGTCCGGTGGGTTTTCCTCCTTTTCGGTTTCAGATAGCCGAGAGGGTTCTTCTTCTTGTGCGTCTTCTGTGTCGGGCTCGCCCCCTAGAGTCATGGCCGCCCTTGTCACTCACCGTCGGGCGGCGACAAGGGCTCCTAAGGTGCGCATCGGGAACATCCGCGATGCGCCCTCCATTTTGAATCGCGTGGTCGAGCCTTCCGACATCCGGACTCGGTTTCATGTTCCCTCTAACTATTCACTTCGTTTAGCCAAAGAGGGTGAGCGGGAAGACCAGGTGCGGGGTAAGGAAATTGCTCTATATCTGGAAGCATTCCGGGCAGGAACGCGTCTGTCTTTCTCACCCAAGGTTCGTGCAGTCTTCATTGCTTCCGTCTTACCACGGGCAAGCTAGCGCCGAACTCGTGGAGGATCCTCCTCAGGTTTCTGGTCCGGTTAAAATTTGATCGGATCCCCTTCAGTTTGACCCTTCTTTTATTTTTTCTTTGTTATAAAAATCACCCCGGTATCAGTAAGCAAGAGCCGAGCTGGGTGTACTTTTCGTTTAAAAAACGTAAGGGTGGGGCGTCCGGGTCGGGGGTAGTGGTCGTCCCTTCTTCCATTCATGAATGGAAGGAGAAGTACTTCTTTGTCGAGCCATCGGAGGGCGAGGATTGGCCTGTGCCCACACAGTGGCACAGGGCCGACTGCCCGAGGGCGAAGCAGTCGACCTCTCCCGAGGCGAGGGTGGTGTCCCAGTGGGAACCGATCCAGTGGGCTGATGTCCTGCTTTCCGAGAAGGTACTGAGCTGGGCTGGGCTTAGTCCTGCGCATTTTTTTTGGGTAAGTTAGGGTTTTTAGCGATCTGTTTAGAAATTGCTAAATTTTCTTCACCGTTTCCACTTCGCTGATCTTTTCTCCCATGTGTTCTTTTTTGTAGAGCCCATGGACTGATCAAAAATCATGGCCACCAAGGCCCAATGAAGAAAGACCGGTGGCGCATGCTCGTCCCGACCCTGTCACGCCCCGCTTCCCGGTATACGAGGAGGGGACGCAGAGAGGTCCGCTACGTATTTACTCTGAAATAAACACGCTAAGCGTATCTAAGCAATATAAAGTAAAATGTATACAAGAGACAAGAGAATAAATGAACATCAACTTTTATTTATTAAGCATTCTTTTCAAGTACAACTCGAAATGTAAATACATGAATGGCAAGCAATGCCTAAACAATGGCATAACTGAAATGAAAATATGTACAAGTAAAGTAAATGCTCAAGATCTTCTGTGAACTACTCCAAGTGCTCCTGGCTGGTCTTGAGCTCCTCAGAGTCGGGTCCTCCTGACAACATTCCAATGAAAGAAGAAAAGGAATATCGGCGAACAAACGCTCGGTAAGCCCCAAAGACGAGTAGAGATAGAATAGACTGAAAAAAGATATAACTAGTAATGTTTAATTATACTGTTAATGCGGTAGTTTGTAGCTTGGTACAGAATATACTAGTGTATACGGGAGGAGTCCAACTTACACCGTGGACTTTGGTAACCCGTAGTACAAGGCTCCATCGAAAATACCACGGAACAACGGTATGGATGTAATTACGTCATTTAGTGACCACCTCGTGCCACCGTGAACATGTTACATATCAGTCTACCCCTTTATAAACCCGTAAATGTTTATTGTATTGATTGTATTAATTGTACTAATGGTATTGTATTGTCTTGTAATAAATGGAAGACTTGCCGAAACCATGATATCAGTAGACGAAATGGATGTAAATGAATGGTTGTTTCCTGATTTAAAATCAGGAAGCTTCTGTGAAAAGCTTCAGAAGAGGGTCACGTGCTTACACGTGACTAGCGGTCACGTGTTCGCACGTGACACCTGAACGCATCATTCAAGCAAGTTCAGTCTCCTGACAAAGTCGAAGAAAAGGGAGCTTCAGGAAGGGTCACGTGCTCCCACGTGATCAAGGTCACGTGTCGGCACGTGACATTTAAATTCAAGCAGCAAAGGCGCACTTTGATTCGCTGATCAAGTCAAGGAAAAAAGCTTCAGAAGAGGTCACGTGCTCCCACGTGACCAGGGTCACGTGTCGACACGTGACGTTCAAAGCAGCAAACTCGCTCTCCAATTGAACCAAAGAAAGAAGCGCCAGACAGGGGTCACGTGCTCACACGTGACCAGGCGTCACGTGGTAGCACGTGATGGCTACAACAGCAACCGGAAGATAGCGCAGAAAGGAAGAGGATTCTTCATTCCAAAGTGGGTCACGTGGTCACACGTGACCGGCTTTCAAAGCCCATTTTTGACGACAGAATTAAATTCTGAAGGAAATTCGAATCTTTCCAAAGGAAAGTAATTATTTGGGACCGATCAAATCAAAGATTCAGAGATGATTAAATATCATCTATCTATGGAAAATCTCGGGTTTGGAAAGATTTCCCCCTTAAATCTAACCAAAATAACAAAGGAGAATCTCTGGATTCAAGATCCAATGGTGAATAAAATTCACCTGATAATCCAAAGGCCCAAAATGAATAATGGACGCAAATCAAATCTCAATGAAGATTCGTCAAAAAACTGATTGATGCGGCTGCTTCTCCTATAAATAGGAGCCAAGGGACACAAAAAAGAGAGATACATACGCAGAGAAGAAAAAAGAGAAGGAGAGGAGCTTTGATACTCAGATCTTCTGCAAAAACCCTAGGTAAGAAAGGGAAAGACATTGGAAAGAAAGAGAATTTAATTCTCAACAGAGTTTAACTCTGATATGTAAAAACAGAAGAACATATTTCTTCTCTCTTTGATAGAGGATCTGCAAAGCGCACATCTCCCCTTAAGGTTGAGAATTTAATTCTCAATGGGTCGAGATCCTGCCATGCAGATCCAAAACATAGAGAAGGAATGCAAGCTCGAGAATTTAATTCTCACAGAACTATAGGAATTTAATTCCTCCAAAATAAAAGTTAGGGCTGGACCCTATATCATGGGAATTTAATTCCTTCCGAACAAAAGAAGAAACAGGGTTTAACCCTAAGTAAAAACCAGTTCTGTTGAAACATCAGGAATTCAATTCCCTTAATCATAATTTAACAGAGGATGGAAGTTTAAACTCCTTAAGAAACTTTTATTAGGGTTTAACCCTATTCAGCCCCTCGCATATATGAGGAATTTAATTCCTACAGAAAATTCAGAGTTAAACTCTATTCGAGAAAAAAAAAAACAAAGTCTTCGAAAGGAAGTAGGAATTTAATTCCTCTGAAAATCTACAGCTCGAGGAATTTAATTCCTGAAAAAAAAATTAACAAAGACTCCAAACAAAATACATGAAGGCAAGGTCACGTGCCACCACGTGACCCCCTCAAGAGATATACAGAAAGCCCCTTGAAACAACACCCCACGTGACCCACGTGACCCTTGACAGAGGCTCTGATACATAAGCATATGAATGCCCGTCACGTGATGGCACGTGATGCCCTGAAAGATGTAGCAATGTCAGCAGAACAAACGAAGGGAGGGCGCTCTCACGTGCTGCCACGTGACCCCTCTTGCCTTAGTGTTTAACACTAAATTAAAACTCTCAAACCCAGTGTTAAAACACTGTTGGGCCTTAGCATTCAACGCTGATTAAAAAGCTTTATTTGCAGTATTCAACACTGATCTGTTTTAGTGTTTAACACTAATTTGAAAAGCCTTGTCGCTGGTGTTTAACACCAACTATCTCTTAGTGTTAAACACTAACTTGTCAACCTCATTCCCAGTGTTCAACACTGATTGCTCTGTAGTGTTTAACACTAGGTTTTGGCCCAATTGGCTAAAGGGATAGAGGCAAAGCCTCTCCCTCAATGAACCAACAAGAAGTCAATATTCCAGACCTGACTGGACTTAGCCCAAGTTGGCCATAAGTCCTCAATTTGTGATTAACTGGGCTAATGGGCTCATAACATAATTAATTAGTCTTGACCCCAAATTGGGTCAGGGACTATTTAAGCCGTTCCGGTTCTAGGGTACATCTCTTCACTCCTTTGATACTTGGCATTGTAATCCCTCAATGTCTTCAAAGAGGTGACGGGTCCCGATGACCATTCATGATATGGACTGTGGGGTCCTTAAACCCATGCCTAATGCAAAATTCCTGGTTACGTGGAACACGGATAATGTCACTCTCTGACCCCGTGGGAAACGTCCAGAGCGGATCCTGGTCCTCGCAGAGCACGGCAGTGAACCCGTGTGAAGCATCCAGAGCGGAGCCTGGTCCTCGCTAAGCACGGCAGTGAACCCGTGTGAAGCATCCAGAGCACATACCGGACTGTGGAGTCCTTAAACCCACGGACTACGACGTCCTTAACCTTGACCGAGATGTCTTAAAACTAACAACGGACCGCAATGTCCTTAAACTACCCACGGACCGCAATGTCCTTAAACTACCCATGGACCGCAACGTCCCTAAACTAGAACAATAGAGCCCTTTCCTATGCTCTTTTGTTGGACCTAAACGGCCCCGTTTAAGTTGATCTTAGCCTTGAAGATGGCTAACGCGTCCTTAAACCCTCAAACATACTGGACTACGAATCCCCCAAATTAACTTCGGCTCAAGGGTACATCTCTGAACTCCTCTGACATCTGTCGTTGTAATCCTTCAACGTCGTCAGAGAGGTGATGGGTCCCGACAGCCATACAGACGATGGACCACTATGTCCCTAAACTGGAACATTAGAGTCCAAACACTCTTTTGTCGGATCTAAACGATCCCGTTAAGTTGATCTTGGTCACAAAGTTAGACTAACGTATCCTTAACAAACGTTTGAGTTGATCTTAGCCTCGAGTAGGGCTGACGTATCCTCAAACCAAAACCCCCCCCAAAACCAAATTTAAGATAATGCGGATTTGGGCTAGTCCACGCCCTACGGGCGACGACATAACTCAGTCTCCGTAAACAATCCACGGGCAATAAAACAAACACCCACGACAAGAAGTGACCATCTGGAGAAGGAGAAAGTTGTTACCGCAATGCGGTAGCGTAATTAACTGCAGGGGCTTGCGCCTGCAGGGAAGAGCGTCCCCACAATCAAAAACCCCTCAAACGAGGGGGAATCTGACGAAGTCTGCTACATCGGTCGCATCCGTTTAAACCTTCGATATATGGTGCCATAAATCAACTTGGCATCTTCGGAGAGGTGGACGGATAGCACCAACTAGCATCTGCCCCGAACCTAACGCCTCAGACGTCCCGACGTCCCGGCCGCCGTTCGGAGGGGAACAGATTCTGGCACGCCCGGTGGGACCTTTTCCTCTTTCCACTCCACACTTCGTGTGTCGTGATTCGCGAACCAATCGCGGTTCGCTAATAGTTGCCCTTGGATTTCAAGGTACTGAGAATTGGCATCTCGCTTATTGCAGAAAGCAAAGGATCGATGGCTTCCACCCCTGCGAAATCCTCCAACTGCTCAGACGGCAATTGCAGCCGACGCTCTGCCTCGCCAGGAGGTATAGCCTATGGACCCCAAGCTGCTTCGCTATTCACAATGCCAGTGGAACAGGTCACTCGCGCCACCACAGGATTGTTCTTTGGGACTATGATCCCGCCGACAAACTTTACCGCTCCAGTGCTGACGAAGAAAACTCTCGGGAAGTCGGTCTT
The DNA here is from genome assembly GCA_030015575.1 of Agapanthus africanus. Lineage (NCBI taxonomy): Eukaryota > Viridiplantae > Streptophyta > Magnoliopsida > Asparagales > Amaryllidaceae > Agapanthus > Agapanthus africanus. Next base: position 706,184,555 of record CM057340.1, read on the forward strand.
TGATCGTCTTACCCCTGCTGCGGCTCCTCTCAACGAGTCGCCCAACGTCGATGCCTCGGTCTTCTCTAGATTGGGCCAGGAATCCTGCGAGCTCATCACGGGGCCTACAATCTCAGAGAAGGCTGCTTTTAAGAAAGTGGCCGCTCCCGTTCCCGAAATCGCCAAGGCGACCTCTCCAGCCAAAAAGTCAGTCTTTACAAGATTGACGGCTCCGGCCTTTGCTCCCGCTTCCCAGAGGATATCGGTCTTCGATAGGCTAACGCCAACAACAACCCTCCATCCACACAGGGGGCAAGAAGGAACCATTCTTACTGCTGACCCAACGCCACCCGCTCGACTCGCTCGACGTCGCCATTGGCGCCGAGTAAGGAAGGCTGGGGGCAACTCTCCCTCCGGGCTGACTCCAGCGGCCCCGGTGGCAGAGGTCAATGCTGCCGTTTCAACTGGGAACAGCTTTGAAATGCTAAATAAGGTGCGAAGGAATTCCCCCACGGCAGTACTGAAGAGGTCTCCTCCCTCATTGAAAAAGGTTGAGGAAACAAAACCCGAACAGCCCCGATCTCCTCAACGGCTGTCTTCCAAAATCTATAAGGCTTGGCGGCAGGCCCGAGACTCGATCATCGATCCAAACTTCTCCCGCCAGCACAAGAAGCTGAAAATCCAACCTGAAGCCGGTCACCAGGCTAAACCCCAAAAAGCCGGTGATCAACTGACTCAAAAAAGGAGGAGGCCAGAGAGGACCTCACAGCATGTAGCGACGACTGAAAGCACTAAACCCAGACGCTCTGAGTCTGGGGGCATGGTGGTGCACACTGTTTACATGGCCTTTGGGAAAGAGGAAAGCCGCACTTCCACGGGCCACCGACCCCTAACCCGATCCGTGACAAAAGCCCAGGAACAACAACAGAAGCTGCAAGAAATGATGAATGCTATGGCCGCGCTCACCGGACCAAAAGAAAACCCAGAAACGTCCTCAGACGCACGCCGGGAGGAAGAAACAGACGCTGAATTCCTTCGCCGAACACTGGAGAAAAGGGACAAAGAGGCTGCTGAACAAGCGGCCAACATACAACGGATGGGCCTTCTCTTCCAAGATGTGATAGGAATGATGATCCAGCAGGACTTACCCGCCGAGGATCCCCCGATCGTTCTTGAAGACGACCGAGGAGAAACGTCAAATCCACCACCAGCCCTCTCAACGGCCAGGGAGGATGCAATCTCTAAGGCCGACTTAGCTGACTACATAGCCCAGCAAATCCGAGTTCATCATGCGACTGATCGTGAAAACAGGGCGGCCGTATCCGAGCTGGTACGATCAAATCAAATACCCGCAAGGCTATACGATACCGAAATTCCATGTGTATAAGGGGACCGGCAATCCCCATCAACATGTTGCCCAGTTCCGGGCCCTCTGCGGTAACACCGGCGGTGACGATAAATTGTTGCTTCGCCAGTTCGTGGGCAGCTTATCAGAAACAGCGTTCGAATGGTATTCAGAACTCCCGAACGATTCCATCAAAACGTTCGTTGAAATGGAGTTGTTGTTCACTCAGCGATTTGCAAGTGCCAGCGAACGCACTCCAATAACCGCACTTATTAACGCCAGGGTAAAACCGGGCGCAACCTGGGTCCAGTACGCTATACGCTGGCGGAACTTGTGGTCGAGATGTGAGCAACGTATCGAGGAAGCACCCGCGGTGGGCATGTTCGTGGGAACCCTAGACCCCCACGCAACTATCTCCCAGTTTATGATGTTCTTTAAGCCAACCACATTCCAGGCTTTAATCGACAAGTTGGCTCAGATGGACCAGATGGGTCATAGACCACCTACACCGAAATCGGAACCTCGGAATGACAAGGGTAAAGGGAGGGCAACCTTTGTTGCGAATGCCCAACAGCAACCTAACGCCCCGAAACCGGCAGATCAACTGGAGGAAAGGCGTCGGTATTATAATGAGAAAATGAAGCGTCCCTACTCGTTCCAACGAGACAAGACGAAGCGGTTATTCGAGCTGGCGATACGCAACAGGCTTATAAACCTACCAAATCCAAGGCGACCGCCGCAACCCACCGAGGTGAATGACTCCAACTACTGCCCTTACCATCAAACGGTAGGCCATCCGATTGAAGATTGCTTCGTCTTCAAAGGATGGATTGAAGACCAATACCTCCAGGGGAAGTTTGTACTGTCCGAAAAGTGGAAGGTGAACCCACCACAGCCGCATGCTCCTAGGAAAGCGGATACACCGGGGGCAACATGTTCTTTTATTGAAGAAGCTCCATGGGAGGTCGTGCTATCAACTAAAACCAAAAGAATGCTGAGAGACCTTCATGCGTGCCCTGCGGTCGAATGGAAGGACCCTCTTGAACCTCAAATTATCGAAGGGATGCTAAGGCGCCGCCCGACTACAAAGGCTCACGGTAAGAGCCCAGATACTCACGCCCAATCGTCAAAATCTTCGAAGAAAAAGAAGAAGAAATCCAAGAAGTCCGTGAAGCCTGGAAAAGAGCATACGAACTTACAAAAGCAAATCGACGCGTTGGAAGAGTACAATCAGAAGGCGCGGACTCCTGTCACACTGCAAGAGTTCCTCAACCACATCTTTCAAGAGGAAGATGATGGAGAAAGCTCGTCGAATGAATCCGAAGGATATGTGGCGAGTTGTAATGTAATCTCCCACTCGTTCGCCGATAATGGGAAAACTCCTGGCATTAGGAAACTGGAGGCAGAGCCTGTACCAGAACGCGCATGGCCGACAGATGAAATGATCGACGCTTTTCTAGACGAGATTCGTCTAAAATGTAAAGCGGACCAGGAGCGTGAGATGACCACGTCGGAAGGAGCCAAATGCGGGCAACTGAACGAAAGAGTTGAACTACCCCTGACAGAGCATAAGGCATCCGAAGCAGACAAGAAGATATTCAAGACGAGAAAAAGGTTTGCCAAAGCCATGTCAATGGGGATGAAGCTACCACCCTCGAAAGGAAACACACACGATGGGGTGGAGAGGCACCCTGATTATTGCGCATATCACCGGAAAATCTCACACCCCACGGAGGAGTGCGACGCCTTTAAGATATGGTGGCAAGGATATGTCGCTCGTCGGCAATATGTTAAGCGCATGAAACGCAAGATCCGTCGGGAGCGAAGAAGCACTGTCGATGGGCGCAATATAACGACTGGCAACTGTTGCATGGTTAACGCCAGGGAGTCACAAGTTCTCACCTTTGGGAGCGACTCTGATGAAGAAATGGCTCTGGGCCCTCTCTTTAAAGAATCTGTCTCGGGGAAAGAGGAGGAATCGGAGATCTGCGAGAACATTCAGCTGCGCAATCGCACACTCCCAGAAAAGAATCTCGGGCCCGTCGGCCGAAAAGATAAGGGAAAGGAAAAGGTCATTGAAGATATCACTTTAGATGACCAGGTCACAAAAGAGCTAACTACCAAAGACCCTCCCAAAAAGGGTAAGGTAGACTATAACATCCTCGCGCACCTAAGGAAGCTACCTTCTCAGCTTAGCATTCTTGATGCCCTCCTATTATCGAAAGAAGCGCGAGACTCACTAATTAAGGCGTTACAAGAACCCGAGCAATTCCAAGCCTTCCTCGCCACTGAAAGGATGAAGGATGAACTGGAGGAAGTGCATACGGCCGATGTCACTTTCGGTGATGAAGACCTCCTTCTCGGGACGTGCGACCACAACCGCCCCCTATATGTCTCTGGATACTGCCATGACATCAAGATAGGCAAGATCCTGGTGGATAATGGATCCTCCGTTAACCTCCTTAATGTTCGGGTGTTGAAGGAAATCTGCATGAGTGTGCAACACCTCGCTCGTGACAAAATTACTATCTCCGGTTTCGACTCTCAATCGTCACGGACTCTCGGATCTGTAATACTGACATTACGCTTCGGACTTCTCGTCACAGACATCAAATTCCATGTCATTGACGCCAAGACCTGCTACAACGCCTTGCTCGGTCGTCCTTGGCTACACGAGTACAACATCATCCCTTCTACGCAACATCAGTGTATGAAGTACTTCAAGGATGGTTTCGAGTACACCGTAACAGGCGAGTTGAACCCGTTTTCTGTAAACGAAGTTCGCAAATACGAAGACGCGAAATACTTTTTGCCAGATTTCGAAGATACAGAAAGGTGTCGCGACCCAGAGGACAAAGCCGCCGCCACCATTCCCGTTTTTGGGAGCGATACCGAAGAAGAGGAGGAAATAGTGTATACAGGGCCATCCCAACGCAACAACCTGGGGGCGCCCACCCCCATACCGGTCTTCGGGAGTGATTCGGAGGACGAGGTTAACGCCGTATTCTCCAGTCGGCTGTCAATACAAGCACCCCCTTGCGAGGACCATAGTCTGCAAATCACCATGGTACCGCAAGAACACTATAAGGATCTCGACGCGCTTCAAGCTCACAGTGTGCAGGACCTGCAAACATTCTACGTCCCTCCCAGGCGAAGGGGTGAGAAGGTGATCCTATTCTACCAATCCTCAGAGTCGAAGGTGGAGAAAGAGATCTGGCACGGCGCGGATGTTACACTTGACAGGCTCCAACCCATCCGTCTGCCTAGATACTATACAAATGGATTGAAGAAGTTATTGAAGCGCCAAGGAGTACCCTTAAGACAGACGGTGCGGCAGGCTCGGTTCTATAACAGGATTTGGGATGTCCCCGGGACTCAACGCAAATTGTCCAACGGGAAGATGGAAACACTCGGGCTTGGATACGCAAGAGCCGGAAAACGGGAACGGGCTCACAGCAGCTACGCTATATATACCTTTGATGAAGAGGAGGACGCCCTGTCAGGAGATGCCAACCGTCCATCAAAACTAGACCCCGCGATTAAAGCGCCGAGTCCGTCGTTTGAGGAACGAATGGGCAAACCTATCAGGAAAGTGGGTCAGAAAGCTCGGGAAGACCACAACCGCGAAATGGCCATCTACGAGAAGGCCAGGACGCAACGTCTATTCCAACAGACTGCACAGGCTGCAAAAGATAAAGATGTTCACCATTGTCAACCCGTCATACGAAAGGCCCGATGCGGGGACGGAGATAAATTAAGAAACGGGAAAAGAAGCCGACAACAACGACGCAGGATTAGAGGGTTACGGGTACTGCGCGTCTCGGATTCGTCCCTCGTGAAAAAGATAAGTCGAGCATACTCCTTCCCCCGAGAAAAAACGGAACGGTTGCTCAAGCTCGCCCTAAAACATCAGATGATCACGCTTCCAGATTCTAGGCATCCTGAGCAAGCTAGCAAGGTCTCTCATCCGAGTTATTGCTCTTATCACCAAGCCATAGGACATCCTACCGAAGACTGCTTCACCTTCAAGAACTGGGTCGAGGACCAGTACCGACGGGGTAGATTCGCTTTATCCGACGGTTGGAGAGTAACGCCGCCACAAAAGCACGAGCCCAAAGCCACAAGAGCAGAACCGGATCCACCTCAGTCTTGGGAGCGGGTTCGCACCTGTTATATGATTACAATATTAAAAGAAGAACCCGAGAACGAAGATGACCTTCCCCGGTGTTTCGAGAACAGCGATGATGAGTTGATCTCGGAATTTCCGCCCGCTCCGAAAGAACTTGAAGACGGTATACATACTACCGCAGATAACCTCGAGAAGATCGAGCTGGGATCGGCAGACGACCCGCGACCGACATTTGTCAGCGAGCTGTTATCCGAGGAAAAGGTGGCCGCGCTAAAGAACGTGCTCCTACGGCATAAAGACTGCTTCGCGTGGAACTACTCCGAGATGCCAGGATTGGATCTGGAGATTGCGGTGCATAGATTAGCAATATCCCCAGATATCAAGCCAGTCAAACAGGCGCCAAGGAGGATGCGACTTGAGCTGGAGATGAGCATCAACGCCGAAGTCAAGAAGTTGATCGATTCCGGATTTATCCAGGAAGTCCAATATCCCGACTGGATTGCCAACATCGTCCCTGTAATGAAGAAGAATGGAACGGTGCGCATATGCGTGGATTTCAGGGATCTCAATAAAGCATGCCCAAAGGACGATTTCCCGGTGCCGGTAACCGAGCTAATGATAGATAACACATCCACTCACGAGGTCTTCTCCTTTATGGATGGTTCGTCAGGATACAATCAGATAAAGATGCATCCCGAAGACCAGAAGCACACCGCTTTCCGCACCCCTTTGGGTATATTTTGCTACAAGGTTATGCCCTTTGGCCTAAAGAATGCCGGCGCTACCTATCAAAGGGCCATGACAAAAATCTTCGACGATCTCATACACGACATCGTCGAATGCTATATCGATGACCTCGTAGTGAAGAGCATGTCATACGAAGAGCATTTAAAGCATCTCGAAACCGTATTTCAACGCCTTCGGCAATACAATTTGAAAATGAATCCCCTCAAGTGCGCGTTTGGAGTCTCCTCGGGTAAATTCCTGGGATTCATCGTTCGACACCGAGGTATTGAAATAGATCCGTCAAAGATTAAAGCGATTATGGAAATGCCTCCGCCTAGAACCCTCAAGCAGTTGCGGTCTCTCCAAGGGAAGCTCGCATACATCCGGCGGTTTATCGCTAATCTTTCGGGCAAATGCCGTCCTTACAGCCACCTGATGAAAAAAGGAACCCCGTTCGTTTGGAATCACAAATATCAAGGTGCACTAGACGAGATCAAACAATACTTGCAAAATCCTCCGGTGTTGGCTGCCCCAGTGAAAGGAAAGCCTCTCATTCTTTACACGGCCGCCCTTGAAAGTTCTTTGGGCGCATTATGGGCACAGGAGAATGATCAGGGGAAAGAAAGAGCACTTTACTACTTAAGTCGAGTGCTGCTGGGGGCAGAAAGCAATTACTCGCCCATCGAAAAACATTGCTTGGCATTAATCTTTGCAATAACGAAGCTCAGGCACTATGCGTTGGCGCATGAAGTCCGTCTCATTTCGAAGGTGGACCCCCTTAAATACCTGATGTCAAAGGCTATATTGACGGGAAGACTCGCTAAATGGGCCTTGCTCTTGATGGAGTTCTCGATAACATATCAACCCCTCAAGGCAGTGAAAGGCCAGGCCATTGCTGACTTCCTCGCTGAACACCCGATACCGGCCGACTCTCCTCTGAACTGTGATTTGCCGGACGAGCATGCATTTGACGCAATTGGCGGTGGAAGCACACGATGGGAACTCTATTTCGATGGAGCGTCCTCCATAAAGAAACAGAAACAGGGTAGCCCGATCATCAAATCGGGGATAGGCCTTATCTTTGCAACTCCACAAGGAGGGATAATGCGCTTCGCCTTTTCCTTAACAGAGTCAAGGACAAACAATGAAGCCGAATACGAAGCCCTGATAGCAGGCCTCGAAATCGCCATCAACATGGGAATTGAAGACCTCCTCATATACGGGGATTCTCAGCTGGTCGTTAGCCAAGTAAATGGTGACTACCAAACGTGCAAACCAGAATTGGTGAAGTACGGCGAAAAGGTGCAACAACTGTTGGCCCAGATCCCCTTCTATATTCTAGAGAACATACCGCGCGCGGAGAACAGCAAAGCAGACGCGTTGGCCAAACTCGCTAAAGAACTGGCCGACGAGAACCTCGATGACGTCAGAATCGTGGTACAAAGCCGTCGAGTGCTCGCCCCGGCAGAAATACCTCCGGAATTATATAAAGAAAAGGGAGCGATTGAGCAAGCGACCCTACAAATAAAAGACCGTGAGAAGGCTGAGGACTGGAGGGAAGTCTTCATAGACTACTTTAAGTCCCGCCGAATGCCCGAAGAAGCGTCCTCAAGGCATCAGCTCATGAAACGAGCTTTATCTTTCGCTTTTGTCAACGACATTCTATACAAGAGATCATTTGATTCTCTATGGCTGAGATGCCTGGGACCTGACGAAGCAGAAAGAGTCATTCGGGAAGTTCATGACGGACTTTGCGGTTCTCACCAAGCAGGCCCAAAGATGAAGTTAAAAATTAAACGGATGGGTTACTATTGGCCCACGATGATCCAGGACTGCCTCGAGTATGCGAAGCAATGCCACTCATGCCAGATCCATGGAGACTTCATCCACCAACATCCGAATCCACTGCACCCGACGCTGGCTAGTTGGCCATTCGAAATGTGGGGGACTGACATAGTCGGCCCCATTGAGCCAGCATCATCCCGGGGACACCGCTTTATCTTGGCGACAACTGATTACTTCTCCAAATGGGCAGAAGCAGTACCACTGAAGGAAGTGAAGACGGAGAATATCCTCCATTTCTTCAAGACGCAAGTCATCTATCGGTTCGGAACTCCACGACGGATTATCTCCGATAATGGGCCGGCCTACCGAAGCCATAAGATTAGCCGCTTCGCACAGCAGCACAATATAGACTGGAGATATTCTTCAGTTTACAACCCACGAGCTAACGGTCTGGCCGAGGCTTTCAATAAGACCTTGACGAAGATCATAAAAAAGACCGTCTCCAGAAATAAGAGGGACTGGCACGAAAGGCTGCAAGAAGCCCTTTGGGCTTATCGAACTACATTCAAGACGGCCACGAACACAACGCCGTACGCGTTGGTATTTGGGACGGAAGCAGTTCTCCCCCTTGAGATAGAGTTACCTTCTCTACGAGTAGCAGTCCACCACGAGCTGACGAACGAAGAAAATGCTCACCTTCGGCTTGAGGAGCTTGACGCCCTCGATGAAACCCGGCTCATAGCGCAACAACATCTAGAAGCCTACAAAGCAAAGATGACGCGCTCGTACGAAAGATTGACCAGGCCGAGGACATTCCGCCCAGGCGAACTCGTACTAGTGGTCAAAAGACCTATGATCCCCAATCGCGCCAAGCGGGGAAAATTTGAGCCAAACTATGAAGGCCCGTACATCATAGACAAGGTCTACCAGGGTGGAGCCTACCTACTCATGGACATGCACGGTGAAAGGCCTTTCAGGCCAGTAAACGGCCGCTTCTTGAAGAAATACCATGCTTAATAAGCTGCAGCCTAGGTCAATGATGGATGACGACGACTATGTCCGCTCGCTATCTTCCTAGGCTCAGACTTTACAAGCAGCAGCCGGCCTTCCTATAACAGCGGACCGAAACGTCCTTAAACTATCGTCGGACCGAAACGTCCTTAAACTAACAGCGGACCGAAACGTCCTTAAACTATCGACGGACCGAAACGTCCCTAAACTACCACCGTAACGTCCTTAGGTTGACGAGATGGATAAATAAAGAGAAAAAAAAAAAAACGGTACGTCCATAAGCAAAATGGGTACGGATGAAAACCCGAAAAGGGCTCCGTGAGTAAAAACAGCAGGGCTGCCGGCAAGTGTTCGTGAAAACCCGAAAGGGCGCGACCTTGTAAAAAAAAAAGAGAAGAGTAAAAATGATATAAATAAAAAAAAAAACGGTATGTCCATAAGCAAAATAGGCACGGATGAAAACCCGAAAGGGCTCCGTGAGTAAAAACAGCAGGACTACCGGCGAGTGTTTGTGAAAACCCGAAAGGGCGCAACCTCGTTAAAGGACACTTACAGAGTCCTCTCGACCCTGTAAGGAGAAACCACCTGCGTGAGATCCTTACGACTCACAAAGGAGCAGTACACTTAGGGATCCTCACGATTCTTAAGGAGAAAATACACTTACGAGATCCTCACGACTCGTAAGGAGAATTCTCTTATGGGACCCTCACGGCTCATGAGATTTGAAAGTCTTAAGTTACAGAAACCTGAACCTGTTCTTAAGCAAATCCCCCACAACCTCCGATATTGCCCTACAAGAGGCTCAATACTGACCCTTGTATACAATCCACGGGCGCGAATAAACATTTCCCCAACAAAGTCCAACCCTTGTAGGTCCCTTCGACCCATAAGGAGAAAACCCTCTTGTAGGATCCTTACGACTTACAGAGGAACATACACTTAGGAATCCTCACGATCCCTAAGGAGAAAATACACCTGCAAGATCCTCACGACTTGTAGGGAGAAATACCTTTGTGAGACCCTTACGGCTCATGAAGTCAAAGCCTTGGTCGACAGGACCCTTAACCCTGTTTGCTGAGCCACCTTTGTTCGTCATCGACAAAAGCAAATGATGATTCGCTCCTGGCAACGTTCCAGTTGTAGCGGTGCTGATGCAAAATCGGTGCCTAAAACCCAGGCTTGTAACGAAAAGCTAGCAAGCCACACATGCTTACAAAATAGCCGAAATGATGGGGCAACTTGCAATAAAAAGCAGCAAGTAAAAATGAAGGCATGAAAAATAGCCGAAATGATGGGGCAACTCGCAATAAAAAGCAGCGAGCAGAAAATAAATAAATAGCCGAAATGATTGGGCACCGCGAAAAATAGTCGAAATGATTGGGCAATCACGATTTTCGCGATATAAAAGCTGAAGTGATAGAGCATCGCGGAAAAAGAAATAAAATAAAAATAAAATTTATGCCCTACAGGTGATATTCCATCACACCCTGTACACAATCCAAAGGCGTAAACAAAAGGGATCATACTTCTCCCCCAGGTTTCATCAGAAAAAGAAGCCAGGTCTCGACGGGCCACAAGCGACCTAGAGATCATCCAAACACTCGTCTCGTAACAACGGACATGACTTCAAACAAAGCAGAGCAGCGGCAGCTCCCAGTTCCATGGCTCGGTGGTATACATATCGCCAACAGTCAAGCCTCCATCCCGCGAAATGCGGATACAATCAGTACAAACTTCCTGGTCACGTGGAACGCGGATAACGTCACTCTTTGACCCCGTGGAAAACATCCAGAGTGGATCCTGGTCCTCGCAGAGCATGGCAGTGAACCCGTGCGAAGCATCCAGAGCGGAGCCTAGTCCTCGCCTAACGCGGCAATGAACCCGTGTGAAGCATCTAGTGCAAACTTCCTGGTCACGTGGAACGCGGATAACGTCACTCTTTGACCCCGTGGAAAACGTCCAGAGCGGATCCTGGTCCTCGCAGAGCATGGCAGTGAACCCGTGCGAAGCATCCAGAGCGGAGCCTAGTCCTCACCTAACGCGGCAGTGAACCCGTGTGAAGCATCTAGTGCAAACTTCCTGGTCACGTGGAAAGCGGATAACGTTACTCTTTGACCCCGTGGAAAACGTCCAGAGCGGATCCTGGTCCTCGCAGAGCATGGCAGTGAACCCGTGCAAAGCATCCAGAGCGGAGCCTAGTCCTCGCCTAACGCGGCAGTGAACCCGTGTGAAGCATCTAGTGCAAACTTCCTGGTCACGTGGAAAGCGGATAACGTCACTCTTTGACCCCGTGGAAAACGTCCAGAGCGGATCCTGGTCCTCGCAGAGCATGGCAGTGAACCCGTGCGAAGCATCCAGAGCGGAGCCTAGTCCTCGCCTAACGCGGCAGTGAACCCGTGTGAAGCATCTAGTGCAAACTTCCTGGTCACGTGGAACGCGGATAACGTCACTTTTTGACCCCGTGGAAAACGTCCAGAGCGGATCCTGGTCCTCGCAGAGCATGGCAGTGAACCCGTGCTAAGCATCCAGAGCGGAGCCTAGTCCTCGCCTAACGCGGCAGTGAACCCGTGTGAAGCATCTAGTGCAAACTTCCTGGTCACGTGGAACGCGGATAACGTCACTCTTTGACCCCGTGGAAAACGTCCAGAGCGGATCCTGGTCCTCGCAGAGCATGGCAGTGAACCCGTGCGAAGCATCCAGAGCGGAGCCTAGTCCTCGCCTAACGCGGCAGTGAACCCGTGTGAAGCATCTAGTGCAAACTTCCTGGTTACGTGGAAAGCGGATAACGTCACTCTTTGACCCCGTGGAAAACGTCCAGAGCGGATCCTGGTCCTCGCAGAGCATGGCAGTGAACCCGTGCAAAGCATCCAGAGCGGAGCCTAGACCTCGCCTAATGCGGCAGTGAACCCGTGTGAAGCATCTAGTGCAAACTTCCTGGTCACGTGGAACGCGGATAACGTCACTCTTTGACCCCGTGGAAAACGTCCAGAGCGGATCCTGGTCCTCGCAGAGCATGGCAGTGAACCCGTGCGAAGCATCCAGAGCGGAGCCTAGTCCTCGCCTAATGCGGCAATGAACCCGTGTGAAGCATCTAGTGCAAACTTCCTGGTTACGTGGAACGCGGATAACGTCACTCTTTGACCCCGTGAAAAACGTCCAGAGCGGAGCCTGGTCCTCGCCAAGCACGGCAATGAACCCGTGTGAAGCATCCAGAGCAAACACCGGACTGTGGAGTCCTTAAAATCCACGGACTATGACGTCCTTAACCTCGACCGTGATGTCTTAAAACTAACGATCAACCACCCCGATTCCCTACAGACTTTGCCTTGGTTTAAGGGTACATCTCTTCACTCCTTTGATGCCCGGCGTTGTAATTCCTCAACGTCTTCAAAGAGGTGACGGGTCCCTGCAACCAAACCCTGGACTGTGGAGTCCCTAAATCCACGGACTATGAGGTCCTTAACCTTGACCGGGATGTCTTAAAACTAACATCGGACTGTGGAGTCCTTAAATCCATGGACTATGAGGTCCTTAACCTTGACCGCGACGTCTTTAAACTACGATACCTTGAGAGATCCCTAACCCCGTGAAACACGGAAAAAGGTGATCACACCCGGCACTTGCAGGCCCTCGCCACCTGTAAGGAAGAAAAACTCTCTTGTGAGATCCTTGCGACTCTCAAGGGAAAACCCGCTTAAGGATCCTCACGATCCTTAAGAAGAACTCACACCTATGGGATCCTCTCGACTTATAGGGAGAAAGACTCCTTATGAGACCCTCGTGGCTCATAAGATGCAAAGGCCTCAGGAAACAGATCCTAACCCTGAATCCTAAGCCACGGCTGTGCAAGAAGATTAAGATAGAATATCCGCAGAATGCATTCAATGAAAAGGGGACACATCACTGAGAGGAAAATTGTATCTTTTATTCATAAACCAAAATGGATGCAAAATACAATTCAAAGCAAAAAAGGGCAGATACTCTTATTCATGAGTATGTACAAAAAAAAAGGGGTTCTACACTAACGAAAAAGATCACCAAACACAGGATCAACGGCACAAGGGTTGATGAAGCAAAGGACAAGATTCTCCATCTCTCTCTCCGCTTTCTCCAGCACATCGAAACGACGATTCTCGCGAGGAGTCGCTCCCCATCGGTTGGTGCCGTGTTCGTCCGCGAAAGCAAACATAATGGCTCGCCGGGCCCTTATCTCGCTCAACAGACGAATTGAGCAGGCCTTCAAGGCCTGGGTAATCAGGCACGCTTCATGAAAGCCCTCGAGCTTTTCTTCCGCCGCATCAAGCATTGCCAGGGTCATCTCCGCTGGGTGAGGAGGAATGTCGGCAAGCACGATCGTGAGAATCATCCGGAGCCAGAAGGAACCCATCGGGAGGGGAGATCCCCTACGGATCGAGAGTTCATGCACGGTTGAGTCGCATTCGTCGTCAGTAAGGAGCGGATCCACTAGCCGAGCGGCAAAGCGGGGGATCATCTCCTCGATGGGCACTTCCCATGGCTGCCGACGAGCGTGTGGACGGTTGCAGGCCATAACGCTCAGATACTCCTCAAATTAAATCACGTCGATATGGGAATGAATTTTTCTGTGAGAAGAAAATAGGCGATGGCCTCAAGAATATAAAGAGGTGCATTAAGTACCATGCGCGAAAAATCTTGCAGGCGAAAGATGTTTCCAAGGCCCAAAAAGGAAAGGCATCGAAAATCAAGGAGAAATAACTATTTCCAAGGCTCTTTTTTTATGCATCTGATACTGCGCGCTAAAAATGCGGCATGGAAAATTTTGTGAACAGTCCCATCAAATGGTCCCACGTGCGGAACGTGTGAGACCCAAATTTGACGTGCACTAGAAAATAGAATGGCACCATGCATATTAAAGGCATCAACAACAACAATAGTGAAATGATAAAATTCTAGGAAAAAGGCGTGCAAACATGGGAGAACATAATAAAACTCGCCGCTCATACTTCAAGAGATTCATACAAAATATAGAGGACACATTTACAATGGAAACACTTCAGATGCGGGGCATGGGTTGAGAAACTCAAAATTAACTTTATTCAAAACCTTCCAAACATTGCGAACCTCCCGAGTATGCTTTCGCTCACGGTCACAAGCATCGGGATCCCCGCGGATGTCCTCTATCCTCCGATAGGCGCCCAGTATGGCTGATTGATGAAAAAGCTGATGAAGGAGATCAATGAGATCATCCCGCCTCCTCTTTGAGATCAAGCCCATAAGGTACACCGAATGCACCTTATCCTCGGCAGCGTCTAAGTCCCCGAGTGGTATGCCGGCGCAAAAGAGAGGAAGGGCCTCCCGGATCGCCAACACGATCAGCCTCAGAAGAGAAGAGCGACGAGGAAGTAGTCGATGGTTGTACTCGTCAAAGCGGCTCATGATCTCGGCGCACTGAGCATCGGTGAACTCCTGGTTCTGACTGCGGCCCAGCGCACGAATGTTCCCATAGGAAATGATCTCGTCAAGACGATACAGATGGGCGTCCATGATACCTAAAATAAAAGTCACTAGCATCATTACAAAGCCCCCATTGCATTAATTGCAGGAAGAACAACCTTGGGCCAAGAGACCACAGGAAGCCTCTGTGTGAAGAAATCGAGTTCTTCGTTGGAATTAAATTCCTTATTAAGAAAAGAGAATTAAATTCCCAAAAACATTTTTTGATGGAATTAAATTCCATGGGTTTGAACCGCCATCATCATCTCTTCAAAGATCATCTAAACCCTAAGAGATCTACAGTTGAAAGATTAAACAGTTTCATGTTCTTATGGAAAATATGAAGAAAGAAGGGTAAAAACCCTTGTTTTGGATTTAAAATCCAGGAAAATGTGAAGGTCCATCTTTGTCCAAGAACATTACCTGAGGAAAAAGGATTCCTTTTGAGCAGAGTTAAACTCTGAAAATATTTTAAAACAGAGAACTAAGCTCTGGAAGAAGAGAATTAAATTCTCAGAAAAAGTTCTCAGAAGAAGAAGATGGGCAAAAGTGAAGGCTCCTATGAAGAGACAGCAGTATTTATAGAAAGACAATGAAAACGCTTCGTCTCCCCAGATCCCTAGAGGAATCCAACGGTCACAAGAGGTGACAGCGTTGCACTCACGTGCAGACACGTGAGAACAACGCTGTGGGGGCATTTGTTTCCTGATTTAAAATCAGGAAGCTTCTGTGAAAAGCTTCAGAAGAGGGTCACGTGCTTACACGTGACTAGCGGTCACGTGTTCGCACGTGACACCTGAACGCATCATTCAAGCAAGTTCAGTCTCCTGACAAAGTCGAAGAAAAGGGAGCTTCAGGAAGGGTCACGTGCTCCCACGTGATCAAGGTCACGTGTCGGCACGTGACATTTAAATTCAAGCAGCAAAGGCGCACTTTGATTCGCTGATCAAGTCAAGGAAAAAAGCTTCAGAAGAGGTCACGTGCTCCCACGTGACCAGGGTCACGTGTCGACACGTGACGTTCAAAGCAGCAAACTCGCTCTCCAATTGAACCAAAGAAAGAAGCGCCAGACAGGGGTCACGTGCTCACACGTGACCAGGCGTCACGTGGTAGCACGTGATGGCTACAACAGCAACCGGAAGATAGCGCAGAAAGGAAGAGGATTCTTCATTCCAAAGTGGGTCACGTGGTCACACGTGACCGGCTTTCAAAGCCCATTTTTGACGACAGAATTAAATTCTGAAGGAAATTCGAATCTTTCCAAAGGAAAGTAATTATTTGGGACCGATCAAATCAAAGATTCAGAGATGATTAAATATCATCTATCTATGGAAAATCTCGGGTTTGGAAAGATTTCCCCCTTAAATCTAACTAAAATAACAAAGGAGAATCTCTGGATTCAAGATCCAATGGTGAATAAAATTCACCTGATAATCCAAAGGCCCAAAATGAATAATGGACGCAAATCAAATCTCAATGAAGATTCGTCAAAAAACTGATTGATGCGGCTGCTTCTCCTATAAATAGGAGCCAAGGGACACAAAAAAGAGAGATACATACGCAGAGAAGAAAAAAGAGAAGGAGAGGAGCTTTGATACTCAGATCTTCTGCAAAAACCCTAGGTAAGAAAGGGAAAGACATTGGAAAGAAAGAGAATTTAATTCTCAACAGAGTTTAACTCTGATATGTAAAAACAGAAGAACATATTTCTTCTCTCTTTGATAGAGGATCTGCAAAGCGCACATCTCCCCTTAAGGTTGAGAATTTAATTCTCAATGGGTCGAGATCCTGCCATGCAGATCCAAAACATAGAGAAGGAATGCAAGCTCGAGAATTTAATTCTCACAGAACTATAGGAATTTAATTCCTCCAAAATAAAAGTTAGGGCTGGACCCTATATCATGGGAATTTAATTCCTTCCGAACAAAAGAAGAAACAGGGTTTAACCCTAAGTAAAAACCAGTTCTGTTGAAACATCAGGAATTCAATTCCCTTAATCATAATTTAACAGAGGATAGAAGTTTAAACTCCTTAAGAAACTTTTATTAGGGTTTAACCCTATTCAGCCCCTCGCATATATGAGGAATTTAATTCCTACAGAAAATTCAGAGTTAAACTCTATTCGAGAAAAAAAAAAACCAAAGTCTTCGAAAGGAAGTAGGAATTTAATTCCTCTGAAAATCTACAGCTCGAGGAATTTAATTCCTGAAAAAAAAATTAACAAAGACTCCAAACAAAATACATGAAGGCAAGGTCACGTGCCACCACGTGACCCCCTCAAGAGATATACAGAAAGCCCCTTGAAACAACACCCCACGTGACCCACGTGACCCTTGACAGAGGCTCTGATACATAAGCATATGAATGCCCGTCACGTGATGGCACGTGATGCCCTGAAAGATGTAGCAATGTCAGCAGAACAAACGAAGGGAGGGCGCTCTCACGTGCTGCCACGTGACCCCTCTTGCCTTAGTGTTTAACACTAAATTAAAACTCTCAAACCCAGTGTTAAAACACTGTTGGGCCTTAGCATTCAACGCTGATTAAAAAGCTTTATTTGCAGTATTCAACACTGATCTGTTTTAGTGTTTAACACTAATTTGAAAAGCCTTGTCGCTGGTGTTTAACACCAACTATCTCTTAGTGTTAAACACTAACTTGTCAACCTCATTCCCAGTGTTCAACACTGATTGCTCTGTAGTGTTTAACACTAGGTTTTGGCCCAATTGGCTAAAGGGATAGAGGCAAAGCCTCTCCCTCAATGAACCAACAAGAAGTCAATATTCCAGACCTGACTGGACTTAGCCCAAGTTGGCCATAAGTCCTCAATTTGTGATTAACTGGGCTAATGGGCTCATAACATAATTAATTAGTCTTGACCCCAAATTGGGTCAGGGACTATTTAAGCCGTTCCGGTTCTAGGGTACATCTCTTCACTCCTTTGATACTTGGCATTGTAATCCCTCAATGTCTTCAAAGAGGTGACGGGTCCCGATGACCATTCATGATATGGACTGTGGGGTCCTTAAACCCATGCCTAATGCAAAATTCCTGGTTACGTGGAACACGGATAATGTCACTCTCTGACCCCGTGGGAAACGTCCAGAGCGGATCCTGGTCCTCGCAGAGCACGGCAGTGAACCCGTGTGAAGCATCCAGAGCGGAGCCTGGTCCTCGCTAAGCACGGCAGTGAACCCGTGTGAAGCATCCAGAGCACATACCGGACTGTGGAGTCCTTAAACCCACGGACTACGACGTCCTTAACCTTGACCGAGATGTCTTAAAACTAACAACGGACCGCAATGTCCTTAAACTACCCACGGACCGCAATGTCCTTAAACTACCCATGGACCGCAACGTCCCTAAACTAGAACAATAGAGCCCTTTCCTATGCTCTTTTGTTGGACCTAAACGGCCCCGTTTAAGTTGATCTTAGCCTTGAAGATGGCTAACGCGTCCTTAAACCCTCAAACATACTGGACTACGAATCCCCCAAATTAACTTCGGCTCAAGGGTACATCTCTGAACTCCTCTGACATCTGTCGTTGTAATCCTTCAACGTCGTCAGAGAGGTGATGGGTCCCGACAGCCATACAGACGATGGACCACTATGTCCCTAAACTGGAACATTAGAGTCCAAACACTCTTTTGTCGGATCTAAACGATCCCGTTAAGTTGATCTTGGTCACAAAGTTAGACTAACGTATCCTTAACAAACGTTTGAGTTGATCTTAGCCTCGAGTAGGGCTGACGTATCCTCAAACCAAAAACCCCCCCCCAAAACCAAATTTAAGATAATGCGGATTTGGGCTAGTCCACGCCCTACGGGCGACGACATAACTCAGTCTCCGTAAACAATCCACGGGCAATAAAACAAACACCCACGACAAGAAGTGACCATCTGGAGAAGGAGAAAGTTGTTACCGCAATGCGGTAGCGTAATTAACTGCAGGGGCTTGCGCCTGCAGGGAAGAGCGTCCCCACAATCAAAAACCCCTCAAACGAGGGGGAATCTGACGAAGTCTGCTACATCGGTCGCATCCGTTTAAACCTTCGATATATGGTGCCATAAATCAACTTGGCATCTTCGGAGAGGTGGACGGATAGCACCAACTAGCATCTGCCCCGAACCTAACGCCTCAGACGTCCCGACGTCCCGGCCTCCGTTCGGAGGGGAACAATGGTCATGTAAACGGAATATATTCATGGTTCGGTTCAGTCATGTACATGTTATAGATTGTATTTTGGCAATCATACATTCATGTTGTGTTGTAGCTTATACTTGAATCGGATTCAAGATGCTTGATTGTATATTTTCCTGTGACTCGAAAAGACTCAGACTTTTAAACAGAATTAAAGTCCTAATTGTTTTGATTTTATCGGTAACTGTTGCACATGGACGGTAGGATTTGTGTCTTTTTCCAAGACAATTATCGTGCTGATAACACCGTTTTTAGTTGGTCTACCTTAAATAGGCAAGCATACAGTTTCTCCGGCTCCCCGAAGCTCAAGAGAATTGGTCCCGCTTTAACCTATGTTTACTAGGATCCTTATTGTAAATTAGTATAATTTGAGGGGGTTTTATGTAAAAATAATTTTGATATATTTTCAAAATACACCTCAGGTATTTAATTATCGTCTTTAGGGTTTTCGTAGATGTGTATTTTATAAAAGTGAAATTTCTAGTGAGTAGAACCTAGTTTTCATTGTATATGGTATTTTAATGAAATAATGGAATTTTGCATTGAATTGTAATGGTATTTTCCTGTAATGGCAATTCCTTTGATTTAGAAAACTTGGAATATTTATATAAGATATTTAAAATAGATCCTTTTATAATATTCATATATATATATATATTTATTTTTTTAAAAATTTATTTATTTTTATAGAAATCTTATTTTCTTTTAAAAAAAATGCATTAAAAATTCCATCGAAATTGAATGCTCCATTCGGAGGTCTACATCTCGCTTTACTAGGCCCGGGGATGTGCAATAATCCGCACCATCCTGAATAGGGTCCCCAAAAGTGGGTTGTAGAGGCTCAATTGCAAGGAATTTAATTAACACACTTTTTAAAGAAATAGTTTTGAAAGTTGATGGTATTTATTCGTAAATTCGTATTTCCCATAAACTAGAATTCCAAACTTCATCATGCTATATCAAAAATGTGTGTTGTGATGAGGTAGGTCATTATCTCGTGTGTTATCTAAAGATAATACAAGTATTATGTTGATTTATGTCGAAAGTAAAGTAGATGATATTTTACCATAAAAATACGATAAAAATTGCATAAAAAATTCTTTTGAGTTGAAACTTATTTTAATGTGTTTGTTAATATTTGTTAAACATTATATGAGAGTATGGTATTTTTATGGTTTAAGAAAAATAGAATTTTTAAAGAAAACCGAATCGGAAGTCGGATTAACTCCGCTTCCGTCGGGTTTTGAAGAATGAAAGTTTTAGAATAGATAGAGAGAAGGGAAGAAGGGACTTACTGGCTATTAAGATAGAGGAGAGAAGGGGGAAGCTTAGGAAAGCATCGGGTCGTCGTCGGAATCTCCTTGAAACATCGTCGGAATCTTGCCTTTTGCTAATTTCACTTGCACAACTTGGGACTTGAAATTTTTAGAGAGTTTTTGTAAAGAAATTCTGAATGAGGAGAGGTGAAATGTGGTATGGTATTTATAGGGAAAATTAAGGTTTTGGGGTAATGAAGAATGAATTAAAAATGCATTTAAAAATGGATTAAAGAGGGGATTTATCATTCTCTGAATAAATGCAGAGAAATCAAACAACATGGGGATAGTGGGGTAGGCCAAGGGGTGCTAGAGTTAAATTTTAGGACCATTTGGTACAGTTTGGACCGATAGTGCCGGCCCAAATCACGATCTCACCGGTCATCTTGGAGGGGATGGGGCTTGGATTGGGGCCACGTGTCCTAAGCTGTATAAATAGCATTTTCTACATGTTTGTTTATTCTGTAACTCTTTATTTTACGTGTAGTGCACGCGTAAACCCTTGAGTTTCTAAAAGACTAAAACAAAAATCAATAAAAATAATATGTGGGTGATGGGATTTGAACTCAGGTGCTATGTCTCAGCAGTGCAAGGTCTTACCAATGAGCAATACGTGCTTTCTTGCTGTTTAAAAGTAATTTAAATTTATAACTTGTGCGCTTAAATGTTCCTTTCTGTATTTTTGAAAAAAATTTGTATAAAAAGTTTAGGGTTGTTACAGACCTGGTCCAAGCGCGGCCCCGAGGCAAACTCCTCCGGCTAAGACTTCCGCAGCATCCCCAGTCCCGGAGGAGCGCCGCAGGGAGGTCAGAAGCACGTGCGGGACCCGGTGCCCTGGGCGAGGGAGGAGGAGTCTCCCCCTGCCGAGGAAGTCCTTTTCAAAAGACAGAAGCGGGTAGTCTCTCGGCCACCTCCTACCGGGATCCAAGTGCAGGAGGGCGACTTCTGCATTGAGGTGCCCTCGGGGCTATCCGTGGCCGACAGCTTGCTGGTGAACATGGAGAAGTCAGCCGGGACCACGATTTCTCGGGGCACCATGAAGGCCCAGGTGGCCACGATAGCACAGGAGGCGGTTCAAGTCGGTATCTAGATTTCTTTGAAAATTCCTTATGTTTTATTTTCTCTGTTTTAGCTTTTTAAAATGCTTGTTGTTTTCCTCAGGTCCTTCAGCCATGGAGTTCGAGGAAATAGCCCCGGAAATGAAGAAGGCGGGCGAATCCTCTTCGCGGGAGGAAGAGCTTCGCTTTCAATTGCAGCAGGCGGAGGAGAAGGCAACCATACTTGACTCGAGATTAGTCGCCGAGGGGCTGACGATCTCAAAGCCGAAAGAGTCTCATCGGCTTCTAAACGAGTCCAACCGGACTATCCAAACTAAGATGGATGAGACGAACAGTCTCTACAACGCTATGAAAAGGTCGAGAGACTCCATCAAGACGGATGCTCGGGCGGTTTTAGACGCGGCGAAGTTTGCTGAGAGCTGGGCGACGAAGGCCGTAGAGGAATACAAGACGTCTGATCAATTTTACTTTGATCTCGCCGAATCCGCGGCCATCGGATGGCACAAAGCCCTCGACGCCGTCAAGGAATCTATGCCGGAGTTCATCGACGGCGAGCTTCGCACTAAGTTCCCCCTCATCGAGGAAGCGCCGCAGGGGGGAAGCGCGGAGCTAGTTGTGGGAGGCGATGCTGTCAGCGGAAGCGCCGAACCTGAGGTCACCGTTTTGGCCCCCGATGGTGGCGTCGAGCAGGGTGAGATCCTGGCCGAGCGGGCGGTATGAGCTATCCCCCTCTATGCTTTTTTCCTTCTTTCTTTTTTTATAATTTTGTAAACCTCCGGGCATTTTTGTAAGGCTGAAGAGCCCACAATACCTTTGTACATAATTTTTATAAGGCTGAGGAGCCCACAATACCTCTGTACATAATTTTTATAAGGCTAAGGAGCCTATAATACCTTTGTACATAATTTTGATCATAAATAAAGTATGTATTTTGCTCAAATGTCTGATTATCCTGCAAGTATTTTTAGCTCGTAAGTCTTTCCATCTTGCAAGTACTTTTAGCTCGTAAGTCTTTTCATCTTGCAAGTATTAGGTCGGTGTCCACCCCTTTCTAGGTGACGATCGTATGAATCGAACGATAGCCTAAGTGTAGGAAGGTCGGTACCCTCCCTTTCCCCGGAGTCGAGGGGCGGTCGCGTATCGAGTATGAGTCGAATGATAGCAAAGTGTAGGAAGATCGGCACCCTCCCTTTCCCCGGAGTCAAGGGGCTATCACGCATTGAGTATGAGTTGAACGATAACCAAGTGGAGGAAGGTCGGTACCCTCCCTTTCCCCGGAGTCGAGGGGCGATCGCGCATCGAGTATGAATCGAACGATAGCCAGGTGTAAGAAGGTTGGCGTCACTCAATTCTACCCGGTTGCCTCGCGATGAGGGCTTTGGATCCACAGCGTTTGTTGGACAGAAAGCTACCCGCTGTGGATGGATTGAGTATGAAGCTACCCTGCCGCCTCGCTGTGAGGGCTTTGGATCCATAGTGTTGTTGGGCAGGAATCTACCCACTGTGGATATACCGAGTAGGAATCTACTCGGTGGCCTCGCGGTGAGGACTTTGGATCCATAGCGTTGTTGGGCAATAATCTACCCGCTGTGGATGGACTGAGCAGGAATCTACTCGGTGGCCTCGCGAAGAGGACTTTGGATCCATAGCGTTCGTTGGGCAGGAAGCTACCCGTTGTGGATGGACCGAGCAGAAATCTACTCGGTGGCCTCGCGGTGAGGGCTTTGGATCCACAACGTTGTTGGGCAGGAAGCTACCCACTATGGATAGACCGAGCAGGAAGCTATCCGGCCGCTTCACGGCGAGGGCTTTGGATCTATAGCATTGTTGGGAAGGAATCTACCCATTGTGGATGGACCGAGCAAGAATCTACCCGGTCGCCTTGTGATGAGGGCTTTGGATCCACAGAGTTGTTGGGCAGGAAGCACCCGTTGTGGAGAGGCCGAGCAGGAATCTACTCGGTGGCCACACGATGAGAGTTTTGGATCTACAGCGTTTGTTGGGCAGGAAGCTACCCGCTTGTGGATAAGCCGAGCAGAAAGCTACCTGGTTGCCTCGCGAAGAGGGCTTTGGATCCACGGCGTTTGTTGGGCAGGAAGCTACCCCCTACGGATGGGGCTGAGCAGGAATCTGCTCGGTAGCCTCATGAGGAGGGCTTTCGATCCACAGCGTTTTTGGGCAGGAAGCTACCCGCTGTGGATGGACCGAGCAGGAATCTGCTCGGCGGCCTCGTGAGGAGGGCTTTATTATATCTTTAGTATCTTTGTGGGGCATTGTTCAACCTTCCGTGACTCATATAGACGGGAATGGTGACCGTCACGGATGACACGTGGCAGCACCATATCGGGAAAGTGCGCTATTCCGTGATTTGTGTCGCCATGCGTATAAATATTGGCCGTTGGATGATTTTTGTTGAGGCTATAAATACCGAAGGCATATTGGTTTCTTCATAGTCTTGCATTCCTTGAAGATGATCGGCCGTGTGTATACCATCAGGAAGATCGTTTCTCGTGATGATGTATACTTTTATAACCTTGATCGTTCTGAGGAGACGTACGAGGCGGTGATAAGCCTCCTAGAGGGCCACTGTGGGCGCCTGCTTCCCCGGCGATCTCCTCTTTTTCAGGTGCTAATTTATGCGATATGGAGGACTTCACCGGGTCTGCACAACACCCTATCTCCGCAGTTGATGGACGAGGCGTTCGACAAAATGCACACTATCCATGGGCTTGGTCTGATCTTAAAAAGTAGGCGAGATCGCTCGGTGGATCTCCTTCTTGAGAGTTTCTAACAAAGGTTGGTCGTCGCATCTTACTCGACTGACGGGGTCTCCGGGGAGTCCGTCGCTTCTAAGGTCCATGAGTGCCGTCGAAAGGAGCGGGTCGAGACTGCTTGGGCTCGGCTGGAGGAGCTTTCTTCGGTGTATCACCGACAATGTTTTCTTAATCCTTGCCCTCCTTTATTGTAATTGTTGTAAGGTTGGGGAGCCCATAATACCTCTTAATGAATAAATTTTGTTGAAGTGCACTGTCTCTTTTTATCTCCTCGGTATATTTTGTACGTTTTCTTTAAAAAAATCTTGGAGTCTCGGAACCAAGAAAAGAAACAAAGGGCTAGAGCCCCATGGCGGTGTAAAAGATCTCTTCTATGAGAGGACCTAGCTCAGGAGACTTAATTAAATGCAAAGTAGGAATTACATTATTTCAAAACAGGGTACATGTTTATTTATACAACTTAAGTTTTTCGGCGTTATACGGCCGAAGAAATTTACGACCCCCGGCATCAGACGGTATGCTCCACCGGGCAATGCTTCTGTCACGAGAAATGGTCCGTCCCACTTCCGGGAGAACTTATATAGTCTCTCTTGGTCTACGAACTCGTTTCTTCGTAAGACCATATCTCCCATCTTAAAGGCCCGATATTTAACTCGGGTATTTTAGTAGCAAGCGGTTTGCTGCTGATAGGCGGCCGCTCTGATTTGCGCTCGATCCCGCTTTTCCAATAAGACTGTTGGAATCAAAAATTACACTCCGGTTTGTCAAAGTCAACTCTAAGTAAGCGGGCCCAAGCCCAGATCAAGTGGGCCCATACCCAAGTCTAGCCCCACGGCCGGCCTGCCCTATTCCAAAATGAAATCATGTAATAAATAATTTTGATGTAATTTTTATGCATGAATATAAGAAAAATGGGCATAAAGCCAAATTTTTGTAAAGCCCATGGCTCATGTGCAAAAGAAATGAACACATGAGGTATGGGATGGACAAAATGCCATTTTGTAAAGCTCAAAAGGCTATGTGTAAATTTGTAAGCCTATATAAGGCAACATGATAATGAAATAAAAAAGAAGAATTCATTCCCCTCAAAATTTAGGGTTTCTGTGCATCCTTCCCCTTCCTCAAAGTTCTAAAACCTTCTCCCCCTTTTGAATTAAATCAAGAGTTTAACTCTTCATTTTCCAAAAATAAACAATTTTTTACCATCAAAACTTTGAAACTCAGATCTTCCATCAGATCTCAAAAAGGGGAGATTTTTAAATCCCACCCCCCTTTTCTCCAAGATCCGGCTAACCGAGAGGAAGAAGAAGGAGACCCATCTCCAAAAATCCCACCTTGGGAAGATTCAAGGCCTAAAAGAAGATTCAGGGCCAAAGGGGAGATAAAAAGGTCTTCTTTGATCATTTCCAAATATTTCTAAGAGTTTAACTCCATTCAAGATCTGTTGGAGTTTAACTCCATAAATAAAAGATCCTCTTTCGGAGTTTAACTCCTATTTCCGGAACTAAAAGCCCCTTCTTTCCGCCGGCGTCCAAGCGCCCACCGCCCACATGCCGAGCAAGTGAGGCGCTGGTGCCCAAGCGCCAAGCGCCCAGCGCCGACACCGGCCGGCACCGGCGCCGGTGCCCAAGCGTCCAGCGCCAAGAGCCCAGCTCCCTAGCGTCTTTAAGACGCTACTCACCCTACTTTTTCCCCCACTCTACAAAACTTTCCCCGTTAGAAAAAATTTCTAACGGGGCGCTGCCTCACTCCCCGCAAAGGGGCTGCTAACCCCCTTGACCTTCAGCTCGCTATCCGGATAGCGGGACCCCGGTAAAACTCTGCGAGGCCCCGATATACCCAAGACCCATCAAAACACAACACACGCACACTGCACATTGAGTTCGCATGACTGGTTGACCCGTGAATCGGAGGTCTCTCGCTCTAAAGGTGAAGGGTAATTATCGGCAACTTAGTCCGCGGCTGCCGGAGATTCGGATCCCCATAATCAATAAACCCCTGCTTACCCTAGGCAAGGGGAATCTGTAGTATGCCTGACAAGCGCGCGCGTATTCCTATCTCAATGGGGTGGCGAACAGCACCCTACAAAGATGTGCAAGTTGCTTCGGAGCGCCGAGGTGTTAGCTTCATCGTCGAAGTGTTCGACCCTATAACCGGGCAGTCCAATCTCCGCGGGGACCATCGTCTCAGTACTGTAGCAGAGGCCGAATGGGGTTTCCCCCGTGGGTGTTTTCTTCGATGTCCGCAACGCCCATAGCACCCGTGGCAGTTCCTCGACCGAGTCGCCTTGCTTTCCTTCCAAACGAGCTCTGAGACCGCGGATGACGCCTCGGTTCGCTACCTCGGCCTGCCCGTTGCATTGAGGATGTGCGACCGCGGAAAACTTCATCAATATGCGGTAGTCGCTGCAAAACTCTTTGACTATCGTTTTTGATGTTGGTCCCATGGTCGGTAACTATACACCTCGGGATCCCAAATTGAGAAATTATGTTGTTCTGCAAGAACTTTATCGTAGAGATGGCGTCCGATTTCCTGATGGGTATGGCCTCTATCCATTTCGTAAAGTAGACCACAGCGACAAGGATGTAGCTGTGCCCGCCCGTGCCGGTGGGGAGTTGGCCCACCATATCCATCCCCCATTGTGCAAATGGCCAAGGGAAACTGAGTGGAGTGAGTTCGGTGGCGGGAAGACGAGGTATGCTGCCGAAGAGTTGGCAGTTCTTGCATCTTCTGACCAGCTTCTCGGTATCCTGGTGTATTCTCGGCCAATAGTACCCTTGCAGTGTGCCTTTTGGACCAGGGTTCAGTCCCCTTGATGTGCTCCCCCGACCCCTTAATGTATCTTTCATTTCGTTCCAAACACAGGAATGATGGACCGAAATACCCTTAAACTAATATCTGCCCTAAACACGGGAATGATGGACCGATACGTCCTTAAACCGGTATTGGACCGAAATGTTTCTGAACTATCATTTCGTCCCGAACATGGGAATATTGGACTGAAATGTTCTTAAGCTAATATATGTCCTAAACACGGGAATATTGGACCGAAACGTTCTTAAACTAATATGTAACCCCATATATTCTTCATGATATACATGATGATGGACCGTAATGTCCTTAAACTAATATGTTGCCCTACGGTGGATCTTCATATCGATCACCGTATACAATCTACTGGCACAAACAATGACCTCATACTATGTTCCTATGGACCGAAATGTTCCTAAACTAATATTGGAATGTCCCTAAACTAATATGTTTGGCCCTACGGTACGGATCATATAACCGGCCGTATACAATCCACGGGCATAAACAATCTATTTCTCTCTCAGGCCCCACTGGCAAGGCTACATCAGAAGTCCCCACCGGTTGGGAAACTCTACCAATGACGCGGTCCTTCGAAAAATATCGTGCCCTACGGCTGATAGTGCATTACTTTATGGTCCGCCTGTCTCCTAGAGCAATGTTGGATCATCCATGGTAAGGCAAAAAACGGTACGTCCACAAGCAAAATGGGCACAGATGAAAACCCGAAAGGGCACCGTGAGTAAAAACAGCAGTGCTATCGGCGAGCTTGTGAAAACCCGGAAGGGCGCAAACACGTGAGCGCTCATATGCAAAACATTTGCATATGAGCGCTGAACATAAATAACCAAGGGCCAAACACACATCACATGTTAAACACGTGAGCG
Organism: Agapanthus africanus; assembly: GCA_030015575.1. NCBI lineage: Eukaryota > Viridiplantae > Streptophyta > Magnoliopsida > Asparagales > Amaryllidaceae > Agapanthus > Agapanthus africanus. The sequence continues at coordinate 706,212,047 of CM057340.1, forward strand.
CTCATATGCAAAGCACATGAGCGCTGAACATAAATAACCAATGGCCAAACAGGCCTCATGTGCTAAACACGTGAGCGCTTATATGTAAAGCATATGAGTGCTGAAAATAAACAGGCTAAAACCCACACTATAGGTCACGTGTTAAACACGTGAATTCTCTTGTTGCTCATATGCAAAGCATGTGAGTGCCCCAATTTAAAATACTCCAATTAAAATTAAATTTTATTTGGGAAATATTTTTCCTGATTTTTTTAATATGGAAAGATTTTTCTCTAACAGAGAATCTTGAATTTAAAATCCAATGGTGATAAAATATCACCAATTAAACTATCTAATAGAATTAAATTCTATGTGGAAAATATTTCCCTGATCTTACTCAAACTAGAAAGATCTTCTTTGTTAAATAGAGAACGTTTGGATCAAAAATCCAACGGTGATTATCTGATAGAATAAAATTCTATCGTAGAAAAATATTTTCCTGATCCTGTTAAACTAACAAGATATTCATTTAACAGAATTAAATTCAATATTCCTAATTTTTTAAAACTAACAAGATATTCATATGATAGAATAAAATTCTATGTTAGAATATATTCCTAATTTTATTAAACTAATAAGATTCATATGATAGAATTAAATTCTATATTAGGAAAAATATATTCCTAATCTTGTTAAACTAATAAGATATCCATATGATAGAATTAAATTCTATATTAAGAAAATATATTTCTAATCTTGTTAAACTAATAAGATATATGTTCCCCTCCGAATGGCGGCCAAGATGACGTGGGGACGTCTAGCTTGAGATTCGGGGCAGATGCTATTTGGTTTTATCCGTCCACCTCTCCGAAGATGCCAAGTTGATTTATGGCACCGTGTATCGGAGGTTTGGACGGATGCGGCCGATGTAACAGACTTCGTCAGATTCCCCCTCACCTGAGGAGTTTTTGATTGTGGGGACGCTCTTCTCTGCAGGCGCAAGCCCCTGCAGTTAATTACGCTACCATATCGCGGTAACATCTTTCTCCTTCTCCAGAATTTCACTTCGTGTCGTGTATATTTGTTTTGTTTGTGGTTGCCCGTGGATTGTATACGGAGACTAGGTTATGCCGTCGTCCGTAAGACGTGGATTAGTCCCGTATTTTCTTAGATTTGGGTTTGGTGTTTTAGTTTAAGGATACGTTAGCCATATTGAGTCTAAGATCAACTTAAACGTTCGTTAATGATATGTTAGTCCTGTTTAAGACTAAGATCAACTTAACGGAAAGAGCATTTAGGGGCTCTATTATTCCAGTTTAAGGATGTAGTGGTCCGTTTAATGTATATGGCCGTCGGGACTCCTCACCTCTCTGACGACGTTGAAGGATTACAACGACAGGTGTCAGAGGAGTTCGGAGATGTACCCTTGAACCAAAGTTGATTAGGGAATATGAAGTCTGTTTGAATGTTTAAGGATACGTTAGCCAGATTTGAGGCTAAGATTAACTTAAACGGGATCGTTTAGATCCGACAAAAGAGCGTTTGGAAGCTCTGTTGTTCTAGTTTATGGACGTAGCGGTCCATTGCCAGTTTAGGGACGTGGTGGTCCATTGCCAGTTTAGGAACGTGGTGGTCCATGCTTCAGTTTAGGGACGTGGTGGTCCATGCTTCAGTTTAGGGACGTGGTGGTCCATTGCCAGTTTAGGGACGTGGTGGTCCATGCTTCAGTTTAGGGACGTGGTGGTCCATTGCCAGTTTAGGGACATGGTGGTCCATGTTCCAGTTTAGGGACGTGGTGGTCCATTGCCAGTTTAGAGATATGGCGGTCCATTGCCAGTTTAGAGACATGGTGGTCCATGCTCCAGTTTAGGGACATGGTGGTCCATTTTATTTGTGGCCGTCGGGACCCGTCACCTTTCTGACGTCGTTGAAGGATTACAACGATAGGTGTCAGAGGAGTTCGGAGATGTACCCTTGAACCGGATGTAAATTGATTTAAGAGAGCAGCCATGCTCAGTCAATTTAATTCGAGGACTTACGGCCATGATTGGGCTAAGTCCAGTTGAGAATATTTAACGTTTTTATTTGCATTTGGCCTGTTAGGCCTTTATTTGAGCTCTGTCCCTGTTTAATAATGCATGGCACTTTTATTTGGGTCTGGACTTTTTTCCTTTTTAATTGGGCTCTGCCCCTTTTAATAGTGCATAGCACTTTTATTTGGTCTGATAGACCTTTTTTATTGGGCTCTGCCCTTGATAATGCATTGCATTAATTAGAGTGCCACGTGGCTTGTCAGGCGCTTTGCGCCAATTAATGAGCGCAAGCGTATGTGGAGGTGACACGTGTCACGCTCTGGTGAGCGCAAGCGCAACAGCGCGGTGCGCTGTATCAGTGCGCTGCGCTGTTGCACTGCTGACACGTGGCGCGATCTGGCGGCTTGCGCCAACCTAAGAGCGCAACAATGTCAATTTTGCAAGTGCAGGGTACTGTTTTATATTTTGATCAATTTTAGATCAGAGAAAACAAGTTTTTCTTGTTTTCAAAGAACCAGTGGTTCATAAAAAAGTGCAAGGCACTGTTATTATTTATTTTTCTTTTTATTGAAGATCATTGATCTTGTTCTTAGATCAATGATCTATTCAGAAGAAATTCTTCTTCTTTCTCATAAAGGTTTTTACCTTTTTCTTGAGTTCTTCAAAGTTCTTCAGAGCTTTCTCTTTTTTTCTGAAGTTCTTGATGTTGATGTGATTGATGTTTTGAATTGGGGTCTAGGGGCCTTTATATAGTGCCCATAAGTTTGTTAAATTTGTTAACGAGATCATTCTCTGAGTGATTTAGGGAATTTTCCCCACCGTTGAATTTTTGATCCAAGGGCTTCTGTTTTACAGAAGACAATCTTCTTGTTTTAAGAAGAACAGAAAGATTTTTTCTAAAATTTTGATTCTGTTTGGCGCAGATACATCAGCGTTTGACACGTGTCGCGCAGCGCACAGCGCAGCGCAACTGCGCTTGCACAACTGCGCTGCCACGTGTCGCACAGCACAGAGCGCAGCGCAACTGCGCTGCCACGTGGCGCGCAGCGCAGAGCACAGGTCAGCTGAAGTGTTGCTTCTTTAATTAAAATTTGAATTTTAAACAGAGCCTTGCTCTGATTGGGTGCGCTGCCTTGGGCGCTATACTCCCTGCGCTGGCGTGTCTGATTTTGACACGTGGCGCTCTGTGCGCAGCGCAGAGAATTTGAAGCGTTACTTCAATTATTTAAATTTTCAAAGTAGAGCTTTGCTCTGATCGGGGAATTAGAAGCGTTGCTTCATTTTCCGCCTTGGAATTTGAACAGAGCCTTGCTCTGATTGGGGTAAACAAATGCCCCCCACCATTGCGCTTACGTGGCTCCAAAACGTGAGCGCAACGGTGACAGAATTTCAACCGTTGCGGCAACTTTTGGAAGTTGAAAGGGCATTTGAAGCCTATAAATAGGACATTTGGTCCTCAACAGATGATTATCATCTTTAGAATTTTTGCTTTCAAAATTTCAGAGCCTTGCTCTTGCCTTCAAGAACTCCCAGAGTTAAATTTTCTTTAAAAGAAACTTTTTAGGTAAAAATTAATCTTGAATTAAATTAATTTTAATTAATAGAGCCTTGCTCTCATAGAATCTGTTTCAGGGTTTCTTAACCCATGAACAGAGCTTTGCTCTTTGGCAAAACATAGATATCTTTGATCTAAAAAAAATGAACTCTTAAGAGTTTGAATATGGATAATGGAGATTAAAAATGGAGTTTTGTCTTTAATGGATTATATTATCTTTTAATAGTAAGGCTTTCAGAGTTCTCGAGGAATTTCTTTAAATTCCCTTCATTATTGGATTTTGACAGGTGTCACTCATGTCTGCAGAGCATTGCTCTCGAGGATTTTAACTCCCTGTGTCTTTTTATTTGCTAATCTTTCCGTGATGTTTCCTTCAGGCATTATGGCGATGCATCTATACAATCTGCATGAGTTCATCACCTACGAGGATATCCGCGCACATGGCCATCATCAAAACCAGGAGTTTACAGATGCCCAGTGTACGGAGGTTATGGGTCGTCTGAACGCGCGTGTTGGTTGGCTGTTCCCTCGCCGTTCTGCTCTCTTGAAAGTCGTGCTGGGAGCAATTTGGAGAGCACTCCCGGGGTTTCACGAGGCCATGCCGCTCAATACGCTGGATGACACCGAAGACAGGTGCATTCAGTGCACCTGTCGGGGCTAATCTCGAAAAAACGACAGGATAGCCTTATCGACATCCTTCACCAAGTTTTTCAGCAGACGACGATAATCGCTGCTTATCAAAGGATAGGGGGCCTTGCCGAAGATCATGACACGCGTGAGCGCGAGAGGCTGCGCACGAGAATAATCAGAAAGGCCAGAAGAACTCTAGATGGTCTTACTTTTGAATTCCTCAATCCGTGCCCTGGATATGATGTTATACCATTGTAATAATTTGAGTAATGTTTTGCTTATTTCTCTATGATTATAAGAACCCTTTGTAATGGAAAATTTCTCCTTTCAGCTTGTCTTATTTCTCGATCTGAGTCTTTTGCACATGCATGAATGAGTGTGTCTCGAATGCTTGGTCAAACGCCGATCAGATGTTCTTTCTGTCGCTTTCTTCTTTCTTTTATTATCCGCATGTTACCTTAGTGAACATGGTTGATAGATGACAGAGCGAGCTTCTTGTCTTGACTTCTTCAAGAGGTAATGATGGCTTAGGAGGTAGGTTCAGCTCTGCTGTCTAAGACTTTTCAACTTTATGACCCGTGAGGGTCTCATAAAGACTTTTCTCCCTACGGACCGAGAGGATCTCGTAGGTGTATTTTCTCCTTAGGAATCGTGAGGATTCCCAAGTGTATTTTCTCTTATAAGTCGTAAGGATCCTATAAGAGAATTTTCCCTCATACGAGTCGAGAGGACTCGTAAGCGGTTGTTTCCTTCCTTGCCGAGATTCGACTTTGGAGGGTGAAACCCATGGATAGTATGCAAGAGACCGTTTCTGTCATGCCCCGCTTCCCAAAATACGGAAAACGAGGTATGACTAGGCCAGCCATGCTCCTACTCGCTCTAGCACCTTAAAAGGTCCAATAAAACGAGGACTGAGCTTTCCCCGACCTCCGACCCTGATAACTCCACGAGTAGGGGAAATCTTCAAGAACACGTGATCTTCGACTTCGGATTCTAGTGCCCTCCTGCTGGTATCTGCCCAACTCTTCTGTCGATCCTGAGCCGTCTTAATACGCTGCCTGATTATTTGGACCTTGTCGACTGTCTGAACAATGAGTTCGGGGCCCAGTAATCTTCGTTCTCCCACATCATCCCAACATACCGGGGATCGACACTTCCGCCCATAAAGCACTTCGAAAGGAGCCATCTGGATGCTAGCCTGATAACTATTGTTATAAGAAAACTCGACTAGATGCAGATGGTCCTCCCAGGAACCCTGAAAGTCTAACATACAGGCTCTCAACATATTCTCGAGCGTCTGAATCGTACGCTCGGATTTTCCATCCGTCTGCGGGTGATAAGCTGTTCTGAATTTGAGGAGGGTACCCAAACTCTCCTATAAGCTTCTCCAAAAGTGCGACACGAATCTGGTGTCCCGATCTTACACAATGCTGACTGGAACACCATGAAGTCGACAATCTCCTGCATATATCTCTCTGCCAGTGACTCTGTCGACTGTCCCACTCGGAATGGTATGAAGTGTGAAGCTTTCATGAGGCGATCGACGATAACCCAAATGGCGTTATTACCCCTAGGGCTCCGTGGTAAGGCCGTCACGAAATCCATGGTAATGTGCTCCCACTTCCATTCTGGTATCGGCAGTGGTTGTAACAATCCCGCTGTCCTCTGATGCTCCGCCTTCACCTGCTGGCATACCAAGCACCTGGATACGAACCTCGCAAATTCCCGCTTCATTCCATTCCACCAAAAGTGCTGCTTTAGGTCCTGATACATTTTTGTACCTCCCGGATGCACAGAATAAGCTGAATATGCGCTTCAGCCAGTACTTCTTCTCGGACATCTCCCTTGGGTACGCAGAGTTTGCTACCGAATCTCAGAGAGCCATCTTCATGTATAACAAGTCCGTTCTCAGCCCGGCTTCCACTTGCGCTCTGAACTTTTGCAATCGGGCATCATCCGCTTGTGCAGTCTTGATACGATCCACCAGAGAAGACTGTACCTGTAGTTGCCAAAATTGACTGAGTGCGCCCGGTGTAACGACTTCGAGCTCGAGTCTCTGGAAGTCCTCAACAATGTTCCTCTGACCGGTCAACATCATGACCGCTGGCTTGCGACTGAGCGCATCTGGTACAACATTCACCTTCCCCGGGTGATACTGAAGGTCCAAGTCATAATCTGCCATCAGCTCTAGCTATTGGCGTTGCCTCATGTTTAGTTCCTTCTGAGTGAAGACGTACTTCAAACTTTTATGATCCGTGTATACCTCCACTTTCTCGCCCAATAGATAGTGCCTCCAAATCTTCAACGCAAAGACTATCGAAGCTAACTCCAAGTCATGCGTAGGATAGTTCTTCTCGTGATTTCTCAGTTGTCGAGAGGCGTAAGCAACCACTCGGCCGTGCTGCATCAGAACACAACCTAAACCCTTCCCTGAGGCATCACTGTGTATCACCAAACCACCGGAATCATCTGGTACTGTAAGAATAGGCGCCGTGGTTAACTTCTGCTTCAGCTTGTCAAATGCCTGAGTGCACTCCTCTGTCCACGCAAACGGTACATCCTTCCGTGTCAGCCTCGTCAATGGTTCAGAGATTCTTGAGAAGTCTTGGACGAATCTCCGATAATAACCCGCCAATCCCAGAAAACTCCTAATCTCGGCCACTGACTTCGGCGTTGGCCAATCTCGGACAGATTCTATCTTTGCCGGGTCCACTGAGATGCCTTCGCCCGAAACAATATGTCCCAAAAACTGAACCTTGTCGAGCCAGAATTCACACTTGCTTAGCTTCGCATACAGCTTCTCTTCCCGAAGAATTTGTAGAACCGTACGCAAATGTTCAGCATGCTCCTCCCGGGTCTTCGAGTAAACAAGTATGCCGTCGATAAACACAACGAAAAACGTGTCCAAGTACTTTGCAAATACCCTGTTCATCAAGTCCATGAATATTGCTGGGGCATTGGTAACACCGAACGGCATCATAAGAAACTCGTAATGTCCGTATCGGGTCCTGAAAGCCGTCTTGCATACATCCTCAGCTGCTACTCTGATTTGATAATATCCGGAACGGAGGTCCTACTTCGAGAATACCTTGGCCCCACTTAGCTGATCGAATAATTCGTCGATGCGCGGGATTGGGTACTTGTTCTTTATTGTGACCTTGTTCAGCTCCCGATAATCTATACACATTCGCAGCGATCCATCCTTCTTCTTTACTAACATAACTGGTGCACCCCACGGTGAAGAGCTCGGCCGAATAAATCCCTTCTCCAATAGCTCTTCAATTTGCTTCTTCAACTCCGTCAACTCAACTGGCACCATTCTGTATGGGGCCTTGGATACTGGGGCCGTACCTGGAGTCAAATCGATCGAGAACTCCAAGATGCGAGGAAGTGGTAGACCTGGTAAATCTTCAGGAAATACGTCCAGAAAGTCCCGAACCATCTCTGGGGCTGGGCTCTCATCAATCTCCATAGCTGTCAGCTCCTTGGGCTTGGCTCTGTACTTGGCTGGCTCCAAAGATTCGCTTTCGCCCTCGAAAATAAACTCCGGGTGATTGGGAATGCAGAAGATCACATTCCTTGCACGGCAATCGATAACTGCATGGAAGGTACTCATCCAATCCATCCCGAGAATTGCGTCGTAACTGCCTGTCCCAATTAGAAGGAAATTCGCATAGAATTCCCTGCCACACACTACCACCGGATATGATCTACATTCTCGACTAGATATTATAATGCCATTACCCGTATGTATCTCCCAGCCCTTGGTTAGTGGTTCATGTGGTATGGAGTGTGTATCAGCGAAATGCTCAGACAAGAAACAGTGCGATGCTCCAGAATCAAATAGTACTCTAGCTGGTAAGGAATATACGAGTATAGTACCTATAACAACGTCTCCTGACGCCTCTGCCTGCTCGGCGGTCAAGGTGAAAGCCCGTCCCTGACCGCGACCTGTAAAGGGTTGCCTCTGCTCCTGTGGCCTCTGCTGCGACGATCCAGAACCTCCCTGAATCTCTGCTCGCTCAGGGCAACCGCTAATCCTGTGCTGACTGGATCCGCAAATCAGGCACTGTCCCTTGGCGCGGCGACAGTCCTTCTGGGTATGCCCATCTCTACCGCAGTAGCCGCAAACTACATTCTGTCTCTGGGGGCGATGTTGTGGCACGAACAGGCGCTTCATTTGTGTCGTTCCAGGCCTGTGAACCGGTATGGCTCCTCGAGAAGGTGCAGGGGTACGTGCTAGAACGACTGGGGGTTTCCTGAACTTATTGATCAATTGCTCCTGAATTCTCGCCGCGTTGAGTACCTGTGCGAAAGTCTACAACTCCAGTGATGTAATCAACTGTTGCAACTCGAAATCAAGCCCCTGCAAGAAGCGTCTGGCCCTGGTGGCCTCTGAGGCGACCATGTATGGAGCAAAACGGCTCAGACGGTTGAACTCTGCCGCATATACGTTCACTGGACGTCCATTCTGTTTCAATAGAATAAATCTTTCCTCCATCTGTGCCTTGGCGGTAGAAGGGAAATAATGATCTAGGAAGCACTCCTTAAATTTGCCCCATTCAATCGGCCTGTCCAGCCTACTTTCTTCCACTGACCACCATGTACGGGCTTCATCTTCTAATTGGATCTTTATCACGTCCACCCTATCTTCATCTGGAATCCTGGCGGCTGTCAGTAAGTTCTCCATGTTCACTAACCATTGCTCGGCCTCAAGGGGTTCAGCTAGCACTGTGAATGTAGATGGATGCAACCGTCGGAAATCTGATACGGTACCAGCCCTAGCATGATAAGCTGGTGGGGTAGCGCCCTCGGGGCGGTAATGAGTGCGGAGGGTCCTCCTGCAGCGGTAATCGCCCTAGTCCCTCAGCGAGTAAGTCTGTCTTCCTCTCCTAAGCTTCCACGAGAGAGGTCAGTGCACTAAGTATTCTTTCCGTGCAGTCCTGAGAACTGGAGTCCGAGGAGGGGTCGTTCGGGGACGTCATATCACTTGAAGATTCAAAAGGGTGTGATTAGATTCAAGGATGAAAATCAGGAATGGTGAAATGAAAAATAATGTAATACAGTATAGTTAATGTTATCCCTCGTTACTAAACCTGGCTCTGATACCAACTAAACCATGTCACGCCCCGCTTCCCAAAATACGGAAAACGAGAGATGACTAGGCCAGCCATGCTCCTACGGTCAAGGAATAATCCCGCCGTAGTCACACTTCGGCTTCTAGCATTACATGGTAATCAGTAAATAAAGCACAATAGTTAAGGAATTACATCACTAAATTATTACATTAAAATCCATTGTTCACAAATTACAAATAAACATGAAGAGTTACTAACCAAGTTCAATTACACGATCACTTTTATGGGAAACGGAAAAGAAAGAGAAGTACTCCGGATTAGATCTCCGTCAGCTCGAAAGGTAAATGCGTCTCCTGCGCTGGTTCTTCCACTGAATCTGAGCATGCATACTCAGATCGTCAGAGCGACACAATAGCAATAATATTATAATGAGATGAAACATGTAAATGAGCTAATAACAGTGAAAGTACAATGCGTGTAATCGCTATGTCACTATATGATGCAAAGTATGATCTGTGTCCCTATCAGTCTTTAGGTCATGTTTGAAATCGTATAGTGGAAATGAGAATCATATTTAACAGGAGTCTCGTACATACCCGAGACAACGGTCCACATGCCCGGGACATAACCCTGTCAGCCGGATCGCTAGATCCTACCTATTATATATATCACTGCTCGAATGATCATCCTCTAAAATACGGTCCCGCTAAATATGATTCTCTTTCCACTTCGATTTCCCCTTTTTCCCCAGGTTTACACTATTTATGATTTTGATTTAGTCGTGTACAAGTATACCAATGGCACGGTTTTATCACTGTTCACTGTATCAATCACTGTCACGAATGTTCACTTTCCATTGGTGTACTCGTCACTCTTAAACCAACATCAATCACGCACGATAATGCAATGTCCACTGAACACTAACACGCGCTAACACTATGTATATGGCAAATGGGGTAAGATATGTGTATGTATGCCATTAATAAACCAAGTATGTTATGAACCAATATGCACGTCGTCAACTTACAAAATTTGCATAAATTCATATGTTCGGAATTCAACAAAATGATACAAATACAATAAATAGCACACTCTGTCAGAAGTTCATCAAAATTAGTTTAAGTTCGATCGGGTTCCCGGTATTCAAGATACAGCTGTTTCATTTTAAGTGCTCGCGGCTGGAAATTTAGTTTCTGAACTGAACATCCGTTTCGCGACACGAATTTCACCCAGTTGGGTTCAGAATATAACAATACTACAGTTGAATAAAATCTAGGGTTTTCAATAGGGTATTCAAATCAATAGACAGATCCTCAATCGCGTCTGTACGTCAAAAGTTATACACTGTTTAACATTAGTATGTCACTTCTGAATCTGTTCTGGACTGTTATACGTCCTGCCCTTTTTATTTACAAATTAAATAGCAAATGACCATGAAACAGAATGAAACCACTTGAGTTATTTAGCTGACAGATTCAAATTTAATAATCTGTAGAGTTCCGCAACATAAGAGTTCAGGAAACCAAGTGGTACACGTTACGGAACAGTAAACAGTAATCAGAGTCGCTCTGGACTGCAGTCCAGGGTCGCACTCCGATCCAAATATCGTCACAATTTCAGTACAGAAACCATTAGAAACTTGCATAGGGTTAAATTTCATCGAGTCGGCTTCGATTTAAGCCCTCGAACGCATCATTTCAATATGTACGTAATTTACGGTGATCTTAACCATTTTCAGGTACGGGAAATTTCTAGTTTTACCGGTATATTTGGGGGTATTCATTTTAGTCACCAACAGTCGTATTTTCCAGTGATATTTATACAAGATATTCGTCACTACATGGGCCAACATAAACAATCCAATTCCGTCAAATTAGATGAGTATTTTCATTGAGATCATGCATCGAACAGGTATGCCAATAATCTACCGGAAATTGTAAATTTGTAATCTATACGATTTAAGTTTGTAACATGAATATATTAGCATGTAGCAAGTAAAATACTTGCTTGGAAACGTTTCGGGGATGTACGGCGACGGTAACATCACGAACGCGCGACGAACTGCGTGAATTGGATGCACGGCCTCAGCTCGCGATTCGGGTTTGACGTCGAAGTTGCCCGGAGACGTCAAGTGCTTGCTGGAAGTGGAGGTGGTGCTCTGTGGTTGGCCTGGGATGTGCTGGGGTCGAAGATGGTCGGCGGCCGCACTCCGGCGATGGCAGCAGGGTATCGAGGCTTAGGTTATGGTATTTTTTTGGGTTTTGAGGAAGAAAGTGAGAGAGAGAGGTAGTGGGCTCGGGTTGGTTGTCGTGATGGAGATGAGGCTGGGGAGAAGAGAGTGTAGAGATCGACGACGTGATGGGGAGATCGCCGGCGTCGAGGGTGCAGGGTGGTGGTCGAGCTCGGGTGCAGTGGGTTTGGGAGTGCAGGGGACTCGGTTGGTGGGTGCAAGGGCTCATGAGGAGTGAGTTTCTGGAGAGAAGAGTGTGAGGGAGGAAGAATGGGGATTGCAGTCGTCATCTTCGTCGTCGAGGGAAGCGGGTGATGAAGTTGGCAGTGGGTTTCTTGGTGGGTTGAGAGAGAGGAGGAGGTTTGAGAGTTAGAAAGTTTTGAGAGAGTGAGGAGTAAGGGGAGACGAGGGGAGAACGTTGAGGGGATCGCGAGGGGTAACAGCGCACGACGTGGGCGTGGGCGCAGGCGTTGGCGGAGGAAGCGGATCGAGGGAACAGGGAGCGGGAAAAAGGGAGAGACGTTGGGAGAAGAAGGGTTAGGGTATGGGCCGGGTCGGGTTGCTGAGGAAACGGGCGGAAGGAAGTGGGCCGGGGTTTTCTTTTGTGTTTTAATTAATTTCTTTGGGCTGAGGAGATGGGAGAGGCCGGGCTTAAATCTAAAAGTTAATATTTTATTTAATTTGTTGGGCTCGAGGTTGAAATACAGTATGGGTTTGGGGTTTATAGTAAAATATTTTATTTGTTTTAGTTTTGGTTTGGGTTTGGTTTTCCGAATTGGTTTTCAGAAAATAAATACTACAACTTACACACTAGTCCTCGCACAAAAATAATGATACGGAAAAAAAGAAATGATATCGGAAACTTGGGAAAAATAGAGAAAACTTTATTGAAGGAAATGGGGATTTACAGTTTCAGACCAACTTGCAGGGTCCCAGTGCTTAGGGAACAAGTTTTTTAATCCTTACTGCCTAAGGCTCTATCTTACGAGTCGAGCCGCATCGAGAAGTTCTCGCAAAGACATCAATTTCTTCACAAGTCGAGACGAATCGAACATTTCTCGCAAGAATATCCTAACGTCGCAGTTAACCTCTGCTCTTTACGACAGAAGTCCGTTAGGGTCTGTGGTACTTAGGGTTTTGGCCGTCGTACCGTCCCATCAGCTGATATATTCCTCGATAGGCAATTGTGCTGTTCGAGTAACCCTGCGACTGCCGTGTCTATGATCCCTTCGGGGGCTGGACAAGACGTCTTCAAGCAATCTTCCTAGGTAGTTTGACCGTCGGAAGAGCAAGCGTTACGAATTTGCCATGCCGCTTTTTACTTGAGATTAAGCTCATTTTGGCGAGCCCCGATGAGTCATAACCACTCCGCGCTGGTGTGGGATGATCTCCGATAGTCTTTCAGGTTTTATGTGAGTTGCCGTCAAGACCCTGAAGCTAGGAATTTGGCCTTTGCTTCGTTTGCTGGCATCGCATCTGCTTCGCGGTGGGAACTAGGGATTTTGCCGTGGCTCCATTTGTTTGATTGTCGCGTCTTATCTCTGCTGGAAGAAGAACGCTGGGGTGACATCTTGTCTGCTGTATCGAGACGAATGTCATGGTGGAGGTGGGATTTTGCCGTGGCTCCGTTTGTTTGGTTGTCGCGTCTGATCCCTGCTGGAGGAAGAACGCTGGGTTGACATCTCGTTTGCTGTATCGAGACGAATGCCGAGGTGGAGCTGGGATTTTTCCGTGGCTCCGTTTGTTTGATTGTCACGTCTGAATCCTACTGGAGGCAGAACGCTGGGTCGACATCTCGTCTGCTGTATCGAGACGAATGCCGAGGTGGAGCTGGGATTTTGCTGTAGCTCCGTTTGTTTTGTCGTTGCGTCTGCTGTATCGAGACGAACGTCGAGATGGTGACCGCTCCATGTTGGTGTGAGATGATCTCCGATGGTCTTTCAGGCTTTATATGACTTTCCGTTAAGACCCTGAAACTAGGAATTTGTCCTTTGCTTCATTTACTGGCACTGCGTCTGCTGTATCGAAACGAATATCGTGGTGGTGACCACTCCATGTGGGATGATCTCCGGTAGTCTTTCAGGTTTTATTTGAGTTGCCGTTAAGACTTTGAAACTAGGAATTTAGCCTTCGTTTCGTTTGGTTTGTCATTTCCGAATCCTGTTGGGGGAAGGACGTTATTGTTGACATTGCGTCTGTTGTATCGAGACGAATGTCAAGATGGAGCTAGGATTTTGCCGTCACTCCGCTTTGTTTTCGACCATGAGGTCTTTTGTTGACGTCGCATCTGCATCATGCTGGACTGCGGAGGAACGCTGTCCTTGACATCTCGTCTGCTGTATCGAGACGAATGCTGAGGTGGAGCTGGGATTTTTCCGTCACTCCGTTTTGTTTTGACCGCGAGGGCTTTTGTTGGCGTTATATCTGCATCTTGATGGACTGCGAAGGAACGCCTTTGTTAATATCTCGTCTGCTGTATCGAGACGATTGTTGAGATGAAGCTGGGATTTGGCCGTCGCTTCATTTTGTTTTGACCGCGAGGTCTTTTGTTGGCGTTGTATCTGCATCTTGATGGACTGCGAAGGAACGCCTTTGTTGATTCTTAGGCCGCAGATATTGCCGTTATGATTTGGAACTAGGGACTATGCCATGGCTCCATTTCATTGCGACTCTGAGGTCGGTTGTTGACGTCAAAACCCTGAAGCTAGGGATCTTCCTTTTGCTCCGTTTTTTGACATTGTGTCTGCAATATTGCGACAAATGTCGAGATTGTCTCTAAGTTGTTTATGAACTGTCGAGATTTGGCTTTGCTTTCTGATGGAGCCTTGTTGGGAAGGTATGATTCCCTCTTTGTTTGTGCCTGTTCCCCTCCGAAAGACGGCGCACAGGACCGCGATGTCCTGATGCTGAGATTCGGGGCAGATGCTATTTGGTTTTATCCGTCTACCTCTCCGAAGATGCCAAGTTGATTTATGGCACCGTGTATCGGAGGTTTAGACGGATGCGGCCGATGTAGCAGACTTCATCAGATTCCCCCTCGCTTGAGGGGTTTTTGATTGTGGGGACGCTCTTCCCTGCAGGCGTAAACCCCTGCAGTTAATTACGCTACCGCATCGCGGTAGCAATTTTCTCCTTCTCCAGAATTTCACTTCGTGTCGTGTGTGTTTGTTTTGTTTGTGGTTGCCCGTGGATTGTATACGGAGACTGAGTAATGCCGTCGCCCGTAGGACGTGGATTAGTCCAAATCCGTATTTACTTAGATTTGGGTTTGGTGTTTTTAGTTTAAGGATGCATTAGTCGCGTTGCGGCTAAGATCAACTTAAACGTTCGTTAAGGATATGATAGTCCTGTTTGAGACTAAGATCAACTTAACGTGATAATCCATTTAATATCTGGCCATCGGGACTCGTCACCTCTCTAACGTCGTTGAAGGATTACAACGGCAGATGTCAGAGGAGTTCAGAGATGTACCCTTGAACCAAGGTTGATTTGAAGTTTTATAGTCCGTTTGAATGTTTAAGGATACGTTAGCCGTGTTTGGGGGCTAAGATCAACTTAAACGGGATCGTTTAGATCCGGTAAAAGAGCATTTGGAGGCTCTATTGTTCCAATTTAGGGACGTAGTGGTCCATAGGTAGTTTAGGGACGTTGCGGTCCATGCTCCAGTTTAGGGACGTGGTGGTCCATGTTCCAGTTTAGGGACGTGGTGGTCCAAGTTCCAGTTTAGGGACGTGGTGGTCCAAGTTCCAATTTAGGGACGTGGTGGTCCATATTCCAGTTTAGGGACGTGGTGGTCCGACATTAGTTTAAGGACGTTTCGGTCCGACATTAGTTTAAGGACGTTTCGGTCCGATATTAGTTTAAGGACGTTCCGGTCCACGAGTTTAAGGACCCCGCAGTCCATATTGATGTGTGGTCGTTGGGACCCGTCACCTCTCTGACGTCGTTGAAGGATTACAACGATGGGTATCAGAGGAGTTCGGAGATGTACCCTCGAACCGGAGGTAAATTGATTTAAGAGAGCAATCTTGCTCAGTCAATTTAATTTAAGGACTTACGGCCAAAATTAGGCTAAGTCCAGTTGAAAATGTTCAACATTTTATTTGCTTTTGCGTTGCATTTCTTTTTATTTTTATTTGGGCTTTGCCCAGAAAGGATGCAGAGCATCGATTTGTTTTGGGCTCTGCCCTTTATAAATGATGCAGAGCATCAATTTCATTTGGGCTCTGCCCTTTTATTGCTTTGCAATTTATTTTGGCCTGTTTGGTCTTTTTGATTTGGGCCTGGCCCTTTTAGGAAATGCATTGCATTTATCAGGCGCTTTGCGCCAATCAGAGAGTGCAAGCGCTAGTGGTGACGACACGTGTCATACAGCGCAGTGCGCTGCGCTAGTGCGCTACGCTTGCGCTGCTGACACGTGGCGTACTCTGGTGAGTTGCGCCAATTTCAGAGAGCAAAATTCTATTCAAAAGCGCATAGCGCAAACGGTTCAGACGCTGACACGTGACGCTCTCTGGGGGCTTGCGCCAATCCAAGAGCGCAACAGTGCAGTTTTGCTAGTGCAAAGCACTATGATTTAAGAATCTTTTAGATTCAATGAACAGAAGTGCAAAGCACTGTTAGATTTTTTGATCTAATTTAGATCAAAGAAAAAGATAAGTTTTTTTCTTATCTTAAAGAACCAAAGGTTCATGAAAAAGTGCAAAGCACTATTTTTATTTTATTTATTCATTTATTTAGTTATGTTTAAAGATCAATGATCTTGTTTTTAGATCACTGATCTGTTCATAAGAGAATTTTCTCTTCTTTCAAAGGTTTTTACCTTCTGTTGTTCTTGAGGAGTTCTTGAGAGTTCTCTTCTTTTTTTTTAGAAAAATGTTGATGCCTTTTAATTGAGGTCTGGGATCCTTTTTATAGTGCCCATAAATTAGTTAAATTTGTTAAAGAGATCTTTTTCTGAGTGATTTGGGGAATTTTCCCCACCGTTGGATGTTTGATCCAAGGGCTTCTGTTTTACAGAAGAAAATTTTCTTGTTTTAACAAGAACAGAAAGATTTCTTTAAAATCTTAATTCTGTTTGGCGCAAATGCTCCAGCGCGTGACACGTGTCACGCAGCGTACAGCGCAGCGCAACTGCGCTAGCGCATCTGCGCTGACACGTGTCGCGCAGCGCAGTGCTTGCGCAACTGAAGCGTTGCTTCCTTTAATTTTGCTTAAAATAGAGCTTTGCTCTGATTGGGTGCGCTGCCTTGGGCGCTGTGCTGCCGTATTAGCTTTTGACATGTGGCGCATTGCGCGCAGCGCACGGGATTTGAAGCGTTGCTTCAAAATTTTGAATTTTTGAAATTCAAACAGAGCCTTGCTCTAATTGGGGGAAACAGTTCCCCTGGATTGTATACAGGGATCGATGTGATCTCACCTGTAGGGCAAAAAGTTTCATTCTTTCATCATTCATTTTTTTGTTCTTTCAGCGACGCTCTATCATTTCAGCTTTTTATATCGCGAAGATCGCGATTGCCCAATCATTTCGGCTATTTTTCGCGGTGCCCAATCATTTCGGCTATTTATTTTATTTTTACTCGCTGCTTTTTATTGCGAGTTGCCCAATCATTTCGGCTATTTTGCATGCATACATTTTTACTTGCTGCTTTTTATTGCAAGTTGCCCCATCATTTCGGCTATTTCGTATGCATATGCGGCCGACTGGCTTTTCGCTGTAAACCTGAAATTAGACACTGATTTCGGCATCAGCACCGCTACAACTGGGATATTGCCAGGAGCGAATCATCATTTGCTTCTGTCGATGTCGAACAAAGGAGGCTTAGCGAACAGGGTTAAGGTCCTGTCGACTAAGGCTTTTAACTTCATGAGCCGTAAGGGTCTCACGAAGGTATTTCTCCCTACAAGTCGTGAGAATCTCATTGGTGTGTTTTCTCCTTGGGAATCGTGAAGATTCCTAAGTGCATGTTCCCCTGTAAGTCGTAAGGATCTTACAAAAGGGTTTTCTCCTTATAAGTCGAGAGGACTCACAAGGGTTGTTCACCGTACAAATATATCCCTAGTCACGGATGGGACTCGGTTAGGGAAATGTTTATTCGTGCCCGTGGATTGTATACAAGGGTCAGTATGAGCCGCTTGTAGGGCGATATCGAAGGTTGTGGGGGGGGTTGCTTAAGAACAGGCTCAGGTCTCTATAACTTAAGGCTTTCAAATCTTACGAGTCGTGAGGGTCCCATAAGAGAGTTCTCCTTACGAGTCGTGAGGATCTCGCAAGTGTATTTTCTCCTAAAGAATCGTGAGGATTTCTAAGTGTGTTGCTCTCTTGTGAGTCGTAAGGATCTCACGCAGGTGGTTTCTCCTTACAAAGTCGAGAGGACCCTGTAAGTGTCTTTTAACGAGGTTGCGCCCTTTCGGGTTTTCAGAAGCACTCGCCGGTAGCCCTGCTGTTTTTACTCACGGAGCCCTTTCGGGTTTTCATCCGCGCCCATTTTGCTTATTGGACATACCGTTTTCTCTTTTTTTTATTCTTTTTATTCCCTCTTGTTTTTACGACGTCGTGCCCTTTCGGGTTTTCATGAACACTCGCCGGTAGCCCTGCTGTTTTTACTCACGGAGCCCTTTCGTGTTTTCATCCGTGCCCATTTTGCTTATGGACATACCGTTTATATATATTTTTTTATTATATATTTTTTTATCTCTTTTTTTTATATCGGCTTTGTGATGTTTCAATCCACCGTAGTTTATTGGCATCTCGGTCAACAGCTAGTTTTAGGACGTAGTGGTCCGCCGTTAGTTTAAGGACGTTTCGGTCCGCCGTTAGTTTAAGGACGTTTCGGTCCGCTGTCGCCGTATTCGAGACGAATCTCTAGTTTACTGACTTTTCGGTCTATGGGGCTTTCCCTATGACTGAGCATGATGCCCCCAGCGTATCCATCTTTCTCAGAGCGTGCGGTTGTGGTGGGTTCACTCTCCAGTTTTTGGAGATGACGAACTTGCCCTGTTGGTATTGGTCTTCAACCCAGTTCTTGAAGACGTAGCAGTTTTCGATCGGATGGCCCAATACTTGGTGGTAAGGGCAATAATTAGAACTGTTGACATCATCCAGTTGTAGCTGGTGTTTCGGCTCCGGTAGAGTGATAAGCCTGCTATGCACTGCCACTTCGAACAGCCTCCTTGTTTCATCCTGGGGAAATGAGTAAGGACGTCTTAGCCTCTCCTCGAGAGATATGCGTGAACGCATATTGTTTTGACGAACAACCGGTCTAGGGCCACTCGACTGCTGTTGAGTGTTGGCGACGAAGGTCATTTTTCCCTTCCCTTTATCCTTTTTGCTCGAGCCCTTGTTTGCGGGGCCAAGATTTTTTCCGAGTAGCGTGTGATTGCACGGCTGAACGTTCTCGCAACTTCTCAATTCTTCCATTTTTGAAATGGATTCCTTGAGGAGAGGGTTGAGGGCAACTTCTTCGTCATAGTCGCTTCCAAAGGTGATAATTTGCGATCCCTTGGAGTCGGCTATATGACCGTCGGCGGCGGCTCTTTTGCGCTCATCTTTCGCACTTTTTCGATGTCTACGAGCTTCACACTTTGTCCTGTTGAAGTGTTGTTTTTGAGCGACATATCCTTGCCACCAACAGTTAAAGGAGTCGCAGTCTTCGGTAGGATGTATGATTTTCTGATGATATAAGCAGAAGTTAGGATGCATCTCTACTCCACCGAGAGTATTTTCTTCAGAGGGCGGTAGCTTCATTCCCACTGACAGAGCTTTGGCGAACCTTTTCGAATTTGTTTTTACCCGCAGCGGATGACTTTTGATTTGACGGAAGTGCCTCGAATCTTTGGTCTAGTAGTCGGTGTTTGGCTTCTTCCAATATGGCAATCTCATGCTCTTGATTGGCTTTAACTTTCAGACGAATCTCATTCAGGAAGGCATCGATCAACTCGTCTGACGGCTGTGGAATTTCTGGTTCAGGGTTCGCCCTCGGTTTCTCGGTGCAAGGAGCCTCTTCATCATCTGCCAATGAGTGAGAGATCACATGACAAGTCATTATGCAATCTTCGGATTCACCTGATGAGTCTTCTCCATCATTTTCGTCCTCGACAAAAGAACAAGTTGCCCCCGGCGTGTCCGTCTTCTTTGGAGAGTGCGGCTGTGGTGGATTCACCTTCCAGTTTTCAGACAGCGCGAACTTGCCTTGTAAGTACTGATCCTCGATCCATCCCTTAAAGACGAAATAGTCCTCGATCGGGTGACTTACCGTTTGGTGGTAAGGGCAATAATCGGGATTATTGAGATCGCCTGGCTGCAACAGACGTTTTGGACTCGGCAGATTGATGAGTCTGTTGCGCACTGCCAGCTCGAATAGCCTTCTCATTTTATTCTGAGAAAACGAGTAAGGACGTCCCAGTCTCTCCTCGAGGGATGGGTGTAGACGCACGTTATTTTGGCGAACAACCGGCTTTGAGTCGTTCGGCTGTTGTTGGGCATTGGCGACGACGATCGATTTTCCTTTTCCTTTCTCATTTCGAGAATCTGATTTTGGAGGAGAAGGTCCATGGCCTATCTGGTCCATTTGGGCTAATTTGTCGATCAAGGTCTGGAAGGTGGTCGGCCTGAAGAACGTCATGAATTGCGAGATGGTCGCTTGCGGATCAAGAGTGCCCACGAACATGCCTACCGCAGGTGCTTCTTCTATGCGTTGTTCGCATTTCGACCATAGGTTCCGCCATCGCGTTGCGTATTGGACCCACGTTTCACTGAGTCTTATCCTGGCATTTATCAGTGCTGTTATCGGGGTGCGTTCACTAGCACTCGCGAATCTTTGCGTAAACAGTAACTCCATCTCCGCAAATGTTTTGACAGAGTCGTTAGGTAGCTCTGAATACCACTCGAAAGCCGTTTCTGCTAAGCTGCCGACGAATTGGCGAAGCAACAGTTTGTCGTCGCCTCCAGTGTTGCCGCATAAGGCCCTAAATTGAGCGACATGCTGATGTGGATTTCCTGTCCCTTTATATACGTGGAACTTAGGGATCGTATATCCCGACAGGTAAGTGATTTGGTCATACCAGCTTGGATAGGGTCGTCCGGTTCTAACAATTTTCGCAGCCGCTTCATTCGTCTGATGAACTCGTATTTGCTGAGCTATATAGTCATCTAGTGCATCTTTGGAAATGGTTTCCTCCTTGGCTGCTGAAAAGGCCGGAGGAGGATTAGATGTCTCCCCTCCGTCGTCTCCAACAATGATTGGAAAGTCTTCAGCTGGAGGGTCCGGCTGTAACATCATCCCTACCATATCTTGGAAGAGAAGCGTCATTTGCTTTATGTTAGCCGCCTGCTCTGCGGCTTCTTTGTCCTTCTTTTCGAAGACTCTACGTAAGAAGTCAGCATCAGTCTCTTGTTCGTGACGCTGTTTTGATGACGCCTCCGAGCTTTCTTTTGGCCCGGTAAGTGCGGCCATTGCAGTCATCATTTCCTGAAGCTTTTGTTGCTGCTCCTGGGCTCTGGTAATGGATCGGGTGAGTGGTCGGTGGCCCGTAGAAGCGCGGCTATCCTTCTTCCCGGATGCCATGTAAATAGTATGGACAACCATGCCCCCAGACTTGGGGCGTTTAGATTCGGTGTCTTTGCAATTTGCCAAAGACGCAGGGATCTTCTCCAACCTCCTTCTTTTGTGGGCGGTCGAAGTTGAGGGGGCCGTTGCAGTGGGCACCCAGTCAGCTGTTGCTTTTTCCGGCTTGACAGAGTAGTCCTTCTCCTGCTGAACCTTCATCTTTTCCTGTCGGCGGAGATAATCTTGATCCATCACGGAGTCTTGAACTTGACGCCAGACCTTGTAAATTTCAGAGGATAGCCGTTGAGGAGGTTGCTTCGGCTTCTTCTCTGTAGCATTCTTCACAGGTGAAGGAGTTCTTTTCAGCACTGCAGTAGGAGAGTTTCTGCGCACCTTGTTGAGAAGTTCAAAACTGTTCTCGGTTGGAACTGCAGCATCGATCCCCACCGTTGGAGCTGGTGGAGTAAATCCAGAGGGGGAGTTGCCCCCAGCTTTCCTTACCCGGCGCCAGTGACGACGGCGAGCGTGTCGTGCGGATGAAGTTGTTTCAGCTATAAGGGTGACTTCGTCATACCCCCTGCTTTGAGGAGAGACTGTTATTGGTGCTAGCCTGTCGAAGACTGACACCCGTTGAGAAGCAATGTCTAATCTGTCAAAAATAGACCTCTGGGCAGGGGAAGCAGCTTTGAGGACTTCGCCTGGAGCAGAAACCGGAATGGCCATCCTTGTAAAAACTGACTTCTTGGAAGGAGAAGCCTTTCCAATGATTTCGTCCGCTTGAGCCGGGATGGCTATCCGCTTTGGGATGGCAACTTCAGGTATCGCGGGCTTGTAGACGTTCTGGCCCAGTCTGTTGAAAACTGAGGAATTGAAGTTGGGCAACCCGTTGAGAGGGGCCGCGGCAGTGGTAAGTCGATCACAAACCGACTTCTTTGGTGCTTTTTGCAACGTCATTGGGGCATTGAAGCTCATCGGTGGGAGCATGGTCCCGAAGAATAGTCCAGTGGTGGTTTGGGTTACCTGCTCCATTGGCATCTTGAAAAGGGAGGCCGCTTGAGGCCCATAGGTCACTCCTCCGGCGAGGATGGAGTGGGAGTTGTTGCGATGAGTGCAGTTTGAAGCCATTGGTCTTCTGTTTTCTGCACGGAGCAAGAAACCAAATCTTAGTACCTCGAATCCACAGGCAACCGTATCAAACCGCGATTCGTTCGCGAACGCGACACACGAAATGTGGAGTGGAAAGAGGAAAAGGTCCCACCGGGTGTGCCAGAATCTGTTCCCCTCCGAATGACGGCCAAGACGACGTGGGGACGTCTAGCCTGAGATTCTGGGCAGATGCTATTTGGTTTTATCCATCCACCTCTCCGAAAATGCCAAGTTGATTTATGGCACCGTGTATCGGAGGCTTGGACGGATGCGGCTGATGTAGGCGCAAGCCCCTCACTTGAGGGGTTTTTGATTGTGGGGACGCTCTTCCCTGCAGGCGCAAGCCCCTGCAGTTAATTACGCTACCGCATCGCGGTAACAACTTTCTCCTTCTCCAGAATTTCACTTCGTGTCGTGTATATTTGTTTTGTTTGTGGTTGCCCGTGGATTGTATACGGAGACTAGGTTATGCCGTCGCCTGTAGGACGTAGATTAGTCCAAATCCGTATTTTCTTAGATTTGGGTTTGGTGTTTTAGTTTAAGGATACGTTAGCCATATTGAGGCTAAGATCAACTTAAACGTTAGTTAAGGATACGTTAGTCCTGTTTAAGACTAAGATCAACTTAACGGAAAGAGCATTTAGGGGCTCTATTGTTCCAGTTTAGGGACGTAGTGGTCCGTTTAATGTATATGGCCGTCGGGACCCATCACCTCTCTGACGACGTTGAAGGATTACAACGACAGGTGTCAGAGGAGTTCGGAGATATACCCTTAAACCAAAGTTGATTAGGGAATATGAAGTCTGCTTGAATGTTTAAGGATACGTTAGCCAGATTTGAGGCTAAGATCAACTTAAACGGGATCGTTTAGATCCGACAAAAGAGCGTTTGGAAGCTCTGTTGTTTCAGTTTATGGACGTAGTGGTTCATTGCCAGTTTAGGAACGTGGTGGTCCATGCTCCAGTTTAGGGACATGGTGGTCCATTGTCAGTTTAGGGACATGGTGGTCCATTGCCAGTTTAGGGACATGGTGGTCCATGCTCCAGTTTAGGGACGTGGTGGTCCATTGCCAGTTTAGGGACATGGTGGTCCATGCTCCAGTTTAGGGACATGGTCGTCCATGTTCCAGTTTAGGGACATGGTGGTCCATGTTCCAGTTTAGGGACATGGTGGTCCATTGCCAGTTTAGGGACATGGTGGTCCATGGTCCAGTTTAGGGACATGGTGGTCCATTTTATTTATGGCCGTCGGGACCCGTCACCTCTCTGACGTTGTTGAAGGATTACAACGATAGGTGTCAGAGGAGTTCGGAGATGTACCCTTGAACTGGATGTAAATTGATTTAAGAGCAATTTAATTTGAGGACTTACGCCCATGATTGGGCTAAATCCAGTTGAGAATATTTAACGTTTTTATTTGCATTTGGCCTGTTAGGCCTTTATTTGAGCTCTACCCCTGTTTAATAATGCTTGGCACTTTTATTTGGGTCTGGACTTTTTTCCTTTTTAATTGGGCTCTGTCCCTTTTAATAGTGCATAGCACTTTTATTTGGTCTGATAGACCTTTTTTATTGGGCTCTGTCCTTGATAATGCATTGCATTAATTAGAGTGCCACGTGGCTTGTCAGGCGCTTTGCGCCAATTAATGAGCGCAAGCGCATATGGAGGTGACACGTGTCACGCTCTGATGAGCGCAAGCGCAACAGAGCAGTGCGCTGTGTCAGTGCGCTGCGCTGCTGACACGTGGCGCGCTCTGGCGGCTTGCGCCAACCTAAGAGCGCAACAGTGCCAATTTTACAAGTGCAGGGCACTGTTTTATATTTTTATCAATTTTAGATCAGAGAAAACAAGTTTTTCTTGTTTTCAAAGAACCAGTGATTCATAAAAAAGTGCAAGGCACTGTTATTATTTATTTTTCTTTTTATTGAAGATCATTGATCTTGTTCTTAAATCAATGATCTATTCAGAAGAAATTCTTCTTCTTTTTCATAAAGGTTTTTACCTTTTTCTTGAGTTCTTCAAAGTTCTTCAGAGCTTTCTTTTTTTTCCTGAAGTTCTTGATGTTGATGTGATTGATGTTTTGAATTGGGGTCTAGGGGCCTTTATATAGTGCCCATAAGTTTGTTAAATTTGTTAACGAGATCATTCTCTGAGTGATTTGGGGAATTTTCCCCACCGTTGGATCTTTGATCCAAGGGCTTCTGTTTTACAGAAGAAAATCTTCTTGTTTTAACAAGAACAGAAAGATTTTTTCTAAAATTTTGATTCTGTTTGGCGCAGATACACCAGCGCTTGACACGTGTCGCGCAGCGCACAACGCGGCGCAACTGCGCTTGCGCAGCTGCGCTGACACGTGTCGCACAACGCACAGCGCAGCGCAACTGCGCTAGCGCAGCTATGCTGACACGTGTCGCGCAGCGCAACTGCACTAACGCAACTGCGCTGCCACGTGGTGCGCAGCGCAGAGCGCAGGTCAGCTGAAGCGTTGCTTCTTTAATTAAATTTTGAATTTTAAACAGAGCCTTGCTCTGATTGGGTGTGCTGCCTTGGGCGCTATGCTCTGGCGTGTCTGATTTTGACACGTGGCGTTCTGCGCACAGCGCAGAGGATTTGAAGCGTTGCTTCAATTATTTAAATGTTCAAAGTAGAGCTTTGCTCTGATTGGGGAATTAGAAGCGTTGCTTCATTTCCCACCTTGGAATTTGAACAGAGCCTTGCTCTGATTTGGGTAAACAATATCCATATGATTGAATAAAATTCCATCTTAGAAAAATATTTTCTAATCTGGTTAAAAACAAATAAGAAATCTTCTCTGTTAAACAGAGAGCCTTTGGATTAAAAATTCAACGGTGAATAAAATTCACCAGATCAATTGGATTGATTATGAAATCAATCATGATCTCTTAATGGGGGATTTTCTTAACAAATTGATTCTTTTTCTTCTCATATAAATAGGAGCAAGAAGAGAAGAAAAAAAAGACACACACAGAGAGGGGAAGAAAAATAAAGAGAGAATTTAATTCTCTCAAAGAAGAGGATCCCCTCCGAAAAAAACCCTAGGTAAAGAGAAAACACAGAGATCATTTTATTGAGATCTGCAAAAGCAAATCTTCCCACAAGTTGAGAATTTAATTCTCATTGGGAAGATTCTGCCATGCAGATTCAAAGCCTAGGGGAAAGAACTGAGTTCAAAGAGTTTAACTCTTACAAAAAAACATATGGAAATTTAATTCCTCCGAAAACTAGAGTTTAACCCTATAAAAAGAATTTAATTCTTGTAAAGAACAAAAAGAGAACTTGATTCCTCAGCCCAGACGATGATAATAATCTGAGACCTTCCAAAACTAAATCCTAATGACTAGAAATGTCATTAATATGAGATCAAAATCTCCAAGAACACAGAAGAACAGTCTGGTGATTAGTTAGTATTTAACACTATAATGAAACCTCATGTGTTTTCCATGTGAGTGCTTCTAATGAACAGAAAGAAATGGCTGAGACAATCTCACGTGTTTCCTACGTGAGTGCTTAAAAGAAGAGCAAGGAATATTTCCTAAGGCAGTCACGTGTTTTGCACGCGACCCCCCAATCAAAGTGCTTAGCACTTATATAAAAAGGGAAGGAATAAAGCCTAAAGGGCAGTGCCCATATTTGGGACGTCTCACGTGTTTTACACGTGATCGCTACGAGAACCAAGTGCTTAGCACTTATATAAAAAGGAGAGGCAATAAAACCAAAGGGCAGCGCCCATATTTGGGACACCTCACGTGTGTCACGTGAGCGTCGCAGAACTCTAGTGTTTAACACTAATCCAATACCCACGTGAAACGCACGTGAGCATTGTATGGTTCAGTGCTTAGCACTGTTGGGTAATTATGGAGACTCAGACCTAGTCCAAATTGACTAAGTTCTTCCAAAGTCAAAACCTCTTCAATTTCCAATCAACTGAGCCCCTCTGTCCTCATCATTCCCCAAATTGATTTTAGTCCCAAACATGACTAATGATCTTTCAACCGATAATATCCAAATTGATATTCATCCCACATCTCATAAATTAATCTTAGTCTCCAAAAATGACTAATGATT
The DNA here is from genome assembly GCA_030015575.1 of Agapanthus africanus. Classification (NCBI taxonomy): domain Eukaryota; kingdom Viridiplantae; phylum Streptophyta; class Magnoliopsida; order Asparagales; family Amaryllidaceae; genus Agapanthus; species Agapanthus africanus. Next base: position 706,238,331 of record CM057340.1, read on the forward strand.
CTTAGATGATCCACCATAATCTTTTCCCTCAAATACAGGATTTAGTTTAAGGGTACATCTCTTCACACCTTTGATATATGTCGTTGTCTTCAGAGAGGTGGCGGGTCCCGACAACTAACAACTTTTTTTGGTACACTTTCCAAACTGACGTGCACATTCCAAATCAAACCACATCCCAGACTGGATGCATCCTCTATTATCGTTGCTCATCCCGTCACGTAACAAATACACGTGCACGCAAGATGGACAACGGATCGAGATGTTCTTAATCTAACAACAGACCGAAACGTCCTTAAACTAACCGCTGCTTCCAAAATGGCAACAACGGACCGCAACATTCTTAAACTAAAATCTCACCCCAAATGGTGATCAATGGACCGTAACGGTCTTAAACTAAAATCTCACCCCAAATGATGATCAACGGACCGTAATATTCTTAAACTAAAATTTCACCCCCAAATGGTGATCAATGGACCGAGACGTCCTTAAACTAAAATTTCACCCCCAAATGGTGATCAACGGACCGTAACGTCCTTAAACTAAAATCTTACCTCCAAAATGGTGATCAACAGACCGAGATGTTCTCAAAGTAAAACTTCGCTTCTAAAATGGCGATAATGGGCCGAAACGTCCTTAAACTAAAACAATAGAGCCCAAATGCTCTTTTGTTGGATCTGAAGCAAAAATAATCCTAAAACCTTGTTAAGTGAATCTTAGTCTCAAATTGGACTAACGTATCCTGAACAAAAAACCAACTGAGCCCCAACTGCTCGTATACATTTAAGTTGATCTTAATCTCAAACCAGATTAACGATTCTTAAATAAAACAAATCCAAATCTAAAATATACAGATTTGGACTAATCCACGCTTTACGGATGACAACATAAATTAGTCTCCGTATACAATTCACGGGCAACGAAAACAAACAAAAACACACACGACACGAAGTGAACTTCCAGAACAGGAAAAAGTGGTTATCGCGATGCGGTGACATAATTAACTGTAGGGGCTTGCGCCTGCAGGGAAGAGCGTCCCCACAATCAAAACCCCCTCATAAACGAGGGGGAATCTGACGAAGTCTGCTACAACGGCCGTATCTGTCCAAACCTCCGATATACGGTACCATAAGTCAACTTGGTATCTTCGGAGAGGTGGACAGATAAATCCAAATAGCATCTGCCCCCAAAATTCAGGCCAAATATCCTAACATCCCGGTCGCGTCTTTCGGCGGTAAACAATATTGCTGCCCTGCGAACTGTAAATATTGACCACCATATGCTATCCATGGGCCACCTATGACAAATTGGTGGATGAAGACGCCATAAAAAGGTGAAGAGTGCAGATCACGGATTTCAAGACGTAAAATTGAGATGTCTATGTCCTCTCACCACCTTCTCAGATTCTGAAAGTTATGAGAGCAGTCATGTAATTTGCACTACTTAACCTACGTCCATACCTACATGGGTAAAGTAGTGGGGGGCATTTGTTCGCACTTGCTTAAGTGCGCAATTGATGTCAAGTGCGCACTTGATGAGAAATGACCCGATTGACTTGCACACCTATACACGTGCGCACATGAAGACTAATGCACAATACACGCGCATATGCTAACGACGAGCTCTTACAACAAAAGCAAAGCCATTTCAGCACAAAACGAAAAAGAAGTGCGAACATAAAAGAAAATGAGCTTTTTCATTCAAATGTGAGGAAAGAGTGGATTACAAACTACCGACGACCGAAAATTAAAAGATAAATAAGACAAAGGCTGTTGCATCGCCTAAAAGTTCAGTGCGGCAGGAGATTGACTGAGTTATAAGGATGGGTAAAATTATAAACGGACTCCGACAAAAACTCAAAAGCCCTATCCTCCATCTCTGTAGGCACCTGTTCACCTCTATCATAAACGGAGAAAATCGCTCTCTATTGGAAGATTACATGTAGAAGAGAAATTGCACGGTCTTTCAACCCTTTCGAGAGCAACCCCTTCAGGAAGACTGAATGCACTTTGCTTATGGCTTGGTCAAGAGCAGGGAGGGATATTGCGTCAATGCTCTCAGAAATGGCATTGTGGATGGCTTGAAATATCAGCTGAAGAAAAGTGGAACGCCGATGAAGCTTTCGTCCATCATGAGCCTCATAACGACGGAGAACTGTCTCGGATTGAGAGTCAGTAAAGGCCGGTTCGTTAAAATGAATGCCGGCATGGGTAACGATCTCCCTGATGGAATATAGATGGTTAACCATAGCACCTGAAAGGAAAAGACTGGAAAAGCGTCAGTTTACTAAAGGAGTGGCATATGAATATCCTACTTTGAGGTTAAAGGATGAAATTGGATGATTAGAGCCAAACTTAAGTGACGTTAGTCATCTGAGAATCGTTAGTCATCTTTTAAGAATTGTTAGTCATTTTAGGATGCAGATTTCATGTAAATGAGGTCCATCGGTTCGAAATATGTTATCTGAGAATCGTTAGTCATCTTTTGAGACTAAGATCAACTCAGGGATATAGTTAAGGCTCATTAATCCGGTTTTGGATTAAAATCAACTTAACAAGTATAAACTAAGGACCTTTTTAGTCATCTTTGAGACTAAGACACTTAGGTTTATTGCATATGAGAAGTGAAAGTTTTGATATTTAATTTAATTTTAACTAAGTAGTGAAACAATGGTTTGCTGTTCAAGTGCGTAAGTGCTTATGAAACGCACATGCCATTTTGTTTTATTTGAAAAGAGTGCGCACATACTTTGCACGTAATTACACACTGTTTTGAATCATGATGTTGCGCACGTGTATATCATGTGGTTCACATTTGTTATGGGTTCAAAGTTATATCCATGTGCATGTATGTATACGCGTATGTATTTAAAAAGTAACGTGCATTGCACATGACGCTCGCACATCATAGATAGTTTTCAACAAGTGCGCACACATGTATATCATGTGACGCACATGCTTTTATAGACGACATTCAACAAGTGTGCACACATGGGTATCACGTGATTCGCATATCTCTAGGACATTACTTTTCCAAGGACATCAATTTTTTATTAAGTGTGCACTAGTTTGGGTGCACACTTATTTCCATCAGAAGGCAGAAACTTTCACCAAGAAGCGATGCCTCCTGTTTTATGTTCTTTCCTTCTTTTATTTTTCCAAGAAGCAAAAACTTCAATTTTTATCTGTTTTCAAGTCATATACATGCGTTTTATGGTGCGTATCCTATTTTCTTAAATCTTAGGATCGATCTCTCGCAAAATTGGATATTCATATTCTACTCTTCTAGTGATCTGACGCTTTTTTAGTCTTTTCCTTTCAGGTGCCATGACTAACCGTCTATATTCCATCAGGGAGATCGTTACCCATGCCGACATTCATTTTTACGAATATTATAAATATATTAAGTTAGGGTATATATATACAGATATTATAAATATAACAATACAAGTCTCGGTTTTAGTTAATTCAAATAGTTATATAGTGTATTATAATAATGCATTCATATTTAATTACAACTAATTTTTGTTAAATGCCATAGCTATTGGAACTGTTCAATTAGAATCAAACCCTCTTTAAAATGATATTGCGTAAATAACCTTGTTAAATATTGATGCTATGACATGCTTATTGTTATCATTGACGTGCACGAGAACACTTTTTAACATACTTTATATATATGAGACCATTATTGATTGACGTGTACAAAAACACCTTGACATGATATGCTTATTCACGACTATTGTTTCCTTATATTAAAATGAGATCTCTAATTAGAATGCTAAATTACATGTCATGACACAACCTATACTGTTTACAAGTTTCATTTCTATGCAATTAACATGAAATTCTAAGTTTCAGTCTATTCAGTATTTTTAATTAGTGATTCAGTTATTACCATAGTAGATATGAATACGCGGGGTGTTGAGATAGTTTAAGTGTGCGTTCGTACCACAGGATCTTAGGAGTCCCATTCCGGTAGCTCGTACTGGGCTATATTGGTCGCATGTTATTACAGCTCGTACCGGGCTATATCGGTTGCTTGTCACTACAGCTCGTACCGGGCTATATCGGTCGTTTGTTCATTCCACATTTAGGCCCGTGTTTTCTTATTTCTGGGGCTCAACCTTTGGGTTGGGAATACTCCTGTAGAGGTTGACGTACACACTTAAACTCACGATAAGATAGATTACTCTTTTAGCGATCAACTAAGCGATGGCTTGACCTACTTGATCTGTTTACTTTCTTACTTCATATTACTGCCATATTTATATCTACATGTGTACGTGGGCTTCACTGCACTCACATATTCATGTTATCACACACATACATATATTTTTACGTTGAGTACTTGTTAGGATATTCTGACATCTCTGAGATTTGTCATCTTAGATTTAGAGACGGATTTTCAGGCCGAGAAGGATCAGAGCGATTTTCAGGAGTTTACAGAAAATCAATAGCCGTAAGTTCATTTCTTTTCAGTTAGTATTTAGCATGTGCGCCTTAGCGAGACATTAGGATTTATGTGTCGTTTCGAATTTTGTATTATTTCGGATCTATTAGATCACAACCTTATTTTTGCCTCCTTTTATCTTATGAACATATTGCGAGTATTCTTTGTGATTTCGTTGCAGTATGATTATCAGCGCTATCTATTCTGTTTTGGACATTATATTGACAGGATTAGCTAGACAGCTTTTATGTGATTATGGAAAGATCTTTTCTTACCATAGGTAGCACGAACAGCCTTCGTTACTCTCCGTATTTCCATATTTTGGAAAACGGGGCATGAAAGTCGGTGCCCGTTTATAATTTTACCCATCTTTATAACCCAGTCAATCTACTGTCGCTCTAAACTTTTGGGCGATGCAATAGTCTTTGTCTTATTTATCTTTTAATCTTCAGTCGTCGGTAGTTTGTAATCCACCCTTTCCTGACATTTGAATAAAAAAACTCTTTTTCTTGTATGTTCGCATTTCTTTTTCGTTTTGTCCCGAAAATGCTTTGCTTTTGTTGTAAGAGCCCATCGTTAGCATATGCGCACATGTCATCCATTAGTCTTCATGTGCGCACGTGTATAGGTGTGCAAGTGTCATTTCTCATCAAGTGCGCACTTGACATCAACTGTGCACTTAAGCAGGTGCGAATAGTCTTTTACTAAATTTTTCCCGTCATTCCTCACTCTTAGTGCATTTAACAATAACTAACTCTACTCTTCTTTTTCCCCATCGTAGTAATTATATAAAGTGGCATGATAGAAAATTTTCTATGTTGGCAGCTTGAAAAGTCAATAATCTGTCGATTTCTTAATCGGTTGACACCAACCACATTAATCTCCATGTCCTAAACTATGGAATATATTAAATAAAAAATAATAAAATTAATTAATATATGAAAGCAATGATTCATCAGAAGCAATGTAATAGCCTGACCAGACTAGGCCGGGGAATGTATTTCAAATTTACGATTTGTTCCTATCTTAGACCAATTTTCATATTGTTTGGATACTCTACCTATTCATTCAGCATCGTAAAATGTTCTATTGTCAGAAAACCGTTAATTTTCAATAATCTGATACAAGGGTGAACGGTATCCAATTCATATGAAAATTAACGTACACGTATTTAAAGACATGATGATGAAGATGGTCGGTGTCAATTGTCGAATAAATCGATAGATGGCTGTTTCTTAGAGCGACAAATGTAGTATATTTCCTATTGTGTCATTTATACTCCGTTCTCTCTCTCTCTCTCTCTCTCTCTCACTCACGCACGCACACTATTCTTCTTTCTGTGTTTTCAAACATACACGGTTTAGCTTCACTAACTGTTTCTCAAACACACACACACACATGATTTAGCTTCACTAACCGTCTTTTACCTCCTTATTTGCTTGTAATTCTTATTTCATCATTCTTACATTTGTGCCAGGTATCTGACCGATGAAGAAGGTTATTTGACTCGATTATTTTGGGCCGATGGCAAGTCGAGGCATGACTATCAATCTTATGGCGATTTACTAATGTTAGATTCAACTTGCAAAACCAATTTGTATGGTGTGCGTTTCATCCCTTTCGTTGGTGCAAATAATCATCAGAAGTTGGCAACCTTTGGCTGCGGGATAATTTTGGATGGGAGTAAAGAAAGCTACATGTGGCTATTGACATGTTTTATGCAGGCCATGCACCAACAGAGGCCTCAGACTGTAATCAATGACGGGAACAGGGAGATTAGTGAAGCGTTGACAACTGTTTTCCCTGAAGCGAAACAATCATTGTGCTCTTGGCAAATAGAGAAAACCATCCACCACCAAATGCATGGTTGGGATACTGCAATTTCTATGTTCAAACATCTAATGTATGAGGAAATATCACCAGATGGATTTGAAAGTAGGTGGAAGGCGCTTTTGGATGAATACGGGGTTAGCCACAATGAGTTTTGGTTGAGCACGTTGTATATGGCAAAATGTGAAGTTTTTTCATATGAAGACGATGAAGTGCATATTTTATGTGAACGCTTGAATAGATATAGGAATCTAGTCGATGATGGGAATCGACTTTTCTATGGTGCATTGAAATCCAGAAAACAATATAACGAAGTTATGACGTTGCTCAATAACAAAATAAAATTGCTTGAAGATGGAGAGACCGTCGATTATGAAGCCTACGATGCTTTGAAGCTGCAAACAACCAGAGAACAAAAGACCTGAATATATATCTTGAAGCGCCACAAAACATTGAAGACCAGTTAGCCAAGTGTCTGAAAGCTATATAAGTGTTTTTTTTTTTCTAGTTTATCTAATTATGTTTAGTTTTAATGCTTTATTTGTGAACTAACGATTTAAGTTCTTTACCGAGACTATTAGCCTTGTGGATTTTGCTAAGGGTTAAGCCATTGGAATTTGGAAATGCTTTCTTGCAAATATTTAGTTATGACTGTGGGCTGCAATTGATGAATTGAACGGGTTTTGCACACCGGCGGTGCCATGATGAATATTATAGTTAAATGTGGATTAGAGGTTATGTTTGGTGAAGTGGCATGGCTTGTGCACACGTGCAGTGTCATAATGAAAGTTTATTTGTTAAATATTGATTGCTAGAGCGCTTAATTAGAGGATTTGTCTTCCTGTAGGGAAGAGGTTTGGAGTTATCGTGATTATGCATTCACAAGAAAAGAAATTAGCTTTTTGAACCTTGTCATGTCTTCGCTTAGGTTAGGACCATATCATCGTATACATTACATAGAATGGACTAAGAAATGGTATACACATAACTGAAATCTTATTATGTTGAACTGTTTGCCACTTTATAGAATGGATAACTTTGCCTCGACGATTTAATTAACAGTCTTCTCCCTGAATCATGTTTCAGCAAATTCTTTAAATTTTGTATTTTTTTCCCGCTGTGCTGATAGATTTATGTAATGCTTTATGAAACCGTATAAAATATATTTGTCCTGTACAGAGTATTTTACTATATGTCTACTATCTCCCCCCAAAAAGAAGAACAGCAAGAAGCAGAATTCAGTTTATTTAAATAATTATTGACTAATTGTCAACTACATTATATATCATATTGGAAAACCATTCTCTTTTAACTATTTCCCCCCTTCAGATGTAGTCTTTTTGAACAGTGCAGCAAGTTCTGAAGTGTTCAAACAATAAATTCAACAAGAAGCCATAATAACCCAATGTAATCTAGATGCTTAAAACTAATGACAGAACATGCATATAGCTCTTTATACTATACATCAAATTTTTTTCCATTCACTCTTCACTCTACATGATCGTGCAATTATTCGGATTCTCGTCGCTGAAAATAGAATTCATTTTGCTACCATCTACCCTCTGTCTGCACTGATAGTAGTCTTCACCATAATTCTCCATCCAACCATTTCGATACTTTGGTGCCGCTGGGCCCCACTGGTATACATACCTTGGAGTGTCGGGCTGCTGCCTATCGTAAATATAGCCGTATGGATATTGATGCACCATGTGCACCTCGACAACTTTTGCTTTGTCTGATGGCTTTACTTCTATAGCTTGGCTTTCTTGAGGCGGCGGCGGCGGGGGGTCTTTTGGAGGCTCTTCTGATTTTGCAGGGGTGGCCTCAGGGCCCGGCGGCGGCGGCGGCGGCTGTTCGGCCGGTGGCTGTTCGGGCGGAGGAGGGGCATTAGGGTCAATGTGTGAGCAAATTGTGGCAATCTTTCTGGTTTTCTTGATGGCTTTGAGTATTTGGTCGAGCTCTGCCCTTCCAATGACTGTTAGTTTTTGTTGAGGAAAGTCGATGGAGATGTCGTACACACCTGGCAGAACGAGGTGCAGAATGAGACAATGCAACTGAGCATAATGGAAGAAAATGACTCATATAGCCGACCCCCAAATTTTGGTGGGATAAAGACTCGTTGTTCTTGTTGTTTATGATGAATTCAATTTAACTTTTGTCCCCTTCGTTCTGAAAATTTATGCAAAAATGATTTCTTACCGTCTACACTGTGCAATGCTTTCTTGATCTTCTGGACACAACCGTTGCAGTCCATACGAAGCTGCAGCTCCGTCACTCGAGGCTTCTGCAAGTCAAAGAACAGCTCTTTCGATTTAGCGGCAACTCAAATTTATTTTTTTCCTTCTTCCCTTAAATGAGAATAAACATACCTCTAGTTCAGGAACCATCGAGTTTGTAGGCTAGAAATCGTTATCCCTTTCCCTATTAATGATTTCTCATAGTGAAAAATGGAAACGAGCGACCATTTTATACTTGGAGAACGGAACAATTTTTCGGCCGAAAAGGGGAAGGATGAAGTAAATGATAAGGAGGGGACAACGCAAAAGAGTTTCTCTCTGCAACTTTTGCCAGGCCTCTTTCTATCTCTAAAGCGTTATATTCGACGGCCGGCCCATAAAGCTGGGCTTATCATGGCTCGGTGTAGTCAAAAGAAGAGATTCTTTTGGTCAAGGAGAATGCCTTGCACCATTAGGAGAATCTTGTGTCTTAGAAAAATATAGGTAGTAAAGGTGCCTGCAGTTTCTTATATTGACATTCTTTTCTATTATAACACAAACTCTGGATGCTCTTTCTTATTTTGCTCTTTCTAGGGATGAGTAAAGTTATATAATTAACCAATCTTTCACTTGGTTGGCAGCGGTCTTGATTTGGGTTGAACTCATGGGAGACCCCGTTCGAGTCCATATCCGTTTCGTTGAATCCGAATTGGTCCGATTTAGAACCAGGGCGTTGATATTAAGACCCGAGTCTGAGGCCGAATTAAAATTCACAAGTTTCTTAAATTTGATCTGCCTATGGTTAGCACATCATCTCTTCTAACCCTAAATTGTGTTCCCTTCTCTATTTAAATCTCTCTTACTAATTAGGTGCATGTTTGGTGAGATTTGAATCTAAGTTGCTCTAATGTCATCTTAAAGTTTTTGCCACCGCACATAAAACTCAATACTTATGGTGACGGTTGATTGATGCAAGCACATTTATATTCTAGGAACCTCTCATTCGTCTTCAGTGCTCTCCAAACCGTGCAGGAAGGTTTAATTGCATATAACACCCGTCATTCACCTTATATTACATTTATTAGTTATCACCTCTTAACTAGTTTATTACCACATAACATGTGTAAGATTGGTCAACACCCGTGACAACTTTCCCTCAAAGCATAAAGCGACCAGTTATTACCTCTAATCTGGTTTAGCCATGAAAAAGAAAGAAATAAAATAAAGAGTCCCATCATGTTCCTCAAAGACTATATAAACACTTTTATCGCTTGTGGGCTCAATTTTCTTTCATATTGAATGAAAAAGATTAATTATTTCCATAGTATATTGGATTACATTATTCTCTTGACTGACATTTCAATTCACAAGGAATTTACAAATTTATTTTCCTTATTCTATATATCCTTCAATCATAGAGACCAATCCCTATAGATTCAAGTACAAATTTTTACCCATTCGAGGAACGCTTGGAAATTGCTCTCACTCTATTATCCAGATGTATAGCACCAGGAACATCGAATAATTTCTCAGTGGATCCTTCCTCCCTCGCTCGACGGGAGAAGACCCGGAATGTATGGCACTCCAGTGCTCGGAATCCAGCTATTGCCTTGTATGAAATACTCGACGGTGAACTTCCCCGCATGGCTATAATCAATTTTCTTGACGCCCCTCCATGTCGCCCTCTGAGATTTGTCCGAGCCCTTCCCTCTATTATCGAATTCTGTGTAAAAACATGTTCTAAGACCGAAATCTGCCAACCAGGGCAACCACCCTTCTGGGCTAATAAATTCGTCAATTTGGGACTGCATGATTATTGTCCTCGAGTACTCCTTCCACGGTCGTCCCAGATATGCCTTCAAGGTACTTGCGACCGGCAAGTATTCAGGATCGGCTGAAATGGTGCAGTTGTGCAGAATGCCGGCGGAGGTTTCACGGCGGTTCTTACGGCCCTGAGCAGTCACGATGGTCTGCTGGTTGTCCATCGGCTTGCGGACAAGGAAGAGGCAATTCTGGAAGACAACGGCGGCATCTCCAAAGACGAAGTCAATGGTGCCTGTTATGGTGCAGTCACGATAGAACTGACGCTTGGTGTGCGTGTAGAGGGTGTCTTGGTATCCGTCCATCTGACAGTTGTAGAAGACCGATTTATCGGATTGCACACGAAGGGCTACCGCCTGGTGCTTCGCTGCCCCTGCCGAGTTCTCGAACCCCATGTCCTTGGCAATGAATCCATCCCCTATCACACCTACAGAAATGCAAAAATTATTAGATTCTCACGCTTATATATATATATATATATATAGTGGAAAGAAAAGGAAAGAACTCGCAGGGATCAGAAGCTAACATACCAAAAGTCGCGGTTTTGAAAGTCCCTACCCCATCGATGTAGTTCAAGCTTCCGGTGACCTTTGTCTTCGTCGGTCCGTCGCCGATCATCATCAAATTGGTCAGGGTTTTACCCACAATTACTTGCTCTTTGTAGACTCCTGCCTTCACGTGCATCACAACTATTTCCTTGCTGTTTTGAGGCATATGAGCAAGTCCTTCAGTTATAGTCTTGTAGTCTCCACTTCCATCTTGAGCCACAACTACACTAGGCTTTATGCTTGCCGTATCCAGAAGCTTTCGTTTCGATGGATTGATCCAGGTCGGGAAATCCCCGCTCTCGCCCTCGTCTTCCTCCGAAAGCAACCTTCGACTAATGAATGGGAGGTTAAACGAGGTTAGCACCGATGAAATGTCGTCCATGATGGCCAAAACGTTGCTGGTGAGCTCCGAAGAGCTCGTTAGCGCCTTTTTCATCGAATCCGCAGCGTCTCCTGTAGTGTTCTCAAACCCGTCTAAACATGTTTCTTGGTAGGTGATAACGGCGCTGAGCCAGATCTTCAAATCGTCGACGATTTTGTCGACCATGGTGATGTCCAGGGTCCCGAGCCTGTTCACAGAGTTCTGGAGGTCGTCGATTGCGTAGCTGAAAAGTTCTTGACAATTGTCGAGCGCGTGGGACGTGCGCGGGTCCTTTGCGGCGGCTTGGAGGACGGAGGAGTGGTTGAACGCGCTCTTGATTTGGTCGATGGTGACCTTGAAGGCAGCTCGTACGAGCTCCTTGGGGTCGGTCGTGTTGCCTGCCTCCTTCGATAGGGAGTCTACGCACTGCTGGTGGTAGTCCGTAGGCTGACAAATGGACTGCACGGCCTTCACCGAGGTAGAGATTTCACCCGAAGAAGAAGAAGAACCGCTTTTGGACAAGGATGAGGAACGGGTGGCTATAGTAGCAACCGTGCCTACGACGGCCAAGAGGAGCAATGAGGTGATACCGACAGCGGCAATCTTTTTCTTCTTTTGGCCGGACTGATCGGCCCCAGCGGGAGCATAACCTCGAGGAGACATCATTAGTTTTCGTCGGTTTTCAGAAGATCAGGTGAGGGATGGTTGCATTGGAGGCTGGAAGGGGTTGCTTCAATTGTTGGAGGGAAAGGGGAGGATTTAAACATGAGGAAACAACAAAACAAGCGGTGGTTATTGTGGGGCCCCCCGGGAAAGGAGTGGCGAGTTGAAGGGGGAGCCACATCAAAAATAGAGTTTTGTGGGGGTCAGCTTCTAATTTTGGAAGGAGGGGACTTGTGGTCAATCTTTAATATCATGGTCAAAGAAGAATGCCTAATTTCCATGATTCTTTCACAAGTCGAATTGGTGACCTCTCATTTGTAGAGAACATTCATTCACCATGAGCTATGCCTAATAGACATAACGTCTAATTTCTTGGCTCATGCAGGATGCAGCTCTTTGAAACTAACATGTAGGTTGTGAAAAATTGTCCAGCGTTTCGTATGCAAACTAGCAAAAGAGATATCATCATCAAGGCTGTCTTAAGCAAAAACAAAGAACTAATAAGCTTTACTATGAGATGCAACAATTTCCTTTTCCTAATAGAAGAAAGCAGAGCATTGACATAAACAAACGTTAGCTCCTTTAATGAGTTGCTTAATCTTCTTGGTGTCAACTCCATGCTTCATGATGATTTGGTCCCAAACTATAGCCAAGGGTGAAGATTTTGCCAACATGATGGGCTTATTCATTTTGTTTAATTAGTAGGAAGCAAAGTACCATTATAATGTGTATAATATGCTTTTTGAGGAAACTTTTCCCTTGTGACTTTGTTCTCTTGTTCATTCTATATATATCATACTAAGAGTGGCAATGACATTATTAATTTTCATCTAAGCTTTTTTTTTGTATGATTATCATCAAGGTAACATATAAGGGATTCACATTAGGTTTGGTATAGTGATTAATTAACAAATATAGTACTAAGATTCCTTATTGAGAAAGGCATATCCCAATAATAATGGCATATGTTACTAGTCACTAGGTGATTAGTCATGTATATAAAAAAAATTCCTATTTGTACTAAAGTCGAGCACATTTCTAGCAAGGCACCTCGTCAACTTCTCCCTTGGCCACATATTACAAGTTCTATACTATAAATAGGCTTCATACCTTGCTTATTCTTGCATAAACATCTCCAACCATGAAGAGCGGATTACCTTTTTCAGCTATTGCCCTCCTAAACACTATCCTTAGCGCATTGCCTCGACTCTTGCGAAAATTACGGAAACTTCTCAACCCCATACCCTTTAAGCATACAGGCACAAGTTGCGGCCACCCTGCCTACAAACTTTCTTACAATAACAAAGTTCTTGTATTCAAATCACTAGGTGTCAATCTTCACAAAGTCCTTAGCATTGATCCAAATTCTTCGTGGTTCATAATTAGCCTTCTTATTGATCCTCACGCTTTCTTTAAAAAAAATATTAAAAAAAAAAAGATCCTCCCCCTTGCATCTTTTCTTTAGTAGGAGGCTTGATTAAATCTCGAAGAGAAATCGCCTTTCAATATATCGAATCGAAACACGGTCATGTTGTTTAATTGTTGACGAACTTTGATATTGTCGCCTTTGAATTGTCCGGCTAATAGTGTTTGTTCGAAAGTTGAAGCACTGGATGAGGGGATAAGATGTCTTCCAACACCGAGTTGGAGCTATCTGAAGGACTCTCCATCGTTGTCGCACAGGATTAGGGTTAGTGTCACGTCCCGCTTCCCAAAATATGGAATACGGAAAATGACGAAGGCCAGTCGTGCTACCTACGGTAAGGAAAAGTCTTTCCATAGTCACATAAGGCTGTCTAGATTAACCTGTCAAAAATAAAATCCAATACCAAAAGAAATAATACTGATAACCATGCTGCAATGAAACCACAAGAAATCCTAAAAATGGGTCCACTATATAATTGATGCAATTAAAGATCCAAAACAAAAAATTCGGAATAAAATAAGATCCGAAATAGATACATAAATCCTAATGTCCCATAAGGGCGCACATGATAAAAGCTAATTGAAAAGGGAAATAAACCTACGGTTACTGATCTTCAGCAAAGTCCTGATAGCCGCTCTGATCCTGTTCAGCCTGCAAATCTGTCTCTAAACCTGAGATGGCAAATCTCAGGAATGTCAGAACATCCCAGCAAGTACTCAACGTATAAAATGTGTGTGTAGCATAATAACATGAATATATGAAAATAGTGAAGCCCGGTGCGCAAGAAAAACATGTATATAAATAATTAGATGCAGTAACACTATGAAACATGTATGTAAGGGGTCAGGTCATAACCTAACTGGTCACTAAAAGGTAAACTATCCTATCGTAAGCTCGAGTGTATGCGTCAACCTCTGCAGGAGTATTCCTAACCCAAGAGTGGTGCCTCAGGGGCTAGGAAACACGGGCTCAACTGTGGAATGAACAAGAGACCGCTATAGCCCGGTACGAGCTGTAAACATGAGACCGATATAGCCCGGTACGAGCTGTAAACCTGAGACCGCTATAGTCCGGTACGAGCTGCCGGCATGGGACTCCTGAGATCTTGTTGTACAACGCACACTCAAACTACCCCAACACCCGCGTATTTATAGCTACTATGGTAAAGATTAAATCACTAAATTACAAATGCTGAACAGACAGGAACTTGCGGTATGATAATTGTATGGAAATAAAACTGGTGAATAGTGGTGTCATGGTATGTAGTTCAGCATTCCAATTAATAATTTCATTTAATATAAATAACAAGGATCATGAATAGGCTTGTCAAATCAAAGTGTTCTATATATGTAAATCAATATGAGTCTCGAATGTGTATAAAGCATGTAAAAGGATTCTTGTGCATAGTAATCATGTCATAGTATCACATAAAGAAAAAGCAAGCAGCAGTTGGTAATTAGCAAAAAATGGTTTTCAGATATAGCTCGATGGGGAAAGATTTATGTGACCATTAGCCTTAGAAAAAAGTTCATAACTTTGTGCCTATACTCACTCATACTTAGGGGGAAATATTTAGCAATATTTTGTACAACTAAATTGCACCTAATTTATAATGAAATTCGTAGTTGCAAGTTTACAGTCAGCAATATATCAGCAAGTGTTCCGATAAGGACAAATGATAAAACTGTGAAAGAAACCTCTTTCCTCTAATATCCAAACTTGTACAGGTTAAGAACTAATTTAGATAATCGCCGATACTGCATCGACAAAATGAAAAGAGCAAGAGTACTTGTCTGAGGTTAACGATCACGGAAAATGATGTACGAAAATGCGGGGCACGATCTCAGCTAAGATGCGACTTGGGATCTGAGTTATACAATCCGCCTAGATAAATTTCATCGATTAAATCATAAATATCTACATAAATATTGTCACACAACCCAACACAATTACATCAATTTAGGGTTTTGATACTAATTTTCCCTTTCAGTTGTTCACTGATCATATCATTGCATTTTATTCATATTTTTTTATTTTTTATTATTTTTTTTCCTGAAAAAACAGGGATCACAGAAAACTTACAGAGGGTGATCGTGTACGTCCATGCTACCTCTCCCGGTACTTTCGGGCATGCGGAATTTGGTGAAAAACAATTTTCTAGAGGCGGTGACATGGACTCAAAACCGGATCTTGGTTAAACATCTAACTAACAACCTAACTAGAAGTTGTTAACTACTCGGTTAGGGGGTTATACCTTTCTTTCTTGAACTCCTTCGTCTTCAAGCCTCGATGGTTGTCCGGATCGGCTTCACCCCGTCGTCTCCTTGCGCCGAAGATCGATCCACCTGAAAGCTTCTACCTTTGGCTTCTTCTTCGGTCTTTGAAGAAAACTAGTTCACTTGGTTTGCCAAACCTTATGAACTAGAGTGAGTAGAGAAGAGTGTGTAGGGATTTTCTCTATGGTTCTTGGTTCTCAACACATGAGACAAGTGAACCATAGACTAAAGAGAGGGAGAGCAAGAGGAAGAAGATGAGAGCTCAAGAACACAAGAGAGAGAATGAAAATGATAGAATGAGAAAGACTTTTCTCACTTGGCTCTCATAATCCAAAACCATCATCACAAAAATAGTAATCAAGTATTGTGTAAAATGGTTTAAGTCAAAATGGCTATATCATTTCATGCACTCATATTGCACAAGAGAACAAGTAAGTAAAAAGTCTTTGCCATGAAATGATAGCCATTGTCATCATGATGGTCAACTAGTTCAACCTAGTCAACCGGTCAACAAAGTCAACAAGTCAACAAAGTCAACCCCTCAACAACCATGTCACCACAATACTTAATTAATATTATTGTTAATTACATATCATATTCTCATTAGGGTTGAGCAAAAAGTCAATAGTCAACAGTCAACGGTCAACAACCCTAATGAGAATCCTCTGCCTCTGTCTCTCCGTCAACTGTGCATACACACCCGCATTCGCGTTCCGAGAAACATGAATACATACTGGATAAAACCAATCCCAAAACGTACACTAGGATCTGGCTTAAACCAAAGCCCGCTAGTGTTAACTGTCCGGACACTGTACGTGCACAAGTGCACGGATGTGACCGGACCCTGTCGCAAAACCATGCGACCTGTCGCAAAACCATGCGACCTCTACTCTTTTGCCAAAAGGTGAATAACTTTCTGTGTGGGACTCTAAAGACTCGACACTACGCTGGCAGTGGGTTTAACCACAGACCGCAAGCGGCGCTAGCTGTGCGTAACGGTCCCCAGGTAGATGCCGACAAGAAGACTAACGAGGTGAAACCCATCTGAACTCCTACTGAGCCTGAATGTGACAATCTCCGTACAGTCCGGTCTGTTTGTCTGATACATCGCATGGCGGGCTTAGGGGGCGGTAAACGTCAGTTCCCTAATAGCGGTACAAGTCGTGTCGGAGTGAAGCCCAATACACCCTGAGATAACACTGGAAGCCTACCAGTATATCTCGCTTGCCCTAGCGAGGGACAACTCGTGTAATGGCTCTTCTAGACACAGCGCGATGTCAACCCCCAATACCGGGAGAGACGAATCCTGTCTAACCGTCACTGCCTCCAAGTGCTTCGGGACTGCACCCAACTACCACCTGTTTGCACGACTCCTTTGAGCCGTGGTAGGATAGTAATCAAAGTACAGTGGGAACACACTCGAGGCGAAATGACAGTGTCAAGTCAGCGGACTAAGCTGTACTCATGTCACCTGGGAACTGATAACTGACGATAGGTATAATACCAACCGGTCAGTTCCCGATGAGTCCTGTCCAGTGTACTCGTAACCCAACGAGCACCCGCATACTATCCCCAGTACGACGTACTGATGGCTATGGGACAGACCATCTCCCACTCTAGGATGAGAAGCGCATGCGCTAGTCTACTCCGGAGTATCGATGCCCTGTCTCGATAGTCCTGCAACTAGGGACCTGCATAAGGATGTGCTTATAGATTACCCAGCCCCCACTAGTGTGACTGCCATCACAACGCTGGTAATCAAGCAAAGATCCTAAGGGCTCCACTAATGTGTATAGGTGATATAATAAAATAAACACATGTACACATTGAAGTAGAAACAAACCAAGTAGCATACTACTATTTTGAGCAAGATTGTATATACAAGGTGAATATCCCAAGCTTCCATTAAGTAATATACAAACTAGTATGATACAGTAATGGCCTCTAGGGCATATACACTAACAATCTCCCACTTGCACTAAGGCCATGTACTGGCGTATCGAAGACCTATCATCTCGATCAGCCGCTCGAACTGAGTCTGGGGCAAGGCCTTGGTGAATGGATCTGCAGTGTTATCTTCTGAAGCAACCCTCCGAACCTCGATCTCCTGGCGATCCACGATCTCCCTGATCAGGTGATACCGCCTCAAGATGTGTCTGGATCTCTGATGGGACCTGGGTTCCTTCGCTAAAGCTATAGCCCCGTTGTTGTCGCAATACAGAGGTATTGGATCAACAATGGACGGAACCACCTAACGTTCTTTCAAGAACTTCCTCATCCAGATGGCTTCTTTTGCGGCATCAGATGCGATGTATTCCGCTTCCATAGTCGAGTCAGCAACGGTTTCCGGTTTGGAACTCTTCCAACACACCGCCCCTCCATTGAGGGTAAAGACAAAACCCAACATGGACTTGGAATCATCCTTGTCACTCTGGAAGCTGGAGTCAGCAAAGGTCTCGATCTGGAGGTCTTTTCCGCCATACACCAAGAACATCTCCATAGTCCTTCTTAGGTACTTGAGAATGTTCTTTACCGCTATCCAGTGTTTCTCGCCAGGGTTTGACTGATACCGGCTTACCACACTCGGTGCATAAGCTACATCCGGTCTGGTACACAACATCGCATACATTATAGAGCCTACCGCAGAAGCGTAGGTGTTTCCTGATTTAAAATCAGAAAAGCTTATGGAAAAAGCTTCAGAAGAGGGCCACATGCTCACACGTGACCAACAGTCACGTGTTGGCACGTGACATCTAAAAGCATCATCAAGGCAGATTCAGCTTCCTGACTACATCAAAGAAAAGGGTTTCAGAAAGGGTCACGTGCTCCCACGTGACCAGGGTCACGTGTTGGCACGTGACATTTTAAAGCGGATTCAAAGGCACATCGGTTCCCTGATCAAATCAAGGAAAAAGCTTCAAAAGAGGTCACGTGCTCCCACGTGACCAGGGGTCACGTGTTGGCACGTGACGCTCAAAACATCAGAATTGTTCTGCAGTTAAATCAAGAAAAAGAGTCCAGACAAGGGTCACGTGCTCACACGTGACCAGGGGTCACGTGGTGGCACGTGACGGTTAAGCAGCAACCAGAAGACAGAGCGCAAAAGGAAAGAAGAGGGCTCATTCCAAAGAGGGTCACGTGCCCACACGTGACCAAGGGTCACGTGGTCACACGTGACCGGCTTTCAAAGCCCATTTTGTTAACAGAATTAAATTCTGAAAGAGATTCAAATCTTTCCAAAGGAAAGCGATTATCTGGAACCAATCGAATTGAAGATTCAGAGGTGATTAAATATCATCTATCCATGGGAAAATCTCGGGTTTGGAAAGATTTCCCCTTTAAATCTAACCGAAATAACAAAAGAGAATCCCTGGATTTGAAATCCAATGGTGAATAAAATTCACCTAATAATCCAAAGGTCAAAAACGAATGATGGATGCAAATCAAATCTCTTAATGAAGATTCGTCAAAAACTAATTGATTCGGCTGCTTCTCCTATAAATAGGAGCCAAGAGACACAGGGATGGAAGAGACAGAGATAGATACGCAGAGAAAAAGAAAAGGGAGAGAGCCTTGATACTTTGAGGAATTTGGATCTTCTGCAAAAAAGAAAACCCTAGGTAAGAAAGGGAAGGCTCCTTGAAAGAAAAGAGAATTTAATTCTCGACAGAGTTTAACTCTGATATATAAAACAGAAGAACATATTTCTTCTCTCTTTGATAGAGGATCTGCAAAGTGCACATCTCCCCTTGAAGTTGAGAATTTAATTCTCAATGGGTCGAGATCCTGCCATGCAGAACCAAAACATAGAGAGGGAACGGAAGCACGAGAATTTAATTCTCACAGAACTATAGGAATTTAATTCCTTTAAAATAAAATTAGGGTTTGACCCTGTGTCATGGGAATTTAATTCCTTCAGAACAAAGAGAAACAGGGTTTAACCCTAATTAAGAACCTAGTTCTGTTGAAACAGCGGGAATTTAATTCCCTTAATCATAATTTAACAGAGAATGGGAGTTTAATTCCTTAAAAGCTTTTATTAGGGTTTAACCCTATTCAGTTCTTCACATATATGAAGAATTTAATTCCTACAGAAAATTCAGAGTCCAACTCTACTCCAGAATATAAATCTTCGAAAGGAAGTAGGAATTTAATTCCTCTGAAATTATTGTCAGGGTTCAACCCTACGAGGAATTTAATTCCTGGAAAAGATTAACAGATCCTCTAAACAACATACATAGAGGCAGGGTCACGTGCCACCACGTGACCCCCCCAAAAAGACCTACAGAAAGCCCCTTTGAGGCAGTGCCCCACGTGACCCACGTGACCCTTGACAGAAGCTTTAACACACAAGCATTTGAATGCCCGTCACGTGATGCTCTGAAAGATGCGATAATCTCAGCAGAATAAATGAAGGGAGGGCGCTCTCACGTGTCACCACGTGACCCCTCTTGCCTTAGTGTTTAACACTAAATTGAAACTCCCGAACCCAGTGTTAAAACACTGTTGGGCCTTAGTGTTCAACACTAAAAAAAAAAAACTTTATTTGCAGTGTTCAACACTGACTACCTTAGTGTTTAACACTAATTTGAGATCTCTGTTGCCAGTGTTTGATACTGATCTGTTTTAGTGTTTAACACTAATTTGAAAGCCCTGTTGCTGGTGTTTAACACCAATTATCTTTTAGTGTTAAACACTAACTTGTCAATCTCATTCCCAGTGTTCAACACGGGTTGGTCTTTAGTGTTTAACACTAGACATTGGTCCAATTGGCTAAATGGATGGAGGCAAAGCCTCTCCTGATTGGACTTAGCCCAAGCTGGCCATAAGTCCTCAATTCGTAATCAACTGGGCTAATGGGCTTATAACATAATTAATTGGTCTTGATCCCAAATTGGGCCAAGGACTATTTAATCCACTCCGGTTCTAGGGTACATCTCTTCATTCCTTTGATACTTGGCATTGTAATCCCTCAATGTCTTCAAAGAGGTGACGGGTCCCGATGACCACACATTGATATGGACTGTGGGGTCCTTAAACCCATGGACTATGAGGTCCTTAACCTTGACCGAGATGTCTTAAAACTAACAATGGACTGTGGGGTCCTTAAACCCATGGACTATGAGGTCCTTAACCTTGACCGAGATGTCTTAAAACTAACAATGGACTGTGGGGTCTTTAAACCCATGGACTATGAGGTCCTTAACCTTGACCGAGATGTCTTAAAACTAACAATGGACTGTGGGGTCCTTAAACCCATGGACTACGACGTCCTTAACCTTGACCGAGATGTCTTAAAACTAACAATGGACTGTGGGGTCCTTAAACCCACGGACTACGACGTCCTTAACCTTGACCGAGATGTCTTAAAACTAACGATGGACCGCAACGTCCTTAAACTACCCATGGACCGCAATGTCCTTAAACTAGAACAATAGAGCCCCGCATGCTCTTTTGTCGGATCTAAACGGTCCCGTTTAAGCTGATCTTAGCTTCAAAGATGGCTAACGTATCCTTAAACCTTCAAACAGACTGGACTATGAATCCCCCAAATTAACTCTGGCTCGAGAGTGCATCTCTGAACTCCTCTGACATCCGTCGTTGTAATCCTTCAACGTCGTCAGAGAGGTGACGGGTCCCGACGGCCATACATACGATGGACCACTATGTCCCTAAACTGGAACAATGGAGCCCAAACGCTCCTTCGTCGGATCTAAACGATCCCTTAAGTTGATCTTAGTCTCAAACTAGACTAACGTATCCTTAACAAACGTTTGAGTTGATCTTAGCCTCAAGTATGGCTAACGTATCCTCAAACCAAACCCCCAAACCCAAATCTAAGATAACACGGATTTGGACTAGTCCACGCCCTACGGGCGACGACATAACTCGGTCTCCGTAAACAATCCACGGGCAACAAAACATAAAATAAACACACACGACACGAAGTGACCATCTGGAGAAGGAGAAAGTTGTTACCGCGATGCGGTAGCGTAATTAACTGCAGGGGCTTGCGCCTGCAGGGAAAAGCGTCCCCACAATCAAAAACCCCTCAAACGAGGGAGAATCTGACGAAGTCTGCTACATCGGCCGCATCTGTTTAAACCTTCGATACATGGTGCCATAAATCAACTTGGCATCTTCGGAGAGGTGGACGGATAGCACCAATTAGCATCTGTCCCGAATTTCAGGCGAGACGCCATGTCGCACCGTCCTTCGGAGGGGAACAGATTCTGGCACGCCCGGTGGGACCTTTTCCTCTTTCCACTCCACACTTCGTGTGTCGTGATTCGCGAACCAATCGCGGTTCGCTAATGGTGGCCCTTGGGTTTCAAGATACTAAGAATTGGCGTCTCGCTTATTGCAGAAAGCAAAGGATCGATGGCTTCTACTTCCGTGAAATTCTCCAACTGCTCAGACTGCAATTGCGACCAACGCTTTGCCTCGCCAGGAGGTATAGCCTACGGACCCCAAGCTGCTTCGTTATTCACAATGCCGGTGGACCAGGTGACTCAGGCCACTACCGGATTGTTCTTCGGGATTATACTCCTACCAACAAGCTTCACGGCGCCAGTGCTGACAAAGGAAGTTCCCAAGAAGTCGGTCTTTGATCGTCTTACCCCTGCCGCGGCTCATCTCAACGGGTCGCCCAATATCAGCGCCTCGGTCTTCTCTAGATTGGGCCAGAAATCCGGTAGACCCATCATGAGGTCTACAATCCCAGAGAAGGCTGCTTCTAAGAAAGTGGCTGCTCCTGCTCCCGAAATCGCCAAGGCGGCTTCTCTGGCCAAAAAGTCGGTCTTTACAAGATTGACGGCTTCAGCTCCCGTTCCTGCTGCCCAAAGGACATCGGTCTTTGACAGGCTAACACCAACAGCGACCCCCCACCCACGCAAGGGGCAAGACGAAACCATTCTTACCGCTGACCTTATGCCGTCCGCTCGACACGCTCGACGTCGTCATTGGCGCCGAGTAAGGAAGGCTGGGGGCAACTCCCCCTCCGGGCTGACTCCATCAGCCCCGATGGCAGAAGTTAATGCTGCTGTTCCAACTGGGAACAGCTTCGAAATGCTAAATAAGGTGCGAAGGAATTCTCCTACTGCAGTGCTGAAGGGGTCTCTTCCCCCATTAAAAAAGGTTGTGGAAATAAAATCAGAACAGCCCCGATCCCCTCAACGGCTGTCTTCCAAAATCTATAAGGTTTGGCGACAGGCCCGAGACTCGATCATCGATCCAAACTTCTCCCGCCAGCACAAGAAGCTGAAAATCCAACTGGAAGCTGGTCACCTGGCTAAACCCCAAAAGGCTGTCTGGACGCCCACCTCAACGGCCCCCTCAACCTCCATGGCTCATAAAAGGAGGAGGCCAGAGAAGACCCCCCAGCATGCAACAACGGCTAAAAGCACTGAGCCCAGACACCCTAAGTCTGGGGGCATGGTGGTGCACACTGTTTACATGGCCTCTGGAAAAGAGGAAAGCCGCACTTCTACGGGCCACCGACCGCTAACCCGATCCTTGACGAAAGCCCAGGAGCAGCAACAAAAGCTTCAGGAAATGATGAATGCTATGGCCGCACTTACCGGGCCAAAAGAAAACCCAGAAACGTCCTCAGACGCACGCCAGGAGGAAGAAACCGACGCTGAATTCCTTCGCCGGATACTGGAGAAAAGGACAAAGAGGCTGCTGAACAAGCGGCCAACATACAACGTATGTGCCTTCTCTTCCAAGATATGATAGGAATGATGATCCAGCAGGACTTACCCGCCGAGGATCCCCCAATCGTTCTTGAAGACGACCGAGGAGAAACGTCAAATCCACCACCAGCCCTCTCAACGGTCAAGGAGGAGGCAATCTCTAAGGCTGACTTGGTTGACTACATAGCCCAGCAAATCCGGGTTCATCATGCGACAGAGGCAGCCGATCAAGTCGTAAAGACGGGACGGCCGTATCCAAGCTGGTACGACCAAATCAAATACCCGCAAGGCTATACGATACCAAAATTCCACGTGTATAAGGGGACCGGCAATCCCCATCAACATGTCGCCCAGTTCCGGGCCCTCTGCGGTAACACCGGCGGTGATGATAAACTGTTGCTCCGCCAGTTCGTGGGCAGCTTATCAGAAACAGCGTTCGAATGGTATTCGGAACTCCCGAACGATTCTATCAAAACGTTCGCTGAAATGGAGTTGTTATTCACTCAGCGATTCGCAAGTACCAGCGAACGCACTCCAATAACTGCATTGATTAATGCCAGGGTAAAACCAGGCGAAACCTGGGTCCAGTATGCTATACGCTGGCGGAATTTGTGGTCGAGATGCGAACAACGCATTGAGGAGGCACCCGCAGTGGGCATGTTCGTGGGAACCCTAGACCCCCACGCAACTATCTCCCAGTTTATGATGTTCTTTAAGCCAACCACATTCCAGGCTTTAATCGACAAGTTGGCTCAGATGGACCAGATGGGTCATAGACCACCTCCCCCGAAGTCGGAACCTCGGAACGACAAGGGTAAAGGAAGGGCAACCTTTGTCACGAATGCCCAACAGCAACCTAACGCCCCGAAACCGGCAGATCAACTGGAAGAAAGACGCCGGTATTATAATGAAAAGATGAAACGTCCTTACTCGTTCCCACGAGACAAGACGAAACGGTTATTCGAGCTGGCAATACGCAACAGACTTATAAACCTACCAAATCCAAGGCGACCGCCGCAACTCACGGAGGTGAATAACCCTAATTATTGCCCTTACCATCAAACGGTAAGTCATCCGATCGAAGATTGCTTCGTCTTCAAAGGATTGATTGAAGATCAGTACCTCCAGGGGAAGTTTATACTGTCCGAAAAGTGGAAGGTGAACCCACCACAGCCGCATACTCCTAAGAAAGCAGATACACCGGGGGCAACCTGCTCCTTTATTGAAGAAGCTCCATGGGAGGTCGTGCTATCAACTAAAACCAAAAGAATGCTGAGAGACCTTCATGCGTGCCCTGCGATCGAATAGAAGGACCCTCTTGAACCTCAAATTATCGAAGGAATGTTGAAGCCTTGCCCAACTACGAAGACTCGCAATAAGGGCCCAAATACTTACGCCCAACCGTCAAAATCTTCGAAGAAAAAGAAGAAGAAATCCAAGAAGTCCGTGAAGCTTGGAAACGAGCACACGAACTTGCAGAAGCAAATCGACGCGCTGGAAGAATACAATCAAAAGGCGCGAACTCCTGTCACACTGCAAGAGTTCCTCAACCACATCTTTCAAGAGGAAGATGATGGAGAGAGCTCGTCGGATGAATCCGAAGGATATGTGGCGAGTTGTAACGTAATCTCCCACTCGTTTACCGATGATGGGAAAACTCCTGGCACTAAGAAGCTGGAGGCAGAGCCTGAACCAGAGCGTGCATGGCCAACAGACGAAATGATCGACGCTTTTCTAGACGAGATTCGCCTAAAAAGTAAAGCGGATCAGGAGCGTGAGATGGCCGCTTCAGAAGGAGCCAAACGCAGGCGACTGAACGAAAGAGTTGAACTACCCCTGCCAGAGCGAAAGGCATCCGAAGTAGACAAGAGGATATTCAAGACGAGGAAAAGGTTTGCCAAAGCCATGTCAAGGGGGATGAAGCTACCACCCTCGGAAGGAAACACACATGATGGGGTGGAGAGGCACCCTGATTATTGCGCATATCATCGGAAAACCTCACACCCCACGGAGGAGTGCGACGCCTTTAAGATATGGTGGCAAGGATACGTTGCTCGTCGGCAACATTTTAAGCGCATGAAACGCAAGATCCGTCGGGAGCGAAGAAGTACTGTCGATGGGCACAACAGAACTACTGGCAGCTGTTATATGGTTAATGCCGGAGGGTCACAAGTTCTCACCTTTGGGAGCGACTCTGATGAAGAAATGGCTCTGGGCCCTCTCTTTAAAGAATCCGTTTTAGGGAAAGAGGAGAAATCGGAGGCCTGCGAGAACATTCAGCTGCGCTATCGTACGCTCCCGGAAAAGAATCTCGGGCCTGCGAGTAGAAAAGATAAGGGAAAGGAAAAGGTCACTGAGGATATCACTTTAGATGACCAAGTCATGAAAAAGCTGACAACCAAAGACCCCCCCAGGAAGGGTAAGGTGGACTATAATATCCTGGCACACCTAAGGAAGCTACCTTCTCAGCTTAGCATTCTCGATGCCCTCCTACTATCAAAAGAAGCGCGAGAGTCACTGATTAAGGCGTTACAAGAACCTGAGCAATTCCAAGCCTTCCTCGCCACTGAAAGGATGAAGGATGAACTGGAGGAAGTGCATACAGCCGACATCACTTTCGGTGACGAAGACCTCCTTCTCGGGACGTGCGACCACAACCGTCCCCTATATGTCTCTGGATACTGCCATGATATCAAGATAGGCAAGATCCTGGTGGATAATGGATCCTCCGTCAATCTCCTTAATGTTCGAGTGTTGAAGGAAATCTGCATGAGTGTGCAGCACCTCGCTCGTGACAAAATCACTATCTCCGGTTTCGATTCACAATCGTCACGGACTCTCGGATCTGTAATACTAACATTACGCTTCGGACTTCTCATCACAGACGTCAAATTCCATGTCATTGACGCCAAGACCTGCTGCAACGCCTTACTCGGCCGTCCTTGGCTACACGAGTACAACATCATCCCTTCTACGCAACATCAGTGTATGAAGTACTTTAAGGATGGTTTCGAGTATACCGTAACAGGTGAGTTGAACCCATTTTCCGTGAACGAAGTCCGCAAATACGAAGATGCGAAGTACTTTTTGCCAGATTTCGAGGATACAGAAAGGTGTCGCAACCCGGAAAACAAAACCGCCGCCACCATCCCTGTTTTCGGGAGCGATACCGAAGAAGAGGAAGAGATAATTTATGCAGGGCCATCTTAACGCAACAACCTGGGGACGCCCGCCCCCATGTTAGTCTTCGGAAGTGATTCAGAAGATGAAGTTAATGCCGTGTTCTCCAATCGGCTATCAATACAAGCACCCCCTGGCGATGACCATAGTTTGCAAATCACCATGGTACCGCAAGAACACTACAAGGATCTCGACACGCTTCAAGCTCACAATGTGCAGGACCTGCAAACATTTTACGTCCCTCCCGGGCAAAGGGGTGAGAAGGTGATCCTATTCTACCGATCCTCAGAGTCGAAAGTAGAGAAAGAGATCTGGCATGGCGCGGATGCTACACTTGACAGGCTCCAACCCATCCGTCTGCCCAGATACTATACAAATGGTTTAAAGAAGCTATTGAAGCGCCAAGGAGTACCCTTAAAACAGACTGTCCGGCAGGCTCGGTTCTACAACAAGATTTGGGATGTCCCTGGGACTCAACGCAAATTGCCCAACGGGAAAATGGAAACACTTGGGCTTGGATACGCGAGAACCGGAAAACGGGAACGGGCTCACAGCAGCTATGCTATATATACCTTTGATGAAGAGGAGGACGCCCTGTCAGGAGATACCAACCCCTCATCAAAACTAGACCCCGCGATTGAAGCGCCGAGTCCGTCGTTTGAAGAACGAATGGGCGAGCCTATCAGGAAAGTGGGTCAGAAAGCTCGGGAAGACCACAACCGCCGAATGGCCATCTACGAGAAGGTCAGGACGCAACGTCTATTTCAACAGGCTGCAAAAGACAAGGATGTTCGTCTTTGTCAACCCGTTGTACGAAAGGCCCGATGCGGAGACGGAAATAAATCAAGAAGCAGAAAGAGGAGCCGACAAAAACGACGCAGGATTAGAGGGTTACGTGATCGGGTATTGCACGGCTCGGATTTGTCCCTCATGAAGAAGACGAGTCGAGCGTACTCCTTCCCCCGAGACAAGACGGAGAGGTTACTCAAGCTAGCTTTAAAACATCAAATGATCGCGCTTCCAGGATCTAGACACCCTAAGCGAGCTAACAAGGCTTCTCATCTGAGCTATTGCTCTTATCACCAAGCCATAGGACATCCTACCGAAGACTGCTTCACCTTCAAGAACTGGGTCGAGAACCAGTACCAACAGGGCAGATTCGCTTTATCCGACGGCTGGAGGGTAACGCCGCCACAGAAGCACGAACCCAAAGCCACAAGAGCAGGACTGGATCCACCTCAGTCCTGTGAGCGGATTCGCACCTGTTATACGATTACGATATTAAAAGAAGAGCCCGAGAACATGGATGACCTTCCCCGGTGCTTTGAGAACAGCGATGATGAGATAATCTCAGAATTTCCGCCCGCTCCGAAAGAACTGGAAGATGGTATACATACTACTGCAGATAGCCTCAAGAAGATTGAGTTGGGATCGGCAGATGACCCGCGACCGACATTTGTCAGCGAGCTGCTATCTGAAGAAAGGGTGGCTGCGTTAAAGAACGTGCTTCTACGGCATAAAGACTGCTTCACGTGGAACTACTCCGAGATGCCAGGATTAGATCCGGAGATTGCTGTGCATAAATTAGCAATATCCCCATATATCAAGCCAGTCAAGCAGGCGCCAAGAAGGATGCGACTCGAGCTTGAAATGAGCATCAACGCCGAAGTCAAGAAGCTGATCGATTCTGGATTTATCCAAGAAGTCCAATATCCCGACTGGATCGCCAATATCGTCCCGGTAATGAAGAAGAATGGGACGGTACGCATATGCGTGGATTTCAGGGATCTCAATAAGGCCTGTCCAAAGGACGATTTCCCGGTGCCGGTAACCGAGCTAATGATAGATAACACGTCCACTCACGAGGTTTTCTCCTTTATGGACGGTTCATCAGGATACAATCAGATAAAAATGCATCCCGAAGACCAGAAGCACACCGCTTTCCGGACCCCTTTGGGTATATTCTGCTGCAGGGTTATGCCCTTTGGTTTAAAGAACGCTGGCGCTACCTATCAAAGGGCCATGACAAAAATCTTCGATGACCTCATACATGACATCGTCGAGTGCTATATCGATGACCTCGTAGTAAAGAGCATGTCATACGATGATCATTTAAAGCATCTAGAGAATGTATTTCGATGCCTTCGGCAATATAATTTGAAGATGAATCCCCTCAAATGCGCGTTTGGAGTCTCCTCGGGTAAATTCCTGGGATTCATCATCCGACATCGAGGTATTGAAATAGATCCATCTAAGATCAAGGCGATCATGGAAATGCCTCCGCCAAGAACCCTCAAACAGTTGCGGTCTCTCCAAGGGAAGCTCGCATACATCCGGCGGTTTATCGCTAATCTTTCAGGCAAATGCCGTCCTTACAGTCACCTGATGAAGAAGGGAACCCCATTCGTCTGGGATCAAAAATGCCAAAGCGCGCTAGACGAGATCAAGCAATACCTGCAGAACCCGCCGGTGTTGGCTGCTCTGGTCAAAGAAAAACCTCTCATTCTTTATACAACCGCCCTCGAAGGTTCTTTAGGCGCATTATGGGCACAAGAGGACGACCAAGGGAAAGAAAGAGCACTCTACTACTTAAGTCGAGTTCTGCTGGGGGCAGAAAGCAACTACTCTCCCATTGAAAAACATTGCTTGGCGTTAATCTTCGCGATAACAAAGCTCAGGCACTATGCGTTGGCACATGAAGTCCGTCTCATTTCAAAAGTGGATCCCCTTAAGTACTTGATGTCAAAAGCCATATTGACGGGACGACTCGCTAAATGGGCCCTGCTCTTGATGGAGTTCTCGATAACGTATCAACCTCTCAAGGCAGTGAAAGGCCAGGCCATTGCCGACTTCCTCGCTGAGCACCCGATACCGGCCGATTCTCCTCTGAACTGTGATTTGCCGGACGAGCATGCATTTGATGCGATTAGCGGCGGAAGCACCCGATGGGAACTCTATTTCGATGGAGCGTCCTCCGTAAAGAAACAGAAACAAGGTATCCCAATGATCAAATCGGGGATAGGCCTCGTCTTTGCAACTCCACAAGGAGGGATAATGCGCTTCGCCTTCTCTTTAACAGAGCCGAGGACAAACAATGAAGCTAAATATGAAGCTCTGATAGCAGGCCTCGAAATCGCCATCGACATGGGAATTGAAGACCTCCTTATATACGGGGATTCTCAGCTGGTCGTTAGTCAAGTAAATGGTGACTACCAAACGTGCAAGCCGGAGTTGGTGAAGTACGGTGAAAAGGTGCAACAACTGTTGACCCAAATTCCCTCCTATATTTTGGAGAACATACCGCGCGCGGAAAACAGCAAAGCAGACGCGTTGGCCAAACTTGCTAAAGAACTGACCGACGAGAACCTCGATGACGTCAGAATCGTGGTACAAAGCCGTCGAGTGCTCGCCCCGGCAGAAATACCTCCGGAATTATATAAAGAAAAGGGAGCGACTGAGCAGACGACCCTACAAATAAGAGACCATGAGAAGGCCGAGGACTGGAGGGAAGTCTTCATAGACTACTTTAAGTCCCACCGAATGCCCAAAGAAGCGTCCTCAAGACATCAGCTCATGAAACGAGCTCTATCTTTCGCTTTCGTCAACGATACTCTATACAAGAGATCGTTTGATTCTCTATGGCTGAGATGCTTGGGACCTGACGAAGCAGAAAGAGTTATTCAGGAAGTTCACGACGGACTTTGCGGTTCTCACCAAGCAGGCCCAAAGATGAAGTTAAAAATTAAACGGATGGGTTACTACTGGCCCATGATGATCCAGGACTGCCTCGAGTATGCGAAGCAATGCCACTCGTGCCAGATTCATGGAGACTTTATCCACCAACATCCGAATCCATTACACCCAACGGTGGCTAGCTGGCCATTCGAAATGTGGGGAACTGACATAGTCGGCCCCATCGAGCCAGCATCATCCCGGGGACATCGTTTTATCCTGGCGACAACTGATTACTTCTCTAAATGGGCAGAAGCAGTACCACTGAGGGAAGTGAAGACGGAGAATATCCTCCATTTCTTCAAGACGCACGTCATCTATCGGTTTGGAACCCCACGGCGGATTATCTCCGATAATGGGCCAGCCTACAGAAGCCATAAGATTAGCCGCTTTGCGCAGCAGTACAATATAGACTGGAGATATTCTTCAGTTTACAACCCACGAGCTAACGGTCTGGCCGAGGCCTTCAATAAGACCTTGACGAAGATCATAAAAAAGACCGTTTCCCGGAATAAGAGAGACTGGCACGAAAGGCTGCAAGAAGCCCTTTGGGCTTATCGAACTACATTCAAGACGGCCACGAACACAACGCCGTACGCGTTGGTATTTGGGACGGAAGCAGTGCTCCCCCTCGAGATAGAGTTACCCTCTCTACGAGTGGCAGTCCACCGCGAGCTGACAGACGAAGAGAATGCTCACCTACGGCTTGAGGAGCTTGATGCCCTCGACGAAACCCGGCTCATAGCGCAACAACATCTAGAAGCCTACAAAGCAAAGATGACGCGCTCGTACGAACGATTGACCAGGCCGAGGACATTCCGCCAAGGCGAACTCGTACTAGTGGTCAAAAGAGCTATGATCCCCAATCGTGCCAAGCGGGGAAAATTTGAGCCAAACTATGAAGGCCCATACATCATAGACAAGGTCTACCAGGGTGGAGCCTATCTACTCGTGGACATGCACGGTGAAAGGCCTTTCAGGCCAATAAATGGCCGCTTTTTAAAGAAATACTATGCTTAATGAGCCACAGCCTAGGTCAATGATAGATGACGACGACTATGTCCGCTCGCTATCTTCCTAGGCTCAGACTTTACAAGCACAGCCAGCCTTCCCATAACAACGGACCGAAACGTTCTTAAACTAACGACGGACCGAAACGTCCTTAAACTAACAACGGACCGAAACGTCCTTAAACTAACGAGGGACCGAAACGTCCTTAAAACTATCGACGGACCGAAACGTCCTTAAACTAACGACGGACCGAAACGTCCCTAAAACTACTACCGCAGTATCCTTAGGCTGACGAGATGAATAAAAAAAAATATAGAAAAAAAATAAAAATAAAAATAAAAATAAAAAAAATAAAAGCGGTATGTCCATAAGCAAAATGGGCACGGATGAAAACCCGAGAGGGCTCCGTGAGTAAAAACAGCAGGACTACCGGCGAGTGTTCGTGAAAACCCGAAAGGGCGCAAGCTCGTTAAAAGACACTTACAAGGTCCTCTCGACCTTGTAAGGAGAAACCACCTGCGTGAGATCCTTACGACTCACAAAGGAGCAACACACTTAGGGATCCTCACGATTCCTAAGGAGAAAATGCACTTACGAGATCCTTACGACTCGTAAGGAGAATTCTCTTATGGGACCCTCACGGCTCATGAGATTTGAAAGTCTTAAGTTACAGAAACCTAAACCTGTTCTTAAGCAAATCCTCCACAACCTTCGATATTGCCCTACAAGGGGCTCGATACTGACCCTTGTATACAATCCACGGGCGTGAATAAATATTTCCCCAGCAAAGTCCAACCCTTGTAGGTCCTCTCGACCCATAAGGAAAAAGCCCTCTTGTAGGATCCTTACGACTTACAGAGGAACACACACTTAGGAATCCTCACGATCCCTAAGGCGAAAATACACCTATAAGATCCTCACAACTTGTAGGGAGAAATACCTTTGTGAGACCCTTACGGCTCATGAAGTCAAAGCCTTAGTCGACAGGACCTTAACCCTGTTTGCTAAGCCACCTTTGTTCAACATCGACAGAGGCAAATGATGATTCGCTCCTGGCAATATTCCAGTTGCAGCGATGCTGATGCCTAAACCGGTATCAAATCCCAAGTTCTTTCATGGCAAATGATGATTCGCTCCTGGCAATATTCCAGTCGCAGCGATGCTGATGCTAAGATTGGTATCAAATCCCAAGTTCCACACTCGCGATATATAAAAAATCAGCGAGCCAAAAATGCATATGAAATAGCCGAAATGATGGGACAGCTTGCAATAAAAAAAACAACAAGTAAAAATGTATGCATGAAAAATAGCCGAAATGATGGGGCAACTCGCAATAAAAAGCAGCGAGTAGAGAATAAATAAATAGCCGAAATGATTGGGCACCGCGAAAAATAGCCGAAATGATGGGGCAATCGCGACCTTCGCGATATAAAAGCTGAAATGATAGAGCATCGCGGAAAAAGAAATAAAATAAAAGTGAAATCCTCGCCCTACAGGTGATGTTACATCTATCCCTGTATACAATCCAGGGGCGCAAACAAAGAAGGAGTCGCACTCCTCCTCCCCAGGTTTCATCATAACAAGAAGCCAAATCTCGACGGTTCACAGATAGCCTAGAGATCATCTCGACGTTCGTCTCATGGCAGCAGACACAACATCAAGCGAAACGGAACAGCAGCAACCCCCAGTTCCATGGCTCGGCGATATACATATCACCAAGAGTCAAACCTCCATTCCGTGAAATGCGGATATATTCAGCAAAATTCCTGGTTACGTGGAACGCGGATAACGTCACTCTTTGACCCCGTGGAAAACGTCCAGAGCGGATCCTGGTCCTCGCAGAGCACGGCAGTGAACCCGTGTGAAGCATCCAGAGCAGAGCCTAGTCCTCGCCAAGCACGGCAGTGAACCCGTGTGAAGCATCTAGTGCAAAATTCCTGGTTACGTGGAACGCGGATAACGTCACTCTTTGACCCCGTGGAAAACGTCCAGAGCGGATCCTGGTCCTCGCAGAGCACGGCAGTGAACCCGTGTGAAGCATCCAGAGCGGAGCCTAGTCCTCGCCAAGCACGGCAGTGAACCCGTGTGAAGCATCTAGTGCAAAATTCCTGGTTACGTAGAACGCGGATAACGTCACTCTTTGACCCCGTGGAAAACGTCCAGAGCGGAGCCTAGTCCTCGCCGAGCACGGCAGTGAACCCGTGTGAAGCATCTAGTGCAAAATTCCTGGTTACGTGGAACGCGGATAACGTCACTCTTTGACCCCGTGGAAAACGTCCAGAGCGGATCCTGGTCCTCGCAGAGCACGGCAGTGAACCCGTGTGAAGCATCCAGAGCGGAGCCTAGTCCTCGCCAAGCACGGCAGTGAACCCGTATGAAGCATCTAGTGCAAAATTCCTGGTTACGTGGAACGCGGATAACGTCACTCTTTGACCCCGTGGAAAACGTCCAGAGCGGATCCTGGTTCTCGCAGAGCACGGCAGTGAACCCATGTGAAGCATCCAGAGCGGAGCCTAGTCCTCGCCAAGCACGGCAGTGAACCCGTGTGAAGCATCTAGTGCAAAATTCCTGGTTACGTGGAACGCAGATAACGTCACTCTTTGACCCCGTGGAAAACGTCCAGAGCGGATCCTGGTCCTCGCAGAGCACGGCAGTGAACCCGTGTGAAGCATCCAGAGCGGAGCCTAGTCCTCGCCAAGCACGGCAGTGAACCCGTGTGAAGCATCTAGTGCAAAATTCCTGGTTATGTGGAACGCGGATAACGTCACTCTTTGACCCCGTAGAAAACGTCCAGAGCGGAGCCTAGTCCTCGCCGAGCACGGCAGTGAACCCGTGTGAAGCATCTAGTGCAAAATTCCTGGTTACGTGGAACGCGGATAACGTCACTCTTTGACCCCGCGGAAAACGCCCAGAGCGGAGCCTGGTCCTCGCCGAGCACGGCAGTAAACCCGTGTGAAGCATCCAGAGCAAATACCGGACTGTGGAGTCCTTAAAATCCACGGACTATGACGTCCTTAACCTCGACCGTGATGTCTTAAAACTAACGATCAACCACCCCGATTCCTTACAGATTTTGCCTTGGTTTAAGGGTACATCTCTTCACTCCTTTGATGCCTGGCGTTGTAATTCCTCAACGTCTTCAAAGAGGTGATGGGTCCCTGCAACCACACATCGGACTGTGGAGTCCCTAAATCCACGGACTATGAGGTCCTTAACCTTGACCGTGATATCTTAAAACTAACATCGGACTGTGGAGTCCTTAAATCCACGGACTATGAGGTCCTTAACCTTGACCGTGATGTCTTAAAACTAACATCGGACTGTGGAGTCCTTAAATCCACGGACTATGAGGTCCTTAACCTTGACCGCGACGTCTTTAAACTACAATACCTGGAGAGACCCCTGACTCCGTGAAACACGGATAAGGATGATCACATCCGACACTTGCAGGTCCTCACGACCTGTAAGGAAGAAAAACTCTCTTGTGAGATCCTTACGACTCTCAAGGGAAAACCCGCTTAAGGATCCTCACGATCTTTAAGAAGAACTCACACCTATGGGATCCTCTCGACCTGTAGGGAGAAAAACTCTTTATGAGACCCTCGTGGCTCGTAAAATGCAAAAGTCTTAGGAAGCAGATCTTAACCCTGAATCCTAAGACATCACTGTCCTGCAAGGAGATCGAGGTAGAATATCCGCAGAATACATTCAATAAAAAGGGGGACACACCATTGAGAAGAAAAATGTATCTTTTATTCATAAACCAAAATGGATACAAAGTACAATGCATGAAAGAAACAAAAAAGAAAGGTACTCTCATCCATGAGTATGTACAAAAAAAAGGGAAAAAAGATACAAGCCCTCAAGCCGGCGGGCGGTGCAATAATTTTACCAGCTCGTCATTCTGTTGCTGAGCCACGGCTTCATGACGCAAGATCTCCAGAAGACGAGCCTCCGCTTGAGCTTGCTGAGCCTGATACGAAGCGAGCCGAGCTTCGAGCTCTTTCTCGGTGGCTTTATGAGCCTCGACCCTCTCACGAGTGAACATGGAAGCTTTATCGAGAGCCACCACCTCTTTTATGGACTCTTGAAGCACCCGTCAGAGTTCGTATGCTTTGTTGGCCTTGGCTGTGAGGCTGGCCTGAAGCTCGCTCAGCGCCTTAGAAGCCAATTCCCTCTCCGAAAATTTACGGCCGAGCCCTTTTCTCGCACAACAATATGTTCGCTACGTGTCGCTCTATCAGGCCACGTAAGCTCGCTTTCGTGACCGCGGCCTTGGAAACAAGACATTTACAAGACCGTATAAATGGGCTTTCAGTCGACGGGAATAATCGATCTAAAACGCGCTCACATCACCTGACGTGAAAGGCAACAAGAAAGGTTTCCGACATATTTCAAGCATGCGTTCGCAATCATATGAGTATTCAAAAATAAATAAATAAATAAAAAATAATAATAGCATTTGCAATCGCATGAACATTCATAATGCCTAAAAAGGTCTGATGCGCACGAAAGTGATGGTAGCATTTGCAATTAAAGAAAGTTCTCATGAGAAGAATACAAAGTTTATTTATGCAAGCGGAAACATACATACTAGCACCAAGCCTACATGGAATTTCGGCATAAAGCGTAAAAAAGGAGGGACTAATTTAAAAATGTTCTACGCTAACGGAAAAGGTCACCAAACATGGGATCAACGGCACAAGGGTTAATGAAGCAGAGGACAAAATTCTCCATCTCTCTCTCTGCTTTCTCCAGCACGTCAAAGCGACGGTTCTCACGAGGAGTCGCTCCCCATCGATTGGCACCGTGTTCGTCCGCGAAAGCAGACATAATAGCTCGCCGGGCCTTGATCTGGCTCAGCAGATGAATTGAGCAATCCTTCAAAGCCTGAGTAATCAGGCACGCTTCATGAAAACCCTCGAGCTTTTCTTCTGCCGCGTCGAGCATCGCCAGGGTCATCTCCGCCGGGTGAGGAGGGATGTCGGCAAGCACGGCCGTGAGAATCATCCGGAGCCAGAGAGAACCCATCGGGAGGGGGGACCCCCTACGGATCGAGAGTTCATGCATGGCTGAGTCGCATTCGTTATCGGTAAGGAGGGGATCCACCAACCGAGCAGCAAAGCGGGGGACCATCTCCTCAATAGGAACTTCCCATGGCTGTCGACGAGCATGAGGGCGATTGCAGGCCATGGCGCTCGTTTGTTTCTCAAGACAAGTTACTCCAAGATAAAAAAAAATAATAATAATATAAATCTCTTTGTGAGGGGAAAAGGAAGCTATAGCCTCATATATAAGGAAATGCATTAAGTGCTGTGCGCGGAAAATCTTGCATGGTGAAGCTATTTCCAAGGCCCAAAAAAGGAAAGGCATCGAAAATCAAGGAGATGGAACTATTTCCAAGGCCCTTTTTTGTGCGTCTGATATTGTGCACTGAAATTAGGGCATGGGAAGATTTTGTGAACAGCCACATCAAGGGACC
This sequence comes from Agapanthus africanus, assembly GCA_030015575.1. Taxonomy (NCBI): domain Eukaryota; kingdom Viridiplantae; phylum Streptophyta; class Magnoliopsida; order Asparagales; family Amaryllidaceae; genus Agapanthus; species Agapanthus africanus. The sequence goes on from CM057340.1 coordinate 706,275,020, forward strand.
CCACGTGCAGACTACGTGAGGCCTAAACCTGATGTACACTAAAAAAAATGGAGTAGCACCCTGCATATTGAAAGCACCAACAACAACAGTAGCAAAATGATAAAATCCCAGAGAAAAGCATGCAGATATACAAAGACATAATAGAACTTATCATTCATACTTCAAGAAGGTCATACAAAATAAAGAGAAAACTTTTACAATGGTAAGACTTCAGACGCGGGGCACGGATTGAGAAACTCAAGCTTAACCCTGTCCAAGATCCTCCAAGCATTTCGAACCTCCCGAGTATGTTTTCTCTCACGATCGCAAGCGTCGGGGTCCTCGCGGATGTCCTCCACCCTCCGGTAGGCGGCAAGTATGGCCGACTGCTGAAACGCCTGGTGCAAAAGATCGATGAGGTTGTCACTCCTTCTCTTCGAGATTAGACTCATCAGATACACCGAATGTATCTTATCCTCGGCAACGTCCAATGCCCTGAGTGGCACACCGGCACAGAAGAGAGGAAGCGCCTCCCAAATCGCCAGCACGATGAGCCTCAAAAGAGAAGAGCGACGGGGGAGTAGCCGATGGTTGTACTCGTCGAAGCGGTTCATAATCTCAGCACACTGAGCGTTGGTGAACTCCTGATTCTGACTACGGCCCAGGGCACGAATATTCCCATAGGAAATGATCTCGTCAAGACCATACAGATGGGCATCCATAATACCTGAAATAAAGGTCATGAGAATCATTAGAAAGTTCCTGTTTCATCAATTGCAGAAGGACAACCTCGGGCCAAGAGACCCCAGGAAGCCTCCGCGCGAAGAAATCAAGTCCTTCATTGGAATTAAATTCCTTATTAAGAAAAGGGAATTAAATTCCCAGAAACATTTTTGGATGGAATTAAATTCCATGGAGTTGAAACGCCGTCATCACCACTTCCCTAAAGATCATTTAAACCCTAAGAGATCTACAGTTTGAAGGTTAAGCGGTTTCATGTTCTTATGGAAAAACATGAAGAAAAAAGGGTAAAAACCCTTGTTTTGGATTTAAAATCCAGAGGAATGTGAAGGTCCATCGTTTGTCCAAGAACATTACCTGAGGAAAAGAATTCTTTTCGAACAGAGTTAAACTCTGAAGATTGTTTCAAGACAGAGAACTAAGCTCTGGAAGCGAGAATTAAATTCGCAAGGAAAAAGTTCTCAGAAGAAGAAGATGAGCAAAGTGAAGGCTCCTATGAAGAGACAGAGGTATTTATAGAAGGCAATGGAAACGTTTCATCTCCCCAGATCCCTAGAGGAATCCAACGGTCACAAGAGGTGACAGCGTTGCACTTACGTGCAGACACGTGAGAACAACACTGTGGGGGCATTTGTTTCCTGATTTAAAATCAGAAAAGCTAATGGAAAAAGCTTCAGAAGAGGGTCACATGCTCACACGTGACCAACAGTCACGTGTTGGCACGTGACATCTAAAAGCATCATCAAGGCAGATTCAGCTTCCTGACTACATCAAAGAAAAGGGCTTCAGAAAGGGTCACGTGCTCCCACGTGACCAGGGTCACGTGTTGGCACGTGACATTTTAAAGCGGATTCAAAGGCACATCGGTTCCCTGATCAAATCAAGGAAAAAGCTTCAAAAGAGGTCACGTGCTCCTACGTGACCAGGGGTCACGTGTTGGCACGTGACGCTCAAAACATCAGAATTGTTCTCCAGTTAAATCAAGAAAAAGAGTCCAGACAAGGGTCACGTACTCACACGTGACCAGGGGTCACGTGGTGGCACGTGACGGTTAAGCAGCAATCAGAAGACAGAGCGCAAAAGGAAAGAAGAGGGCTCATTCCAAAGAGGGTCACGTGCCCACACGTGACCATGGGTCACGTGCCCACACGTGACCAAGGGTCACGTGCCCACACGTGACCGGCTTTCAAAGCCCATTTTGTTAACAGAATTAAATTCTGAAAGAGATTCAAATCTTTCCAAAGGAAAGCGATTATCTGGAACCAATCGAATTGAAGATTCAGAGGTGATTAAATATCATCTATCCATGGGAAAATCTCGGGTTTGGAAAGATTTCCCCTTTAAATCTAACCGAAATAACAAAAGAGAATCCCTGGATTTGAAATCCAATGGTGAATAAAATTCACCTAATAATCCAAAGGTCAAAAACGAATGATGGATGCAAATCAAATCTCTCAATGAAGATTTGTCAAAAACTAATTGATTCGGCTGCTTCTCCTATAAATAGGAGCCAAGAGACACAGGGATGGAAGAGACAGAGATAGATACGCAGAGAAAAAGATAAGGGAGAGAGCCTTGATACTTTGAGGAATTTGGATCTTCTGCAAAAAAGAAAACCCTAGGTAAGAAAGGAAAGGCTCCTTGAAAGAAAAGAGAATTTAATTCTCGACAGATTTTAACTCTGATATATAAAACAGAAGATCATATTTCTTCTCTCTTTGATAGAGGATCTGCAAAGTGCACATCTCCTCTTGAAGTTGAGAATTTAATTCTCAATGGGTCGAGATCCTGCCATGCAGAACCAAAACATAGAGAGGGAACGGAAGCACGAGAATTTAATTCTCACAGAACTATAGGAATTTAATTCCTTTAAAATAAAATTAGGGTTTGACCCTGTGTCATGGGAATTTAATTCCTTCAGAACAAAGAGAAACAGGGTTTAACCCTAATTAAGAACCTAGTTCTGTTGAAACAGCGGGAATTTAATTCCCTTAATCATAATTTAACAGAGAATGGGAGTTTAATTCCTTAAAAGCTTTTATTAGGGTTTAACCCTATTCAGTTCTTCACATATATGAAGAATTTAATTCCTACAGAAAATTCAGAGTCCAACTCTACTCCAGAATATAAATCTTCGAAAGGAAGTAAGAATTTAATTCCTCTGAAATTATTGTCAGGGTTCAACCCTACGAGGAATTTAATTCCTGGAAAAGATTAACAGATCCTCTAAACAACATACATAGAGGCAGGGTCACGTGCCACCACGTGACCCCCCCTAAAAAGACCTACAGAAAGCCCCTTTAAGGCAGTGCCCCACGTGACCCACGTGACCCTTGACAGAAGCTTTAACACACAAGCATTTGAATGCCCGTCACGTGATGGCACGTGATGCTCTGAAAGATGCGATAATCTCAGCAGAATAAATGAAAGGAGGGCGCTCTCACGTGTCGCCACGTGACCCCTCTTGCCTTAGTGTTTAACACTAAATTGAAACTCCCGAACCCAGTGTTAAAACACTGTTGGGCCTTAGTGTTCAACACTAAAAAAAAAACTTTATTTGCAGTGTTCAACACTGACTACCTTAGTGTTTAACACTAATTTGAGATCTCTGTTGCCAGTGTTTGATACTGATCTGTTTTAGTGTTTAACACTAATTTGAAAGCCCTGTTGCTGATGTTTAACACCAATTATCTTTTAGTGTTAAACACTAACTTGTCAATCTCATTCCCAGTGTTCAACACTGGTTGGTCTTTAGTGTTTAACACTAGACATTGGTCCAATTGGCTAAATGGATGGAGGCAAAGCCTCTCCTGATTGGACTTAGCCCAAGCTGGCCATAAGTCCTCAATTCGTAATCAACTGGGCTAATGGGCTTATAACATAATTAATTGGTCTTGATCCCAAATTGGGCCAAGGACTATTTAATCCACTCCGGTTCTAGGGTACATCTCTTCACTCCTTTGATACTTGGCATTGTAATCCCTCAATGTCTTCAAAGAGGTGACGGGTCCCGATGACCACACATTGATATGGACTGTGGGGTCCTTAAACCCATGGACTATGAGGTCCTTAACCTTGACCGAGATGTCTTAAAACTAACAATGGACTGTGGGGTCCTTAAACCCATGGACTATGAGGTCCTTAACCTTGACCGAGATGTCTTAAAACTAACAATGGACTGTGGGGTCCTTAAACCCATGGACTACGACGTCCTTAACCTTGACCGAGATGTCTTAAAACTAACAATGGACTGTGGGGTCCTTAAACCCACGGACTACGACGTCCTTAACCTTGACCGAGATGTCTTAAAACTAACGATGGACCGCAATGTCCTTAAACTACCCATGGACCGCAATGTCCTTAAACTAGAACAATAGAGCCCCGCATGCTCTTTTGTCGGATCTAAACGGTCCCGTTTAAGCTGATCTTAGCTTCAAAGATGGCTAACGTATCCTTAAACCTTCAAACAGACTGGACTATGAATCCCCCAAATTAACTCTGGCTCGAGGGTACATCTCTGAACTCCTATGACATCCGTCGTTGTAATCCTTCAACGTCGTCAGAGAGGTGACGGGTCCCGACGGCCATACATACGATAGACCACTATGTCCCTAAACTGGAACAATGGAGCCCAAACGCTCCTTCGTCGGATCTAAACGATCCCGTTAAGTTGATCTTAGTCTCAAACTAGACTAACGTATCCTTAACAAACTTTTGAGTTGATCTTAGCCTCAAGTATGGCTAACGTATCCTCAAACCAAAACCCCAAACCCAAATCTAAGATAACACGGATTTGGACTAGTCCACGCCCTACGGGCGACGACATAACTCGGTCTCCGTAAACAATCCACGGGCAACAAAACATAAAATAAACACATACGACACGAAGTGACCATCTGGAGAAGGAGAAAGTTGTTACCGCGATGCGGTAGCGTAATTAACTGCAGGGGCTTGCGCCTGCAGGGAAAAGCGTCCCCACAATCAAAAACCCCTCAAACGAGGGGGAATCTGACGAAGTCTGCTACATCGGCCGCATCCGTTTAAACCTTCGATACATGGTGCCATAAATCAACTTGGCATCTTCGGAGAGGTGGACGGATAGCACCAATTAGCATCTGCCCCGAATTTCAGGCGAGACGCCATGTCGCGCCGTCCTTCGGAGGAGAACAGTAGGGTATAATAGACATGCGATCCCTCTCCAAATCAGTCTTGGGAGACATCTCTTTAGAAAGGGTGATCCCGTGACAAGCCGGTATGTTACCGCGCTTGGAATCTTCCATACTGAATCTTTTCAGTATGGTGTCGATGTACCTGGACTGTGAAAGTCCTAATATCCTCTTGGATCTATCACGATAGATCCGGATCCCCAGGATGTATGAGGCATCACCCAGGTCTTTCATGGAGAACCTGTGTGACAAGAACCCCTTGACAGATTGTAGCATAGGAAAGTCATTTCTTATTAAGAGAATGTCATCCACGTATAAAACGAGGAATACTACAGTTCTCGCTACAAATCTACTATAGATGCATGGTTCATCTGGATTTTTGATAAAGCCAAATTCCTTGACCGTCTCATCAAAACAGATGTTCCAACTCCGCGATGCCTGCTTTAGTCCATAAACGGACTTAAGCAACTTGCACACCTTTCCGCTGCTCCCACTCTGAATGAAACCCTCTGGTTGGTCCATATAGACACACTCCTCTAAATTTCCATTTAGAAAAGCGGTCTTTACGTCCATTTGCCAGATCTCATAATCGTGGAAGGCAGCAATGGCAAGAAGGATCCGAATGGATTTCAGCATAGCCACTGGAGAAAAGGTTTCGTCATAGTCCAAGCAAGGTCTTTGACGGAAACTCTTTGCAATAAGTCTAGCTTTATAGGTCTCAACCTGTCCATCTACACCAATCTTCATTTTGAAGATCCACTTGCATCCTACGGGTTTTACCCCGTCTGGAGCAATGTCCAACGTCCATACTTTGTTGGTGTACATGGACTCCATTTCGGTCCGCATTACATCCAGCCATTTTACCGAGTCAACGCTCTGAACGGCCTGCTGGAAGCTAGTAGGCTCATCATAATCTATGATGCAATCCTCTCTATCCCCGTCTATGAGAAAACCGTAGTATCTCTTGGGCGGATGAGACTGCCTACTACTCCTGCGGAGTGGCGTAGGAATGTCCTGTTCTTTTAAACCCTCTGGTTCCACTAAGTTTTCAGTAATAGCTCGTGGTTCTGGAATTTCTTCCAGTTCTACCGTGCTCCCACTTATCTGGTTTTCCAAAAACTCAGTTTCCAAGAAGTAGGCATGACGAGAAACAAAAACCTTTTGTTCCTCTTCGCAGTAGAAGAAATATCCCTTGGAGTTCTTTGGATATCCCACGAACTTGCACTGTACTGAGCGTACCTCGAGCTTGTCCGCATGCTGCATTTTAACAAAAGCTGGACATCCCCATGTCTTAATGTGCTTAAGATAGGGTTTCTTCCCACACCACATCTCATATGGTGTAGTAGGCACAGTCTTAGTGGGAACTCGGTTCAAAAGGTATGCAGCTGATTCTAGCGCATACCCCCAGAATGATCGCGGTAACTCAGCGTTACTCATCATGGACCGTACCATATCCAATAGGGTTCGGTTCCGTCTCTCCGATACACCGTTATAATGCGGAGTGTATGGAGGAGTAAGCTGAGAGAGAATTCCGTTCTCTTTTAAATAGTCCAAGAACTCGGTACTCAAGTATTCACCACCTCGATCCGATCTTAGGATCTTTATACTTTTGCCGGTTTGTTTTTCTACTTCATGCTTATATTCCTGGAATTTTCCAAAGGCTTTGGACTTATGTTTCATTAAGAAGACATAACCGTACCTTGAAAAGTCATCCGTAAAAGTAATGAAGTAAGAATAACCGCTTCGCGCATGTGTAGACATTGGACCGCACACGTCGCTGTGTACGAGTCCCAAGAGCTCGCTCGCCCTTACTCCGTGTCCAGTGAACGGAGTCTTTGTCATCTTTCCTTTGAGACAGGATTGACAAGTGGCATACGATTGATATTCGAACGCATTCAGATATCCTTCTGTATGTAACTTCGTCAACCTTCTCTCATTGATGTGACCCAGTCTACAATGCCACAAGAAAGTCTGATTTATTTCCGGAGACTTTCTTTTGTGTGTATTCTGGACATTGAAAATCTGCGGATGGTTTAATACGTATATACCATTGCTTAATGTACCTGACCCAATCAGAACTTGATTAAGATGAATGTTTACAACATTACTTACAAACGCAAATTCATAACCTTCTTTAGAAGTCAAAGATACAGAAATGATATTACAAGTTGCGTTGGGTACAAAATAGCAATTACGCAAAACCAAAACGTGTCCATCTGACAACCCCAGGTGATAGTCCCCCACGGCCTTAGCATCCATGCTAGCTCCGTTTGCAACTTTGAGGGTCAAGTCACCTGCCTTCAAAACCCTACGATTTCTCAACGCCTGCAAAGAATTACAGATATGAGATCCTGATCCAGTATCCAATACCCAGGAAGTAGAGTTTATTGAAAGACAGTTTTCAATAACATACACACCTGAAGCTGAAGCCGCAACCTGCTTCAGATCCTGTGTTCTGGCCTTCCAAGCCCTGCAATCATTTTTCCAGTGTCCCTTCTTATGACAATAGAAGCATTCTTCCTTATCCACAAGCTTTCCCACTTTCTTTGTTGCTTTTGCCTTTCCCTTCGTATCCACTTTACTAACACCGCCCCTTGGTTTGGCGGGGGCTTTCTTCTTCTTTCCCTTGGCTTTCGCCTTGGACCTAGAAGAGGAAGATCCTCCTACAAACAAAGTGGATGTTTCCCTACCTTTCTGTAGGGTGCCCTCTGCGCTCCTCAGCATGTTGAGGAGTTCTGAAAGTTCAACTTCCTTTTCTTGTAAGTTGAAGTTCAGGATAAACTAGGCGTAAGTGGAAGGAAGGGACTGGAGAATCAAGTCCGTATAGAGCTCATTCTCCAACGTGGTCCCAAGGTCCGCGAGCTCTTCTATGTAGCCAATCATCTTAAGCACGTGTTCCGCTACCGATGATCCGACGGCCAACCTTGCCGAAAATAACTTCTTCGACACTTCGTATCTTGCGATACGAGACTGCTCTCCATACAGTTCTTTTGTATGGAGAAATATGGATTCGAGGTCCATATTCTCGTGCCTCCTCTGATGTTCGTTGTCCATAGAGGCAAGCACGAGGCACTTGGCCTTCGCGCAATCGATTTCCTAGGTCTTACGGATTTCCTTATCCGCGACGCTGGTTTTGGGACGTAGGACAGGGGGAGCTTTGGTGGTAAGAAGATACCCCAGCTTGTCGTAAGTGATTGACATCTTGACATTCCTGAGCCAATCTTTGTAGTTTGGCCCTGTCAGTATGTTTTTATCTAGAAGTAACTTAAGTCCAGTCATGTCGATTGGTCGCTGCAATTAGGAGAGAGAAGAAACACTCAGCATGATGCTCTTGCAAGTTTAGAATGGTTTTTAGTTTGTCTAAACAGGATGGCTCCCACTGTTTCTCGAATCCCTCCTCAAACCAAAAAGGAAGAATTAGTCAGGATCAATCTCACCGTACAATACTTGCTTAACCGTTTAGCCAGGCCAGTGTCGGTACTTCGAGGGAGGTTTTCCAACGCTTTCGCGAAGTTCCTTAATTAAATAACCTCTTTTTCCTGGGGGCGTAGCCCCGCTAACACCTTTCTAGACACCTACTTGGTTTATAGCATTGATCGTTAAGTGAGAAATTTCCCGAGGAGTAGCATATACTCACAGTAGGATCGGGATCCAAATATCATTGCGTGACGAAACTGAAGGAATCCTACCAGAATCATCACACTCCAAATGGTATGCAACACTAGCAAGTTTCAGTTCTTTTGAAACTCCCGATGTGGATTTTTGCCCCATGCTCTTATGACCTTGACTTTGGCCAACAAATCATAAGCCACATGTCAAGTTCTACCCGTCGTTCTCCAGGTTAATTTGAATCCACCCGTATCTACCCTTGACTTTGGCCAACAAGGCAGTACGACTGTCCCAAACCAACGCATCTATCTATGCTGCACATGAATACCCAAAAGCTACCAATCACTATGCCTTGACTTTGGCCAACAAACATAGCTTGAATACTATTGACTATTCATGTGAAACGACGAAGGGCTCCGAATGGTTTTGGCTAAACCGTGAACGTAGTGAACTTGATATAATCGATGGAACGAGATAGCTTTTAAAAAGGAGTGGCTCAAGCTCCGCATTTAAAAGTTGGTTTTGAAAAGAACCGAGTGGTTTTTCGAAAGTGTTCCAACGACTTTTACTTGGTTTATTTTTCTTGCATTAGTTCTTTTAATGCGTGATATTCTTGCATTAGTTCTTTTAATGCGTCCCATCATTTAATCCTACCATTGCAGAAAACAACCAAAATATGACGTACGCTTATGCATTCGCATTCGCCACGGGGCCCCGTCATTACCCGTTAGGTTACTTAACTAACGACAGAGCGGGTGCTGGGCTAGCGCGGCTGTAAAACATAAGCAACGCCTAAATAATATCATATATAGATATATTGCAATGATAGCCATTTCAGATCACAGATGAACACATTGGATATACTAGGAACCCGCAATTCGTACGAGCCTGTAACGCAAAGCAGATTACACGGTCGCGGTGAATAGTCAATACCCCACCCAAGACCCCTACGGGTGCGGCAAACTACCCGCCAAGTACCCGAAGCGAAGCAACCTCCCTCAACTCCGTGAGTAGGCCACTCGGCACTTCGGCATACCCGGTAGTTTGTACACCCCCTCCATGGGTCTATCCTAGGAGCAAAAACAGTAAAAAGAAATTATACAATGACGGCTACAACCCCGACCCGGTTGTGCGGCCATACAAATAATTATTACATCAATTTACAAATTTCCATGAATTGAAAGAAAAGAAAACTCTCGTCTCACAACCCCCGGCTATTCACCCGCGACAATCCAATGAATTCATATACACATTCCAATAACATTACAGATCTCAGATTTGTATAACCCCCACTAATCGACATATAGCGATTAGCAGACGTTCAATACAAATATCACATCACAGATAAACCCGTCAGCTTAAGTCTTTTAGAAGTTCGATAAAAAATACGGATTTTCAGGCCCCAAACACAAAATTTTCGTTCTGGAAAATCTGGACAGAAAATACATATTCCAAAAATCCCAAAATACCCCTATGAACAAACTGCAAAAATAAAACCCCACGACCGAGTCAACTCGGCCGCGGTTCCGCGGCGGGAGCTTGCTCCCGCCGCGGTTCCGCGGCGGGAGCTTGCTCCCGCCGCGGAAACGCAGCGCGTTGATCGATTCAGTGGGTCGAATTTTTGCAGTTTCTTCTAAAAACCCTGAGTCGATTTTTGGTATATCTCAAATAATTTTTGCAGCACTTTGAAAATCGACAGAAAGTTTGAAAACCCGGGTGTATTTCGCGACTTTTTCTCCGATCGAATTTCTAGTTACTATGCTAACATGTTAGGTAGTGTTTAACTAGGCTCTGATACCACTGTAAGTCCATGCTACCTCTCCCGGTACTTTCGGGCATGCGGAATTTGGTGAAAAACAATTTTCTAGAGGCGGTGACATGGACTCAAAACCGGATCTTGGTTAAACATCTAACTAACAACCTAACTAGAAGTTGTTAACTACTCGGTTAGGGGGTTATACCTTTCTTTCTTGAACTCCTTCGTCTTCAAGCCTCGATGGTTGTCCGGATCGGCTTCACCCCGTCGTCTCCTTGCGCCGAAGATCGATCCACCTGAAAGCTTCTACCTTTGGCTTCTTCTTCGGTCTTTGAAGAAAACTAGTTCACTTGGTTTGCCAAACCTTATGAACTAGAGTGAGTAGAGAAGAGTGTGTAGGGATTTTCTCTATGGTTCTTGGTTCTCAACACATGAGACAAGTGAACCATAGACTAAAGAGAGGGAGAACAAGAGGAAGAAGATGAGAGCTCAAGAACACAAGAGAGAGGATGAAAATGATAGAATGAGAAAGACTTTTCTCACTTGGCTCTCATAATCCAAAACCATCATCACAAAAATAGTAATCAAGTATTGTGTAAAATGGTTTAAGTCAAAATGGCTATATCATTTCATGCACTCATATTGCATAAGAGAACAAGCAAGTAAAAAGTCTTTGCCATGAAATGATAGTCATTGTCATCATGATGGTCAACTAGTCCAACCTAGTCAACCGGTCAACAAAGTCAACAAGTCAACAAAGTCAACCCCTCAACAACCATGTCACCACAATACTTAATTAATATTATTGTTAATTACATATCATATTCTCATTAGGGTTGAGCAAAAAGTCAATAGTCAACAGTCAACGGTCAACAACCCTAATGAGAATCCTCTGCCTCTGTCTCTCCGTCAACTGTGCATACACACCCGCATTCGCATTCCGAGGAACACGAATACATACTGGATAAAACCAATCCCAAAACGTACACTAGGATCTGGCTTAAACCAAAGCCCGCTAGTGTTAACTGTCCGGACACTGTACGTGCACAAGTACACGGATGTGACCGGACCCTGTCGCAAAACCATGCGACCTGTCACAAAACCATGCGACCTCTACTCTTTTGCCAAAAGGTGAATAGCTTTCTGTGTGGGACTCTAAAGACTCGACACTACGCTGGCAGTGGGTTTAACCACAGACCGCAAGCGGCACTAGCTGTGCGTAACGGTCCCCAGGTAGATGCCGACAAGAAGACTGACGAGGTAAAACCCATCTGAACTCCTACTGAGCCTGAATGTGACAATCTCCGTACAGTCCGGTCTGTTCGTCTGATACATCGCATGGCGGGCCTAGGAGGGCGGTAAACGTCAGTCCCCTAATAGCGGTACAAGTCGTGTCGGAGTGAAGCCCAATACACCCTGAGATAACACTGGAAGCCTACCAGTATATCTCGCTTGCCCTGGCCAGGGAATACTCGTGTAATGGCTCTCCTAGACACAGCGCAATGTCAACCCCCAATACCGGGAGAGACGAATCCTGTCTAACCGTCACTGCCTCCAAGTGCTTCGGGACTGCACCCAACTACCACCTGTTTGCACGACTCCTTTGAGCCATGGTAGGGTAGTAATCAAAGTACGGTGGGAACACACTCGAGGCGAAGTGACAGTGTCAAGTCAGCGGACTAAGCTGTACTCATGTCACCTGGGAACTGATAACTGACGATAGGTATAATACCAACCGGTCAGTTCCCGACGAGTCCTGTCCAGTGTACTCGTAACCCAACAAGCACCCGCATACTATCCCCAGTACGACGTACTGATGGCTATGGGACAGACCATCTCCCACTCTGGGATGAGAAGCGCATGCGCTAGTCTACTCCGGAGTATCGATGCCCTGTCTCGATAGTCCTGCAACTAGGGACCTGCATAAGGATGTGCTTATAGATTACCCAGCCCCCACTAGTGTGACTGCCATCACAACGCTGGTAATGAAGCAAAGATCCTAAGGGCTCCACTAATGTGTATAGGTGATATACTAAAATAAACACATGTACACATTGAAGTAGAAACAAACCAAGTAGCATACTACTATTTTGAGCAAGATTGTATATACAAGGTGAATATCCCAAGCTTCCATTAAGTAATATACAAACAAGTATGATATAGTAATGGCCTCTAGGGCATATACACTAACAGATCGTGGCAGTTGCTAGGGTTTGGATGAGTCCTGGGTCGAGCCGAGGAAGCTTCGAGGGTTCAGATCTGGCGATGGAAAGGCTGGGGTGATGGTGGAGCAGGGGAGCTGTGGAGATCTGGATGATGGGCGCAGCGGCGAGGCGAAGACGATGGCTGCGACGACGTCGAGGGTTCTGTGCAGGTCGCTGGAAGTTGTGGTAAGGATTCGGGGATCGACGGCGTGGGGCGACGACGATGCGATGGGTGCAGCGACGAGGTCGGGTTCTTGGGAGGGTCGCCGTGGGTTTGCACGGGAGAAGCGTCGTGAGGGAGAAGAGAGAGGTGAGGTGAGGAAGATGAGAGGAGGAGGTCGAGGTCAGGGAGGAGGCGGCGACGGCGAGGCGTGGCGAAGGCTGGGGTTAGGGTTTTCGTGAGCGAAGGCGGGTGATGGGAGAAGAAAAACGAGGAGAGAGAGAGAGATGTGAGTATGAGAGATATATTTTGTTTTGTGTATATATAGAATTTTTATAAATATATGTATATAGATGCATATCTTTAATTGGTTGCATTTAGAGATTCGGCACAGATTTTTGTTGTTCTCAAATTAATAGTAAACAGATACGCAAAATGTTGTTTTGTTGCCACTAAGAAAATATTATATATAATATAAAAAACTGAATATTTTTCCATATCAAAATTGTTTACAGTAAAAATCCAAAATAAAATATAGTAGCGGCCAACTAAAAGTTCAAAAATTTATGGAAAAATAATCTTGACAGATCTTGAACTACTGCTTTCAAATAGGGCTATTACATCCTACCCACCTTACAGAAAATTTTGTCCTCGAAATTGGAAGGACGGCTACAAGATCAAGAAAACAGGTGTGGCTACTTTTGACGAATCTCGTCCTCACGCTCCCAAGTGGATTCCCCAGGAGAACGTCCGTCCCAAGATAAAAGGACTAAAGGGATGATCTTGTTTCTCAATACCTTCTCCTTACGGTCGACAATGGCTGTAGGTTGCTCTTCATACGAGAGATCAGTGCTCAAGGTTAATTCAGAGTGATCGAGAACATGACTGTCATCGCGAACGTACCGACGCAACTGTGATACATGGAATACATCGTGCACACCAGCCAAAGAAGGTGGTAAGGCCAATCTGTATGCCACTACTCCAACGCGTTCCACAATCTCGAATGGTCCGATAAATCGGGGACTGAGTTTCCCACGACTACCGAATCTAATCATTCCTCGAGTCGGTGAGATCTTAAGGAAGGCATGATCTCCTACTCCAAACTCAAGAGGTCTTCGACTAGTATCCGTCCAGCTCTTCTGACGATCTTGTGCTGCCTTGATACGGTCCCTGATCAATTGGACCTTCTCAACGGTTTGGGTTACAAGCTCCGGTCCTAGTAATCTTCGCTCACCCACATCATCCCAGCAAAGTGGGGAACGACATTTACGTTCGTAAAGTGTCTCGAACGGTGCCATCTGGATACTCGCCTGATAGCTGTTATTATACGAGAATTCCACCAAGTGAAGATGATCCTCCCATGATCCCTTGAAATCTAGCATACAGGCTCTCAACATATCTTCTAATATCTGTATCGTACGTTCAGACTGTCCGTCAGTCTGGGGGTGGTAAGCTGTGTTGTAACGGAGACGAGTGCCTAAACTCTCTTGTAAGCTTCTTCAGAAATGTGAAAGGAATCTCGTGTCTCGGTCTGATACTATAGTGATAGGCAACCCATGTAACCGTACGATCTCTTGCATATATTTCTCTGCCAATATCTTCGTCGATTGTCCCACTCGATAAGGTAGAAAATGGGCCGCCTTTGTGAGATGGTCGACGATGACCCAAATAGCATTATTGCCCTTACGACTCCGCGGTAAAGCCGTCACGAAGTCCATAGTGATGTGTTCCCACTTCCACTGGGGAATAGGAAGTGGTTGCAATAGGCCGGCCACTCGCTGATGTTCGGCCTTCATCTGCTGGCACACTAAGCATTTTGACACATAGCGGGCAATCTCTCTCTTCATGCCATTCCATCAAAAGTGTTGTTTAACATCCCTATACATCTTGGTGCCACCCGAGTGCACCGAATAGGCTGAACTGTGTGCTTCCTTCAACATTTCCTCTCGAACCTCGCCCTTTGGCACGCATAATCGACTGTCGAATCTTAATGAGCCATCTTCGTGTATCAATAGATCTGTTCTCAATCCTGCCTCTACTAACCCGCGGAGCTTCTACAATTGCGGGTCCCCAGCCTGTGCAGCTTTAATACGATCGGCTAACGAAGACTGCACCTGCAGTTGCCAATATTGTCCGTGCGTCCCCTGCTCTACCACTTCTAAATTGAGTCTTCGAAATTCATCAATGAGTTTCTTCTGGCCAGTCAACCACATCGCTGTTGGTCTCCGACTGAGAGCATCCGGTACCACATTTACCTTCCCGGGATGATATTGCAAATCAATATCATAATCAGCCATGAACTCTAACCACCTACGTTGTCTCATATTTAGCTCCTTCTGCGTGAATACATATTTCAGACTCTTGTGGTCCGTAAAAATTTCCACTCGTTCTCCCAAAAGATAATGCCTCCAAATCTTCAAAGCAAAGATTACAGCGGCCAACTCTAAATCGTGAGTTGGGTAATTCTTCTTCTGCGTTCTCAGTTGACGAGAGGCATAAGCGACAACACTCCCACGTTACATCAAGACACAGCCTAGCCCCTTGCCGGAAGCGTCACTATGAATCACCAGTCCTCCTGTCCCATCTGGTACGGTCAATATGGGTGCAGTTGTGAGTTTCTCCTTCAATAACTCGAACGCTCGGTTGCACTCTTCTGACCATACGAATGATACCCCCTTTCGAGTAAGTCTTGTCAATGGCTCAGCCGCTTGTGCAAAATCTTTAACAAATCTGTGGTAGTAGCCTGCGAGTCCCAAGAAACTTCTAATCTCTGCTACTGACTTTAGTGCTGGCCAATCCTTCACTACTTCAATCTTCGTCGGATCTACTGATATACCGTCTCCAGAAACGATGTGGCCCAAAAATTGAACTTGTTCAAGCCAAAATTCACATTTACTAAGCTTGGCGTATAACTTTTCTTATCTCAGTATCTGCAACACGATCCTCAAATGCTCGGCATGCTCCTCCTTGCTTTTGGAGTATACAAGGATGTCGTCGATGAAAACTACGACAAACTGATCAAGGTACTGAGAGAAAACTCGGTTCATTAAATCCATGAACACGGCTGGGGCATTAGTAACACCGAATGGCATTACCAAGAATTCATAGTGACCGTATCGAGTTCTGAAGGCTGTCTTGCATACATCCTCCGCTTTAACACGAACTTGATGGTACCCCGACCGAAGATCCAACTTAGAGAACACTCGAGCACCACATAATTGATCAAACAAATCATCGATCCGGGGTATAGGATACTTGTTTTTAATCGTAACCCGGTTCAACTCTCGGTAGTCAATGCACATGCGTAACGAGCCGTCCTTCTTCTTTACTAGTAAAACTGGAGCGCCCCACGGAGAAGTACTCGGGCGAATGAATCCCTTGCTGAGGAGGTCTTCTATCTGCTTCTTCAATTCCGCTAATTCAACTGGTGCCATCCTGTAGGGTGACTTAGAAATTGGTGCCATTCCTGATAATAATTCTATCGAAAACCCCAAAGCACGAGGCGGGGGTCAGCCGGGTAAGTCCTCAGGAAAGACATCCAAAAATTCCCGAACTACGACCGGTGCCGAACTCATATCAACCTCCATTGACGCTAGTATGCCGCACGTCGGCTTTGCTCTAAACTTTATGGGTCCCAGAGATTTGCTCCCTCCAGTGAACACGAACTCTGGGTGGTTAGGAATGCGAAATTTTACAGTTTTGGCCCGACAATCAATATGTGCGTGAAAAGTGCCCAACCAATCCACTCCTAAGACGACATCATAACTACCGGTCCCAATCAACAGGAAATCTACGAAAAGCTCCCTGCCGCAAATCACTACCGGACAAAGCTTGCACTCTAGGTTGGTGGTAACTACTCCATTTCTAGTGTGAATGTCCCAACCTCTAGTCAATGTTTTGTGTGTAATAGAATGTGTTGTGGCAAAATCCAAAGACATAAAACAGTGTGAAGCCCCGGAATCGAAAAGTGCTTTAGCAGGAACAGAACAAATTAGGATGGTACCTGAAACGACATCCTCCGACGCTTCCGCCTGCTCAACTGTCAGGGTAAAGGCCCGTCCCTGTCCACGACCTGTGTTTCCTCGCCTCTGATCAAAAAGTTGCTTCTGAGGGACAAGTCCTTTCTGAGGTTGGTTGCGCTCTGCTCTCCTAGGACAACTCCCAATCTGATGGTCACTAGCACCATAAATCAGACATAGACCTTTAGCGCGGTGGCAATTTCTATCGACGTGTCCCGATATCCGGCAGTATCCTCAAACCGGAGGTTCCCGTTGTGGTGGGGTTGCGGTACACTTCATCTGAACTCCTCCATGCTGTCTAACTGGAATCCTCCCTGAAATTTAATTCACGGGCCGTTTGAATCTTCCACTCTAAAGTTTCTTCCTCTTATCCATAACTGTCTCAATTCTGCGGGCCGCATTTAATACTTCTGAATAAGTCCCCAGATCATATGAAGCTAACTTCTCCTGTATTTCCAGAGTGAGACACTGCAAGAATCTTCTAACCCTATCCTCCTCCTGGGCTACCATTGAAAGAGCGAAACGACTGAGTCGGATAAACTCAGCCGCTACCTCGTCCACTGTGCGATCTCTCTGACGAAGACTGATAAATTGTTGTTCCATCTCGATCCTGGCCGATTTGGGAAAGAATTTCTCAAGGAAAGCCGTAGAGAAATCAGTCCATGCAATTGGTTTCTTCAACCTGTTCTCTTCTGCGAGCCACCAAATTCTAGCCATATCTTGCAGTTGAATCTTGACTATATCCACTCTGTCCTCTTCAGGAACCCGGACGGCTGACGGCAAATTCTCCATGTCGACAATCCACTGCTCAGCATCCAGTGGTCTGCCCGCGCCAGTGAAAACTGCCGGCTGTAGTCTCCTGAAATCGGCGACGCTGCCCAGATGTCTACCTTCACAAACCTCAGCCACCTTGTTCAGGGCCGCAGTAGCGGTCTGCTGAGAAGCAAGTAGACCCCCTTGTAGCAATTCGGTCTGTTGTTGTTGACTCTCAAGCATGTCACGTATAACTCCAAGTAGTGCAGTATTGTTGTCACGTCTCCCATATACTCGCAAATTCTCTTCTGCCATGATTCTGAAGTCAAAACGAACGACGAGGTTTAGCAACGAAAACGAGGTTTAAATTCAAAATACTAAAACTGAGTGAAGCAAAGAGATAATGTAATAATCAATTCAAAGAATACGGATTAACTGTAGAACTCTAAGTTACTCATACAGAATACCGTATTGTATCCATGCCGCGGTACAGGGGCACAATATCGTAACTCTACGTAAGTCGCCCGAATCCTACGGTCAGAGTCAACGGAATCTACAGCATGACACACTGGGGAGAACCTATACATGTGATTCTAACCTAAACGGTCGGTAGAACCAAGACTAACTTTGATGTTAGCCTGGGCTCTGATACCAACAAAACCTTGTCACGCCCCGCTTCCCAAAATAAGGAATACGGAAAACGACGAAGGCCAGCCGTGCTACCTACGGTAAGGAAAAGTCCTTCCATAGTCACATAAGGCTGTCTAGATTAACCTGTCAAAAATAAAATCCAATACCAAAAGAAATAATACTGATAATCATGCTGCAATGAAACCACAAGAAATCCTAAAAATGGGTCCACTAGATAATTGATGCAATTAAAGATCCAAAACAAAAGATTCGGAATAAAATAAGATCCGAAAGAGATACATAAGTCCTAATGTCCCATAAGGACGCACATGATAAAAGCCAATTGAAAAGGAAAATAAACCTACGGTTACTGATCTTCAGCAAAGTCCTGATAGCCGCTCTGATCCTGCTCAGCCTGCAAATCTGTCTCTAAATCTGAGATGGCAAATCTCAGGGATGTCAGAACATCCCAGCAAGTACTCAACGTATAAAGTGTGTGTGTAGCATAATAACATGAATATATGAAAATAGTGAAGCCCGGTGCGCAAGAAAAACAGGTATATAAATAATTAGATGCATTAACACTATGAAACATGTATGTAAGGGGTCAGGTTATAACCTAACTGGTCACTAAAAGGTAAATTATCCTATCGTAAGCTCGAGTGTGTGCGTCAACCTCTGCAGGAGTATTCCTAACCCAAGAGTGGTGTCCCAGGGGCTAGGAAACACGAGCCCAACTGTGGAATGAACAAGAGACCGCTATAGCCCGGTACGAGCTACAAACATGAGACCGCTATAGCCCGGTATGAGCTGTAAACATGAGACCGATATAGCCCGGTACGAGCTGTAAACATGAGACCGCTATAGCCCGGTATGAGCTGCCGGTATGGGACTCCTAAGATCTTGTTGTACAACGCACACTCAAACTACCCCAACACCCGCGTATTTATAGCTACTATGGTAAAGATTAAATCACTAAATTACAAATGCTGAACAGACATGAACTTGTGGTATGGTAATTGTATGGAAATAAAACTGGTGAATAGTGGTGTCATGGCATGTAGTTCAGCATTCCAATTAATGATTTCATTTAATATAAATAATAAGGATCATGAATAGGCTTGTCAAATCAAAGTGTTATATACATGTAAATCAACATGAGTCTCGAATGTGTATAAAGCATGTAAAAGGATTCTTGTGCATAGTAATCATGTCATAGTATCACATAAAGAAAAAACAAGCAGCAGTTGGTAATTAGCAAAATTGGTTTTCAGATATAGCTCGATGGGGAAAAATTTATGTGACCATTAATCTTAGAAAAAAGTTCATAAATTTGTGCCTATACTCACTCATACTTTAGGGGGAAATATTTAGAAATATTTTGTACAACTAAATTGCACCTAATTTATAATGAAATTCGTAGTTGCAAGTTTACAGTCAGCAATATATCAGCAAGTGTTCCGATAAGGACAGATGATAAAACTGTGAAAGAAACCCCTTTCCTCTAATATCCAAACTTGTACATGTTAAGAACTAATTTAGATAATCGCCGATATTGAATCGACAAAATGAAAAGAGCAAGAATACTTGCCTGAGGTTAACGATCACGGAAAACGATGTACGAAAATGCGGGACACGATCTCAGCTAAGGTGCGACTTGGGATCTGAGTTATACAATCCGCCTAGATAAATTTTATCGATTAAATCATAAATATCTACATAAATATTGTCACACAACCAAACACAATTATATCAATTTAGGGTTTTGATGCTAATTTTCCTTTTCAGTTGTTCACTGATCATATCATTGCATTTTATTCATATTTTTTTTTATTTTCTTAAAAAACAGGGATCACAGAAAACTTACAGAGGGTGATCGTGGCAGTTGCTAGGGTTTGGATGAGTCCTGAGTCGAGCCGAGGAAGCGTCGAGGGTTCAGATCTGGCGATGGAAAAGCTGGGGTGATGGTGGAGCAGGGGAGCTGTAGAGATCTGGATGATGGGCGCAGCGGCGAGGCGAAGACGATGGCTGCGGTGACGTCGAGGGTTCTGTGCAGGTTGCTGGAGGTTGTGGTAAGGATTCGGGGATCGGCGGCGTGGGGCGGCGACGATGCGATGGGTGCAGCGACAAGATCGGGTTCTTGGGAGGGTCGCTGTGGGTTTGCAGGGGAGAAGCGTCGTGGGGAAGAAGAGAAAGGTGAGGTGAGGAGGATGAGAGGAGAAGGTCGAGGTCGGGAGGAGGCGGCGACGGCGAGGCGTGGTGAAGGCCGGGGTTAGGTTTTCGTGATCGAAGGCGGGTGATGGGAGAAAAAGAACGAGGAGAGATAGAGAGAGATGTGAGTATGAGAGAGATATTTTGTTTTGTGTATATATAGAATTTTTATAAATATATGTGTATAAATGCATATCTTTAATTGGTTGCATTTAGAGATTCGGCACAGATTTTTGTTGTTCTCAAATTAACAGTAAAGAGATACGCAAAATGTTATTTTGCTGCCACTAAGAAAATATTATATATAATATAAAAAACTAAATATTTTTCCATATCAAAATTGTTTACAGTAAAAATCCAAAATAAAATATAGTAGTGGCCAACTAAAAGTTCAAAAAAATTTGGAAAAAGAATCTTGACAGATCTTGAACTACTGCATTCAGATAGGGCTGTTACAGTTAGGGTTAGTGTATGTACTTCATATACAGGTATGGTTGCTATAAATGAAAGTGATGACCCTAGAAGTTTGGGATTGAAATACAATGGCTTCCACTTTACCAACATTGTTTTGCTAGAAAATATTATTGCTTTCTCTTTTCAGGATTGTTCTTCTTTTGTATGTGTTTTGGTTTTAATAATTCAATGCTCATGCTTTGATGTTGCCTTTTTATTTTATATAAACTTAATAAAGCCATCATGGTGATCATATTTTGCCTGTTAAAGTTATGATTGCATGAAGAGTTGTCAAGGCCTTAATTCAATTAATGTAATATTTGTTGATTTTACCAGTAATACTTCTTCTGAGGCTTTTATACTCAACCAAACCACAAATCTCAATCATTCACCACTTCCTCATACTCCCATGTTAATTGGCATTCCCATCAAATTTTCTAAGGAGGTGTGATTCAACATGGATTTTAATATACGAGTTAGACAATTGAGATCGTTGGATAATTTTTTCTTGATTTGGATTCAAATTCGGGCTTCCGTGTTGGATTTGGATTTGAACTCCGCCTTTCATTTTAGATTTAGACTTGGACTTTCGTTTTGGATTTAGATTTTTGGCATGGACTTATTCGAGTTCTTGAACAATTTGTATTATGACTTTTATTTCTACAGGAGTTATTGTAACACAACAACTTTATTATTTAATCTTAGAAAAGATCAAAATTGATTAATTATTATTTTATTATTTTAATAATATAATTATATTAGATTTTATTGATAACAAACAATAAGTCAATTATTATTGATAAATACATACTAACCAAAAATTTTTAAATGCGAAAATTATATGCTATTAAATTTTAATATAGTTTTTCTTGATATTTTCTTGCTATATGGTATTTTATCAAATCAAAAAATAAGTATAATGTTATGCCAAAACATTTTTTTAGGGTTTTATGAAAAAGTTATGTAATATAATTTAATCAATTAAACCATAAATAAAAATAGTACGGGATATAGAAAAAGAAAAACTATTTAAGGATTTTATGAAGAGAATTGCAATATATAATCCAATCAATCAATATATAATTTTTTTAAAACGAATTAATCAATCAATATATAAATAAGAATGAGATGCTATCAAGGAAAAGAACAACTTTTAGGATCCCATGAATAAGTTGTAAAATATAATATAATCAATTGTAAAATATAATATAATCAATCAAATCATAAATAAAAATGAGATGAGATTAAAAATTAAAAAAAGAAAGTTTTCTTCGATTTAAACGAGTTTATGAAGATGGAAATGTCTCAAAATCCAAACACGAAAAAGGTCTCCACATTTTCTCCTTGGAATTTTCTTTTCCGATTTTCATACCTTTGCTTTATTTAGTAGGACTTTAGGAATCTAATATAAATCCAAGGCTGATGAATCAATAACCCTATATTCTAAAATCAAAATCCGAGTACATGACCAATGACGCTAGATTTTAAAATCCGAATCTAGAACCTATAACGGTAGATTTTAAAATTTAAATCCTACTCTAAAACCAATAACCCTAAAAAAAATTGAAGTCTTGCAAAAATTCTAAATCCAGCCTCAGGATCCAAACAAATAACCCCCAATAATGGAACTTCATAATATACTGAAACAGAGCAATACATTTTTTATCTGGAAGAACTCTCATACATTAATTTTCTTTAAAAATATTCTCATATTAACCTTAAACCACAACAATCTTAACCCCGAACTGGATAAAAATCTCAAATCACACGTTAATTGTTGCAACTCTGGGCACATAAACAGGAAACTCATCAATCACATCCATCCATGGAAACTTCTCCTTAGGCTCCACATCCCTCAATGCTCTCCACACAACACTATTGCATTTAAACCCCGAACCGAATGCAATTTGCCAAATCCTATCCCCTTTCTTAATTCTCCTCTTCGCCTCAGAATACCCCAGCTCGTACCACAACGAGCTGCTCGAAGTGTTCCCGAACCGATACAGCGTCATTCTCGACGGCTCCATGTGCCACTCATTCACTCCCAAGCTCTTCTCGAGCTCGTCGAGTATCGCCCTTCCCCCTGCATGGATACAAAAATGCTCGAACGCCAGCTTAAAATCCGGTACATAAGGTTTGGATTTTGCTTTCAGCATTTTCCGTTCGATCAATGATAGTAAGAACCTGAGCTGTTCCGATAATGGCAGGACGCGAGGCCCTAATGTGGTAATGTTGGCCTTTAGGGCTTCTCCGGCTACAACCATCAGATCTTTTGAGAGGGAGACGCCTACTTTTCCTTCCTCGTCTTCTTCTTGCATAACGCAGTTGTAGGAGTCGTCGGATGGGCCTTTGTGGGTCCTGATTAGGTCGGCGAGCACGTATTTTGCACGTGCACGGTTGGAGCGGTGATTGGAGAGGAGGATGGCAGCCCCACCGACACGGAAGAGGCAGTTGGTGACGAGCATTGAACGTTTGTTTCCGTAGTAGCCATTGAGGGTTATATTTTCTGTACTTACTATTAACGCGTAAGAGTCGGAATGCACCTAATATAAGCAAAGAGAAGGTTATGATCGCTGAAAAGATATAAATATTGACAGCTAATAGATACATGAATTGTCGGTTGGCAGACGAGGGGTAGGACATGAGAATTATGGCTAGATGCTACACTAACACGAAGGCCTCTTGCATTTTATTCCGAACGAAAGGTCTCTCCAATAAGCCGTTCGTAAAAACAATCAAAATCCTTTATGTCAATGTCAGAAGTTTGAGACATGCAACCAACAAGAATTGAGACCGGACGTGGTTCAATTTATGTATGTGGAATACCCACCTCTTACTCAATATCCACACACTATGTAAAGCAAAACCAAAATTTGAAGATCCACTAACCTTGAGGAGTTGCATAGCAAGTTCTATAGAGATAAGCCCAGCACTGCACCCCATCCCACTCAAATTGTAGCAAACGACATCCCCTCTGAGCTTAAACCTATTCATGATCATGTCACAAAGGGATGGTGTGGGACTAAATAGGCTACAATTCACAATCAACACATCAATGTCCTTAGCCTCAACCCTTGTTTTGGCCAAGAGCTCACCCACGACCCCAAACATCACCATCTCCCCTTCTTTTCTCGCCTCTGAGATCCGAAGATCCGGCGGGATCTTCGCCACCGCCTCCGGAAAGTACGTAGCTTGCCCTAACCCCGATCGCTCTAAGATCTTCTTTTGGAAAAGCACGTTTTCGTCGGTGAAAGTCCCTAGCTCGATGCTCCGTTCCACAAAGGCCTCGCGGGTGTACTTGCCCGATTCTTCAGGCTTATAGCATGAAAAATCTATTAAGTAGACCCGGCGAGGCCGGTTCAAAAAGTATATGGCGGCGACGGAAGCAGCATAGAGCATGCAACAAAACAAGATGTGGCTGCAAGGGTACACAATAGCAAGAGCTAGGGCAAGGACCAAAAATGAGATGTAGCCATACTTCGCATATAAGCTTGGCATGGCTATATATTTAAGTTTATAAAAAATGAGAAATGCAAAGAGAAGGAACAAGATGGAGATGTGGGTGAAGAACAAGAAAGATGTGTGGGAAGAACGAGAGGGCATGGGAGAATTTAAAGGAGTTTGAGAGGAAATGGAGTCATTATAACTTGTACCAAGAGAAGATAGGTTTCATAAATGTTGGGGTAAATGCTAGCATGTGAAGGACTGTGCACAAGAGTCTGTTTGGTGTTTGGGGTTTGAAGATAGAGTGATGAAATAAGAAGATGAGAAAGGGAGATGAGATTTTTATTTTCTGAATTGGAGGGAAGGTATGGTCTTTTAATTTGCTGCCATCTTAAATGTCAAATATGTCAGAAAGAAGAGAAATTTCCTACGTCTCTTTGTATACAGGAGAGGAGTTAAATCAGGTTTGAGATCTCCTAAGTACTTTCCCGGACCGATAGGGAATTTTTTTATTGAGTATTTGTAAACATCCGGATGAAACGAAGTTGTCAAATGATGCACATCAAAGATGGACCGTAAATAATCTATATAAAAAGATCTTTCCCGGCTGGTATGGACAAATGTAACACCAATTCTAATTATAAAAAGAAAAAACGATACAGACTGAAAAATCTTTAATTTTAAGGTATCATAACCGCATGTATAAAAACAAACAAGAAAAACACAAAAAACAAAAATTTCTTAATTTGAAGATATGACACGTCATCCTTCGACAGATGGCTTGAGAAAATACCTCAAAATGAAAATTCATATCCCAACGATTCCTCTGATTTTAAAATTTGTTTTTAATCAAGCACGTGCATTGTACGTGCAAGACATGAGCATAGGTAAGAGGAGAGAAGTTACGCAACAACATGGAAAAGATGATCATTGGCCTGTTTTATTTGAAGTACTTGGAAAAGATGTGTAAGTGCGTCCCATTCTCTTCTTTTCTTTTCACTGTTGTCAATTTCCCTGTTTGATTACATATATAACATATAACATATCTATGCAAGAAAAATTTATTTAAAAAATCTTTAAAATGAATATGGATGAATTAATAAATAATGGTTAATTGCTTAATAATACCATATTTTTTCTTCCCTTTTGCAGAATAACACCATAGTGTTTTTTTTCCTTGCACTTAAATATCACAATATTTAGAATTCCCTAACGGTGTTAACAGAAGTTACAAAATGACCAAACTACTCCTAGTTGTACTTAGATTTAAAAACTAAAAAATTAACCCTAATCCTAATTACTTAGCCCCAACTCTCACACTGATTAGTTAACCCTAACCCAAACCTATGGTCACCACCTCCGCCGCCACATCGCCGCCCATTGTCGCCTCAACCTCCATCTCGTCCCATGGCCATCACTTCTCCGCGCCATGGCAGTCTCAGCCTTCATCTCGCCTTCATGCCCACTGCATCCTCTGCTTCTTCCCCTCCCATTATTGTCACGCCCCGCATCCCAGAGTACGCTAAGGTAGGCACGTGACATAGCCAACCATACTACCTGTGGATAGGAAGTATCCTTTCACAGTCACATTACGGCTGTAGAGATATCAAGAACAATAATAAACTATCTAACACATGTCCATAAGCCAGAATAAAACGAATCAAGAATAAAATAATGCGGAAGCAAAAGATCCAATATAAGAATAAACTGGAATGTACGTCCCATAATGCGGGCTCACATAAGGAAAGAACAATACCGAAAGTAAAATGAACTAACTACTAGCAAGTCCTCACTGCTCAGCCTGCTGACTGAAGTACTCCTGCTCGGACTGCAGCAAAGATAAGGAATCTGGGCCATACAAAACCCAGACGTCAGTGCGTCAAAATATCAAGCAATAATATAAACAGGGGTAGCAAGACATGCAGGTATGAGTATGAGCAAGAATATAATAAGAATATATAACGGTGAGTGTGTCAGTATAAGTGACGTGCAGAGATATCTAAACTGTGCTACGGGGTTATCTATTCTAAAGTCTTCGAAACCAAGTAATGTGATCCTCATCGTAACCCATCAGTGATTATTCCGTAACGTCCGGAAAAAACGGCAAACAATAGGTATCCCGTAACGCCCGGAAAAACGGCAAACAATAGGATGGCCCTTTGAGTTACGTTCGGTTACATTCCCGATTTCCCCATACCCCCAAGTTATGGATTCAGGTCAAGTATTGATAAATCTGTAGTTAATACCAACACAGGATCAACAGATAAAGGTTTGTCTGGATAGACAACAGGAAATGTCCGTAGGGACAACATGTCAAACTTGTTGGCATTAGTAACAAGATCAGTTAACATGTAAAGCCATGGTACGTCAGGTCAAGTCAGGTAGTATATAGGTATCATGTCATGTCAAGAAGTGCACGGTATCAGGTCGTGTCAAGTAGTAGGTATGTCAAGTCATGTCAGGGGTGCACAACATGTCACGTGGGTGCTCATAATCAAACTAAATTAAGCATGGGTATACAAACAAGCATGAGGTGCTAATGAAACAATAAAATGGAACATTGTACTGTGGTATGCAAATAGGTACAGACTAAAGCATATGGATGCACGGTTATCAGTTTGGCCTTAAGGGATAGTTTCAACATTAATTAAACACAGTATATCAAATATGGATGTTAAAATTATGTTAATATGTATTAAATAATCTAGAGATACAATTGAATATATATTAGGCTAGATGTATGCAAACGGTTGTCCGATAGGGTATAAACTATTAAAGGGGTACTATGGGCTATGCAAATAATTATTATGTGATTTAAATACGGATGTGGGTACTATGTATAGTAAATCAGAATGCAATATGGTATGTTTCAAGTTATAAATCTAAAATGATAAAAATGGACATCGAAATGTTAACATGGAACATGCGGCATTAAATTCAATCTACATGTTCAATATGCAGTTGAATAAGTATAATATAATACAAATAGCATGTAGCAAGTTTTACTTGCCTCGACGGATCAAGAAACGGGTATACGGAACGTCACACGTCGGCGGGAAAGTCGCGACGCACGCACGGTACACAGAACGGATCCAAACCACGTATAAGGGAAACACACGGGTCAGGTACGCTCGCTGGGCCGTCAGGATCGTCGTCGGCACGATCGGATTCCGGCAAATTAAAAGAACAGTGAACTTTTTAGAAGAAAAGAAAAGCAAGAGAAGAAAGAAAGAGGAAGAAGAGGAATGAGAAGAGGATTGCTCACTGGGTTGCAGAGGGGTGATGGCGTCGACGGTGATGATCGGAGGAGCTTAGGCGATGAGGTTAGGGTTTGTTTTAGAGGAGGTAGGGTTAGGGTTTTGCTAGGGTTTGGTGTCGGTTTTCTTGGTGCAAGGTTGGTGCGGGGTCTTGTGAAGGTGAGGAGAACAGAGGAGAGAAAGGAGAGAGAAGAGAGATGGCGACGGCGAGGGTGGTGCTGGTGGGTTTCTTGGGTGCAGGTGATGGTGCGGCTGTGCTCGGGTGAGGGAAAAGAAGAAGAAGATGATGACGATGAGGAGGAGGATATGAGAATGGATACGAGGGTGGAGACGAGAGTGGAGGCGAGGTCGGGGAAAAGGAGGCAGAGAAGACGGCTAGGGTTAGGGTTGAGTTTGCAGTGGGTTTCTCGCGTCGAGCTCGGGGTTTAAAAAGAGAAGAGAGGGAGAAATAAGGATTCTGTTAAGGGAAGTGACGAGATCTCTCGGGTGGTGACCAGAATCGAGATTGCTACAGGAACTCCGAGAGGAGAGAGAAAGAAGAGAGAGAGACAGCGAGCAGAGAGAGAAAGAAGAAAGAGAGAGAGAGACGTGCAATTCCTTTTTAAAAAACTAAAAGAATTAATATTATATTAAAAAAATAAGAGAGAGGGAGAGATCTGCTGTACTTTGTTTTCATAAAATATTTATTTAGTTAAGAAACTTTTGAATGAGAATAAGAATATAATATTATAATATTAGTCTGTTTTGAGATTTTGGCAAATACAAATTTACTCCAAAACACGTCCGGGTCAGGTCTAAAAATTCGGTTTTAAAATATGAAAAATATATGCGACTTTCAAAATCCACAATGAATGCTCTGATAACGAAAAAGTATACCCCCAAGAACGGATGCACGTACGTGCGCGTAGCTATCCAAACACGTCCGTTTCACTGAACGGGACGAGAACAAGATGCGCGGACGCTACCACGGGGTTAGGGGTATCATGCAGGGTATGAAATGCAATTTTAATTTATTTTACGTGATCTAAAATGTTATATGATAAAATGTGCGATACTAGATGAAATGCCAATATGCAGTTTAAACTAGATGCACGTGTCTATGCAACAAGCCAGGGTAATTTATAAATATAACTCAACTGGTTCAAGCAAGCGGGTCGGGTCGAATGCAATGAAAAACATAAACCACCCTTCGCACCCAAACAAGGTAAATCAATATAATACTACAGATAATAAATACGGGGCAAAATTGGTATAACTGAACTCAGTTGTTACATTATACCCAACTACAAAAAGAATTTCGTCCTCGAAATTCCAAGAACAAGGAGAGATAAAACAATAAAGAAACTACAAGAATAGATGTGGAAACTTCTGCCGGATTTCATCTTCTCGTTCCCAAGTTGATTCTCCATGTGAGCGATTACCCCAAGAAACAAGTACAAGAGAGATAACTTTGTTCTTAAGAACTCTTTTCTCTTCGATCCACGATCGATATCGGTCGCTCCTCAAAAGTCAAATCTTCTCGTACAGTCAGCTCCGAATGATCCAACACGTGTGTTTCATCTCGAACATATTTACGGAGTTGAGATATGTGAAACACGTCATGAACATTCGTCAAGGATTGTGGTAATGCCAAACGGTATGCTACTTCTCGAACACGCTCCACAATCTTAAAAGGTCCAACGAATCGAGGACTAAGCTTTCCTCGACTTCCGAAACGGATCACTACTCTAGTCGGTGATATCTTCAAGAATACCAAATCACCCACGGCGAACTCTAGAGGTCTTCTCGACGTATCTGCCCAACTCTTCTGTCGGTCTTGTGCTGCTTTCATATGATTCCGTTTAGTACTAACCTTCACAACTGTCTGCACGACCAATCTGGTCCCAACAATTTTCGTTTTCCAATATCGTCCCAACAAACAGGTGAACGACACTTGTGACCATATAAAGTTTCGAATGGAGCCATCTGAATAGTCGCCTGAAAACTGTTGTTGTAAGAAAACTCCACCAAGTGTAGTTGATCCTCCCATGAACCCTTGAAGCCTAACATGCAAGCTCTCAACATGTCTTCACGAGTTTGGATCGTTCTCTCCGACTGGCCATCTGTTTGAGAATGATAAGCTGTGCTAAATTTCAATCGAGTCCCCAAACTTTCCTGTAAGCTCCTCCAAAAGTGTGATAAGAAACGAGTGTCGCGGTCGGACACGATGCTCACCGGTACTCCATGCAATCTTACAATCTCCTGCATATACCGTTCTGCTAAAGTTTCTGTTGATTGGCCAACTCGAAAAGGGATGAAATTAGCTGCCTTGGTCAATCGGTCAACAATCACCCAAACTGCATTGTTGCCTTTTGGACCCCGCGATAGAGCCGTCACGGAATCCATGGTTATATGTTCCCACTTCCACTGAGGAATCGGAGGTGGTTTCAATAAACCAGCAACCCTCTGATGTTCAGCCTTAAATTTCGGACACACCAAGCACTTTGCTACAAAACGGGCAATCTCCCATTTCAAGCCTTCCCACCAGAAATGCTGTCGTAAATCTCGGTACATCTTCGTACCTCCTGGATGTACGGAATATGCTGAACTGTGCGCCTCCTTCATAAGTTCTTCACGAATATCTGTAATACCCGGCAAGTCCAAGAAACCTTCTAATCTCTGCAACGTTCTCCGGAATCGGCCAATCTCGAACTGCTGCAATCCTTTCGGGATCAACGGCGATTCCATCTCCAGACACGACATGTCCCAAAAGCTTCACTTCTTCAAGCCAAAACTCGCACTTGCTCATCTTTGCATATAATTTTTCTTGCCTCAATGTCTGCAGTGAGATCTTCAAGTGTTCTGCATGCTTTTCAATAGTCTTGGAGTAGACCAGAATATCTGTAACACCCGAGCCCAATAATACTATTTCTGTTACTGGTTGAGTGGTTGACATTGCTCATTTAATTTATCTTGCTTGTTTGGTGCTTGTTGCTAAATTTTTAACCGGCTAAGTCATTTTGCCTATAACAAATTTTAACACCTAAAATGAAATTAAAAATATCCATATTGGCCTACTCGTCACCACTAGTCGCGTGGTAGCGTCCGTGCGTCGAGATTTCATCCCGTTCGGTGAAACGGGCGAGTTTGGACGGCTACGCACGCGTGCAAGTGTCCGACTTGGGGGCATGCATTTTAATCATAAGACATCTCATTTTAAAATTTGGAACTCGCTTAAAATCCTATTATTTGAATTTCAAATATTTGGGCGCAACCCGGGCGCGATTTGGAAATATTTCATTTAGCGCCAAAATCCCAATTTAATTAAATCTACTAAACTATAAATTATAATCGAAATTTTAAAACTGTTATATATTTTCAACCAATCAAATATTTAGAAAAATCTTTTCTTGGTTTTCTCTGTTTTCCGCCAGCCAATCACGAGGGATTTTATCCCTCGTGGGCCCCGCCTCACCCTCTCTCTACCTCTATCTCTCTCCTGCGAAAATCTCTATATCTCTCCCTCTCTCTTCAAATTTCTCTATCTCTCTCTTCAAATTATTCTTTCTCTCTACCCTATATTTTCACTGTTCCTTCGTCCTCGTCCTGCAGAAACCCACGCGAGAACCACCACGAAGCCTCGTCGCAACCCTAGCCGCCGCAGCCTTGCCGCCGACCTCCCCACGACCTCAACCACCTCTGCACCTCCCTCATCCCTCTCTCCATTTCCCCGACAAGGACCCGGCAACACCCCGTCGCGGCCAACCCAAGAAACCCAACTCTCCGACCTCGTCGCCGTCACCCTCGCATTCGCTGTCGACCCCTTCTTTCCTCTCGAAGATCCTCACCATCATCACCGGACCTCCTCCATCGAAGCCCATCAACCGCCGGCATCACCGGCGCCTCACCTTCACCCTGCCGTCGCACCAGCCACCTCATCAACCCGCAGCTCTCGGCCAGCAACCAGACGAGCTAATTCCAGCCATCATCTCCACCACCATTGCCACTGCCACCTCGAGCCGCTACCCTCGCCTCCTCACAACCGATCGAGCAACCCACACCCGTTCACCAAGCAACTCTTGCCGTCGTCGTAACGCCCAAGAACCCATCACCCGACCTCGTCGCCATTGTCTTCGAGGCCGCAGTCGGCGCGTCGCTGTCGTCGTCTCCTTCAAACTCCAGAACCCGCACCCCTTACTACCACTGCAGCACATTCCATCAACCTTCGACCACCATAGCCCGCCGCCGGTTCACCCATCGTCGCCGTCGGTTCAAGTTGCCGCATCACTGCAGTCTTCTTCCTTGGCCGAGACCTCACCAGAGCCGACATCCAAGCCAAGACCTTGCTTGGGCCGTGTTCACATCTCCGTGCTTGTCGTGTTTTATCTGTCGCCTAAGTGATCACCGCCGGAACCGTGCCGCTGTCGACGATCCGAGCAACCCTGTGGACGTTCCTAACCAGCACGGTCACTCTCTTACATTGCCTGGTTCCGTTTCGCATACGCGAGCGTGCATACCGACTTTTACCGACGTGTTGTACGCTTTCCGTCCTGGGGATCCTCAAGGCAAGTATTACTTGCTACATGCTATGTTATCCTAATTAAGTATGATTGACTCATAAAACTTACAAATATTAACTAGTGTAGTTATTTTCTCGATTGGACGTAATATGATAAATATCATGATACGACAACCTAAACCGTATTATGCCACTGTAACCCTAATAACGAAACCACCGGTTAATCATGTTGCTATTTAAAGGACGATAGTCGTACACTTATATCTTCACTACTTTCTGTCATTAATATTGCACTACCTTGTGATTATTGCACCCCAAGGGTGCTCGAACCTGTTAATAAGATAATACAAAGCACCATTGTGATTAAATGAACTGTTATTTACTTTATTTCCTGCTGCTGTTCCTTATTCGATTGTATACCTGTTGTGAGCACACCTTCGATTGCATTACATATTGACCCGACCTTGATACACCTGACATATATATATACCGATGCACCGGACATGGTACCCTTTGCTACCAACTCAACCTGTTGTACCATGACCTGACTTGTTACCTGGTCTCATGCCTAATGCCAACAAACCTGACTTGGGGTCCTCATGGACCATTCCTGTTGTCTATCCAGACAAACCTGCTTTTACCTGATCCTGTGTTGGCATTAGTTCTTGATTACTGAATACCTGACCTGACATACATAACTTGGGGGTATGGGGAAATCAAAGGTGAAACCGACTTGTAACTCAACAGTTCGATACCTGTTCTGATCAGTCTTACGGGCTTGGCCAGTCCGGGAGTGATGATGCTGACATCACTCGTCCATCCTGCTACCTATTACTGCCTAGCGGCACGTCTCGGATTCAGCCCTGAGGGTCTTGACCGTGGTCCCGGGCATGCACGGGATACTATTGAGTTACATCGACGATTCATCAATTGATTTCAAAGACTTTAGAATAGCAAACCTGATAGCACAGCTTAGTTACCCACTACACACTACCCTGCACCGTTGTTCATATTATTGCTTTATTCATGTTTATGTTCTGCATTGCTTATTACCATGTTCATATTATATTATTGGTTGACATGACGCGCTGACGTCTGGGTTTTTCATGGCCCAGATTCTTTACCACTGTCGACGTTTGAGCAGGAGTACTTCAGCCAGCAGGCTGATTTGTGAGCTCTGTAGTGGTTAGTTCATTTATTGCATTTTATTTTCAGGTGCGATCCCGCATTATGGGACGTACCTTTCTATCATTGTATTGGATCATTTGCTTCCGCACTTATTTATCATTGACTCCAGTTATTATGGATTTGGACATGTGTTAGATAGTTTATTTATCTTGTTCTTGATATCTCTACAGCCGTAATGTGACTGTGGATGGATACTTCCTACCCACAGGTAGCATGGTTGGCTATGTCACGTGCCCAATTTTGCGTACTCTGGGAAGCGGGGCGTGACAATATCATCAATAAACACCACTGTAAACTGGTCCAAGAATGGTGAAAAGATTCAGTTCATCAAGTCCATAAATATCGCCAGTGCATTCGTTACTCCGGAGGGCATCACTAAATACTCGTAATGTCCATACCGAGTTCGGAACACCAACTTGCAAATATCTTCTGTTTTAACTCGGACCTGATGATACCCGGATCGCAAATCCAGTTTCGAGAATACCATCACGCCACAAAGCTGCTCAGATAATTCACCATTGCGAGGGATCGGGTACTTGTTCTTAATAGTTACCCGGTTTACTTCTCGATAATCGATACACATCCTCCTTGTGACATCTTTCTTCCTGATTAGAAGAACTGGAGCTCCCCAAGGTGAGTTACTGCTTCGAATCCAACCCTTCTCAAGTAACTCAGTAACCTGCTTCTTGACTTCTTCCAACTCCACTGGTGCCATTGGAAAGTATGCCTTTGAGATTGACGCTGCACCAGGAACATGATCGATCGCGAACTCCACATCTCGTTTTGGCGGTAAACCCGAGATGTCCTCGAACACGTCCATGAACTCTCCAACTACAGCTGGCGCTTCATCTTTAACAACCTTCATCGACGAAAGAACATTAGTTGTCGGCCTAGCCCTAAACTCGACTGGCCCGACAGAACTGCTTCCTCCAGACAACCTCTGGATGTCCGGGAATCTGGAAATTCGCTTTCTTTACTCTACACTCAATGTGAGCGTGGAAAGTGCCGAAAAATCCATTCCCAAGACGACTTCATAACTGCCGGTAACAATCACCAAGAAATCTGCAATTAACTCCCGTCCGCCAACAACAACAGAACAGTCCTTACACCCTCTATTAGTTCTGATTTTCCCATTCCCAGTGTATATGTCCCAATAACTAAACAAGGTCGTGCAAGTCATCGAGTGTATAGTAATAAACTCGGACGGCATAAATCAATGGGATGCACTAGAATTGAATAGCGCTAATGCGAGAAAACCATGAACAAGTAGGGTACCTGAAATGACTTCCTCTGAAGCCTTAGCCTCTTCAGCCGTCAGGGTAAAGGCTCGAGCTTGATTGGGTCCCTAAGTTATCAGGTTCTGCTCCTGAAACTGTCTCTGCGGTGGCTTCTGAGTATCTTCCTTCAACCGTAGCTTCGACGGACAAGTATCAATGGTGTGATCAGCTGATCCGCAAATAAGACACAGTCCAAGCCTCTTACGACAATCTCTTCGATAATGACCCGGTCGTTGGCAGTAATCACACAACACCTTTCCTTTTTGCTCGGGCAAAACTGGCTTCTTCATTGGTACAACGCCACGCCTGTCCACCGGAATACCTCTGCGTCCAAGTGCTCGGTTCGGCGCAAATGCCGGCTTCCATACTGTAACTGCTGGCAGCTGTGTACCCTCGGTCTTCATAGATAAACTCTGCGGCTCTCGGGCTGCTGTAAGTACTTGTAAGAAAGTGGTCAAACCCAGGGTGACAATCTGCCTCTGGATGTCCACGTCCAAACTGCGCATGAACCTCCTTCCCCTATCAGCATCGTTAGTAACCAAAGGTCCAGCGAATCTACTGAGCCGCGTCCACTCAGCTGCATGTATATCTACAGGTGCGCCGTTCTACTTCAAACTGACGTACTTTTCTTTCATTTCCTCCCGTGCAGTCCGCGGGAAGAACTTCTCCAAGAAACTCTTCGAAAAATCCGCCCAACTGATCGGCTTGGGCAAGCGGGTCTCTTCTACAAGCCACCATTCACGGGCGTTGTCACGCCCCGCTTCCCAAAATACGGAATACGAGGGGTAGACAAGGCCAGCCATTCTCCTACGGTCAAGAAAATGTCCTGCCGTAGTCACACTTCGGCTTCGAGTTTTTCATGGTAAACAGTAAATGATGCGCAGGTAATGAGAAATGCAGTAACTGAAAGAAACAATGTAAAGACTGACCTGAAGTGGAACAAACGAATGTAACTCGGATTGGCAAGTCAAGAAGTCCGTGATGCACGTCTTATTCTGGTCCAGGCTAAATCTTCTCCTCACTCTGAGCATGCATACTCAGGTCGTCAGAGCGACACAATAGCAATATAATATATATAAATCATGTGACAACTCTACAGTAGTAACCGATATGTGTAACAATAAATCAATGACAACATGGATATGAATATGCGGTAATCAATGCAGCGGAACAGTAAAAGCAGTAGAACAACATGCTACGAGTGTCAACACAGTATGTAAGGTATAACAATGCCAGTATCCCTATCAGTCTCTAAGCCTCACTGTACAGGTCACTAAGCCTATCGTCAATCCAAGTGTGAGAGTCAACCACTCGCGGGTGTCCTCCACTCAAGGGTAGAACCCAAGGGCAAGGGACCACGGGCCCAACATGTAACATGTATATCACGGTGAATATCACATACCCTGTAAATCTCCATATATCTCCCTAAATATATAAGCCGGCATGGGACTCCCGAGATTCTGTTGAACTCACACTTAAACTACCCCACACCCCGTGGTCTACATCAAATGCTAACCATAACCCTAAATACTAATCGATCCGTGACAAGTCTGCGCGAGAACTGGAGGCAGGACCTCCATCAAGCACGTCCCGACTAATACCTAAGATAAACGGCAGTGTCGGATGCCTTATCTGTGACACCCGTGCAAGCGCTTCCATAAGTGTCCCATACCATTATAGTCACACGTACACGCATCCCACAGACGTCGACAATGCAATAAAATAACAGGGTCACTGATTGTGTACAAGTACGTATCACTTTCACTTATTCACGGATACACGAACACTGACGTACTTTCCACAATCATCACTAAAATCTAACACTGAGTAAATGCACGATATCACTATGTTATCACTACAATGATATGGGTGTGATATGATACCTAAACAGTATATGAAGTATGATTAAGGTGTCACAAAATAACATTCTATCACTTGCACGATTTATCATGAAACGTACGTGTATAGTTTAGCGAAACGATAAACATCTAATAATTAGTATGTTCAGTTATCTATCCATCTAATTTAGTTTCACGCCAATCGGGTTTCAGGATCATTAATTATAGCCATTTCATTTTAAGCGTTCACGGCTGGAAATCCGGTTTCAGAATCGGAAGTCCGTTTTGCAACGCAATTTAATCCCAGTTGGGATCAGAATTTAGCAACACTACAGTTTATTGAAATCTATGGTTTTCAGTAAGGTTTTCAACGCAACAAACGGATCTTCAATCGCATTTGTACGTCAGGAGATATACACTATTTTACATTAATATGTCATCTCAGAAACTGCTCTGGACTGTCGTACGTCCACATCTATTAAATTGCAGATTTAATATCAAACGGTAACGAAACAGAATGAAACCAAATGTGTTGTCTAGCTAACAGATTTTCCTATAATAATCAGCGGAGTTCCGCAACCTACGTGTTAGGGAAATCCTGTGGTACCCATTACGGAACAGCAAGAAACAACTGGAGTCGCTCTGGACTGCAGTCCAGAGTCGCGCTCCGATCCAAATATCATCACAATTTAAGTACAGGAATACCAGGAAATCAGTAAGGGTTAAATTTCGTCGAGTCGTCTTCGATTTGAGCCCCCGAACGCACCATTCCAGTATGTATATGATTTATGGTGAATTTAACGGTTTTCAGGTACAATAAAATTACAGTTTTACGATTAAACTTGGGGGTAGTTGTTTTAGTCATTAACGGTCATAATTTCCAGCGAAACTTGCACAATGTATTCATCACAGCAAGGGACAAAATAAGCACTCCAGTTCCGTCAATTTAGAAAAGTATTTTCCTTGGGAACGCGCGTCGAACAGGTATGGCACATAATTGGTTTAGACTTGTAGCTTTATTATCTATGCAATTAACGACCGTAACTTAAGTAAATAGCATGTAAGCAAGTAAATTACTTGCCTGGAGATGTTATGGTGATGCACGGCAGCGGCAAAGACGATCTCTGTAGTTGCTCGACGGAATGTCGGGGCTCGACTCGTGAATGTTGGAAGCGCGGAGGTGCTCTGTGGGTCTCCTGGGTGTGCTGGGATCGTCGACGGTCGGTGTCGCTCCGATGATGGCAGCAGTGGCTCGCAGTTTGGTGATCGGTGCTCGGCTGTGGAGCTTGGGCCTTGCACTCCAATAGGTTCGACGATGGGTGACAGAGAGATTAGAGAGAGGGAGAGAACCGAGGGTTGCGGGAGAGAGAGAGAGAGAGAGAGAGATCTGAGATGAGAGACGAGAGAGATAGGGTACAGAGGGATAGGGAGAGAGAGAGCTGAGAAAGAGAGAGCACAGAGGGAGAGGGAGAGAGCTGAGAGATAGAGGGTGAGGGAAAACAGAGGGATAGAGAGTGAGAAAGAGAACTAGAGAGAGGCATAGTGAGTGAGAGAGAAAGCACCGAGAGAGATATTGAGAACAGAGGGAGAAGTTAAAGAGGGATGGTGAGAGAGGTGACGACGACGACGACGTCGACGACGTCGACGATGATGATGATGGGTCAATGATGGTGCAGGTGAGGAGATGGGTTGCTGGGATCGAGATTCTATCATGGGGGTGATGGAGGTCGCGGTGTTGGGAGAAGGAGGAGTTGGTGGTCGGTGGTGAAGGGGAGAGCGGGAGAAGCTTGGGGTGGCGATGGTGGTCGGCAAGTCGCTGGGTTCCGGGACAGTGG
The DNA here is from genome assembly GCA_030015575.1 of Agapanthus africanus. Taxonomy (NCBI): domain Eukaryota; kingdom Viridiplantae; phylum Streptophyta; class Magnoliopsida; order Asparagales; family Amaryllidaceae; genus Agapanthus; species Agapanthus africanus. The sequence continues at coordinate 706,313,038 of CM057340.1, forward strand.
GCGAGAGAAAAGGAAGAAGAAGAACGAGTGAGGAGGTGATGGGCGACGAGGTTAGAGAAGATGAGGAGGTCTCGATGGCGATGGCTGAACGGCGGTGAGGAGACGGCGGCGAGCGCGACGCGCTGGTGTGAGCGTGGGTTCGAGGGAGAAACAGGAAGGGAAGGAGAGAAAGAGAAGTGATGGGAGTAAGGAGGAGAGACGACGAGGAGGGGTCAAGGGCGTACGTCGTGGGGAGTAATGGCCAAGCGACGAGGGCGAGTGCGTGGGCGGAGGCGACGGAAAAGGGTCGCGAGCAGGAAAGGCGGAGAGAGCCGTTGAGGAAGATGAAAGCGAAGCGGGTCGGGTCTGAAGGTTTAAATTCAAATCGTAATATTTCCAAAGTGGGCTGAGGAGGGTGAACGGGCTGGGCTGCCAAAATAAAAGAATTATAATAAAGCGGCTGCTGGGCTCGGGAAGGAGTTGGGCCGCAGGAAAAAAAAACAAAGGGAAATGAAATGAAAGGGCCGGCTAAAAATGGTAATAATATTAGGAAAAAAATGGGTAGTGGGCCGAGGAAAAATATGTTATAAGAAATAGGATATGGGCTGAGGGATTTAGAGAAAATCAAATGGAAAAATAAAAGGGGTTGGAATTTGGGTTTTAAAGGGTTTTATTGTTAATAGAAAATGGAGGTATAAATTCAATTAAAATTATAAATAATATAACTAAAATTATAAATAGAATTATAAAGTAACAAAATACAGATTTTGATATAAAAGGGGCTGGGTATTACATCATACCACCCTTAATAAAAATTTCGTCCTCGAAATTTAAAAGAAACAACAAGCTATAAAATAATAAGCGAAGAGTTATCATATCGAACACTAATACATGTGGATTTACTTAAAACGGTTAGACAAAATCTGAAGGTACTTATATATATATATAAGAACCATATACGAAAGATAGGTCTAATAAGTATAATGCAGGAACACTATAAGAGCAACTACAAGTATACGAGAATATAGGTAACAATAACGAACAATAATAATCAAAGTGTGTTTGATAAAAGTCGAAACTCAAATATGCACATCTAGCCTATCAAAAGCAAGCAGAAAAATAAGTGTAAGGTTCAACCATTTATAATAGTAATCATAGGCACAAAACCCAAAAATAAAGTAACGACAATAAAGCGGTGAAAATCAGTCGGTAGGTTAAAACAGTTTAGGATAAGGTATCTATAAAAATAGGTTTAAAATATTTTAGAAAACTGGTATAGTGAAATTAAGAAGCATAGACCAAACGTATGCGCGGTGTAAGGTTGCGCTACAAAAATGAGAATAATAATAATGCACTTAAAATTCATAAAACGGAGTAATCAATAACACGTACTCTTTGATAAATACAGAATACTAAAACTACATTTTCGAATAATAGTGCCCCTAAATCTAGTTGGGGTAACAGGGAAAAACACTAGTATGTCTAGGCCTAGGTAGGGTAGGGATTACAATGGAATGTGGCTGATACAAAAGGTCGAAGTGTGACGGCTTTAGGCTGAAGATCAAGAAAATTGGGATCGGGTCAGCACAAGAAGTAAGGATGAGCCACAAAGGACTACAAGGGAAACAGTATGGGGAGGATAACTTTCGGTTCATCATATGAATCAAGAATTTGAAGGGTTAGCTAACTCGAGGATTTCACTATGAACTTCTCCTCCCGGAAGGATCTCAATCGAGGCACAGACGAAGGATGAATGGTGGCTCATTCCAAGGATCAGGGTGCGGTACTTTCTAATCGAAACGAGGGTGAAAACTATACAATGAGTAGGGGTGAACAGTCAGGGAGCTCAACATAAAAATAAATGGGTATGGGCAATAAACAAGTATCAAGCGAACCAATAATCAAAGGTTTATGAATTCATAAGATTTATTTCATTCAAGAAAATTTGAAACAAGGCATTCCCAAAGGCGAAAAATGGCCCTAAACTATACACAGATTTTATTTGGCCAAGGGAGACAGCATCTAAAAGAAGTCCCGTCAGTCGCGGTTGTGGAGATTCAGCAGGTTGCGGTAGGCTCGCGCACTCAGGTAGGGGCGTCCGTTTCCTTAGCGCCTCGCGAGGATCGCCATTGGGAGTTCTTCTACAGCAGGGTCTTGATCTTCTGGTCCTTCTTCCTCGGATGGAGCTTCTTCATCGAGGTCCGATTCCATGTGATTCTCTTCTTCTGGATTTTCTTCCACGGGATTTTCCTCAACTGGATTTTCTTCTATCGGTTCTTCCTCGGGGTCTTCCTCTATCGGGTTCTCTTCAGGGTCTTCTTCCTCTTCGTCGGAATCGCCTATCACGTCAAACTCTGGGGCGGCTGCTCCTTCGTCCTCTGAATCGTTGTTCTCGAAATTGACCTGAGGACCGTTGATCTCATCGTCAGAACTCACCAACGTGTGGTCTAAGGAAATGCAAGATTGTGCATCCTCATCCAGATGCGGTGCTGCTCCAGGGTGGGCCATGGTCTGAAAAGAAAAGTCATGATTAGACAATAGAATACATCAAGGAAAAAGCTCAGGGTACGAAGTATAGGAAAATATGCGGTTGCAGGAACTGAAAGATCAAGATTAAAATACTGTGATAATGAGTAGAATTAGATAAAGAGAAAGCAAGAGAATGATACATATATTACGATTCAAATTTTTTATTGCATTCAATCAAAAGTTCAGCGGATACAAGAATTCAAACGGAAAGAAATATTCATAAAAAGATGACAACATTATTACTGAAAGTAGATAACATGGAAAAATTCTTCTTCGACTACTATAACGTTGCATTCTCGTCGCGTGAGTTGAATCCTGCGTTAGGTCCGCCTTATCGTCGAAATTCGAACTACGCGATAATCATCACTTGTCAGAAGTGTGGAGAGTGGACGAGTCTCCTCCTTGTAGTTCCTTCCTTTCTGGGCAACCATTGATGAGATGTTTGTTGGACCCGCATATCAGACATTTCCCTTGGGCGCGGCGACAATCCCTCTGAAGATGTCCTGGCCTCTTACAGTACCCACAACAAGGGGTCTTCTGCTGCTTCTGTCGTGGGGAAACAAATTGACGCTTCATCTTCTTCTCTTTTCCTCGTCTAATAGGGATCCCTCTATGATTGGAGACTCCCGCTGGTGCCTGATTTATCTGTCTTCTCAGTCCTTCAGCTAACAAGTCGTTTGTTCGCTCCTGGGCTTCCTTTAGACCTTGCAGTGCATCCGGAATCTCTACGGTCTGATTCTGGGGAGCAGATATAGACGAAGAGTCGTTGAAAGACATGATCCTGAGACAACAATTTTGAGAATGATATAAGTCACCAGCTAAACGAATCAAAATATAATATGGATAGGACAAAGATTCAAGAATATCAGAGGTGATGAATTTATTACAAGTGGGGAATCAACTGTATGACTTTAAGTCACTTGAATAGAGTACGGTAGTGCAATTGCAACCACGCCACCTTGTCAAGTCACCCGAAACCATAGCGAATGGATAGCTGAACACACGATGTGAATATGGATCAAGAATGACAAGTTTACAATCTAGACTGAGGGATGTCTTAGATTGTCAAGCTATACACGGAAACTGCAATCCCAATCGAAGCAAAACCTGGCTCTGATACCAACTAAACCATGTCACGCCCCGCTTCCCAAAATACGGAATATGAGGGGTAGACAAGGCCAGCCATGCTCCTACGGTCAAGGAAATGTCCTGCCGTAGTCACACTTCGGCTTCGAGTTTTTCATGGTAAACAGTAAATGATGCGCAGGTAATGAGAAATGCAGTAACTGAAAGAAACAATGTAAAGACTGACCTGAAGTGGAACAAACGAATGTAACTCGGATTGGCAAGTCAAGAAGTCTGTGATGCACGTCTTATTCTGATCCAGGCTAAATCTTCTCCTCACTCTGAGCATGCATACTCAGGTCGTCAGAGCGACACAATAGCAATATAATATATATAAATCATGTGACAACTCTACAGTAGTAACCGATATGTGTAACAATAAATCAATGACAACATGGATATGAATATGCGGTAATCAATGCAGCGGAACGGTAAAAGCAGTAGAACAACATGCCACGAGTGTCAACACAGTATGTAAGGTATAACAATGCCAGTATCCCTATCAGTCTCTAAGTCTCACTGTACAGGTCACTAAGCCTATCGTCAGTCCAAGTGTGAGAGTCAACGACTCGCGAGTGTCCTCCACCCAAGGGTAGAACCCAAGGGCAAGGGACCACGGGCCCAACATGTAACATGTATATCACGGTGAATATCACATACCCTGTAAATCTCCATATATCTCCCTAAATATATAAGCCGGCATGGGACTCCCGAGATTCTGTTGAACTCACACTTAAACTACCCCACACCCCGTGGTCTACATCAAACGCTAACCATAACCCTAAATACTAATCGATCCATGACAAGTCTGCGCGAGAACTGGAGGCTCCCCTCCATCAAGCACGTCCCGACTAATACCTAAGATAATGGCAGTGTCGGATGCCTTATCTGTGACACCCGTGCAAGCGCTTCCATAAGTGTCCCATACCACTTATAGTCACACGTACATGCATCCCACAGACGTCGACATTGCAATAAAATAATAGGGTCACTGATTGTGTACAAGTACGTATCACTTTCACTTATTCACGGATATACGAACACTGACGTACTTACCACAATCATCACTAAAATCTAACACTGGGTAAATGCACGATATCACTATGTTATCACTATAATGATATGGGTGTGATATGATACGTAAACAGTATATGAAGTATGATTAAGGTGTCACAAAATAGCATTCTATCACTTGCACGATTTATCATGAAACGTACGTGTATAGTTTAGCGAAACGATAAACAGGTAATAATTAGTATGTTCAGTTATCTATCCATCTAATTTAGTTTCACGCCAATCGGGTTTCAGGATCATTAATTATAGCCATTTCATTTAAAGCATTCACGGCTGGAAATCCGGTTTCAGAATCGGAAGTCCGTTTCGGAACGCAATTTAATCCCAGTTGGGATCAGAATTTAGCGATACTACAGTTGAATGAAATCTAGGGTTTTCAGTAAGGTTTTCAACGCAACAGACGGATCTTCAATAGCATTTGTAAGTCAGGAGATATACACTATTTTACATTAATATGTCATCTCAGAAACTGCTCTGGACTGTCGTACGTCCACATATATTAAATTGCAGATTTAATATCAAACGGTAACGAAACAGAATGAACCCAAATGTGTTGTCTAGCTAACAGATTTTCCTATAATAAGCAGCGGAGTTCTGCAACCTACGTGTTAGGGAAATCCTTTGGTACCCATTACGGAACAGCAAGAAACAACTGAAGTCGCTCTGGACTGCAGTCCAGAGTCGCGCTCCGATCCAAATATCATCACAATTTAAGTACAGGAATACCAGGAAATCAGTAAGGGTTAAAGTTCGTCGAGTCGGCTTCAATTTTATCCCTCGAACGCACCATTCCAGTATGCATATGATTTATGGTGAATTTAACGGTTTTCAGGTACAATAAAATTACAGTTTTACGATTAAACTTGGGGGTAGTTGTTTTAGTCATTAACGGTCATAATTTCCAGCGAAACTTGCACAATGTATTCATCACAGCAAGGGCCAAAATAAGCACTCCATTTCCGTCAATTTAGAAAAGTATTTTCCTTGGGAACGCGCGTCGAACAGGTATGGCACATAATTGGTTTAGACTTGTAGCTTTATTATCTATGCAATTAACGACTGTAACTTAAGTAAATAGTATGTAAGCAAGTAAATTACTTGCCTGGAGACGTTATGGTGATGCATGGCAGCGGCAACGACGATCTCTGTAGGTGCTCGACGGAATGCCGGGGCTCGACTCGTGAATGTTGGAAGCGGGGAGGTGCTTTGTGGGTCTCTTGGGTGTGCTGGGATCGTCGACGGTCGGTGTCGCTCCGATGATAGCAGCAGTGGCTCGCAGTTTGGTGATCGGTGCTCAGCTGTGGAGCTTGGGCCTTGCACTCCAATGGGTTCGACGATAGGTGACAGAGAGATTAGAGAGAGGGAGAGAACCGAGGGTTGCGAGAGAAAGAGAGAGAGAGAGATCTGAGATGAGAGACGAGAGAGAGAGGGTACTGAGGGATAGGGAGAGAGAGAGCTGAGAAAGAGAGAGCACAGAGGGAGAGGGAGAGAGCTGAGAGATAGAGGGTGAGGGAAAACAGAGGGATAGAGAGTGAGAGAGAGAACTAGAGAGAGGTAGAGTGAGTGAGAGAGAAAGCACCGAGAGAGATATTGAGAACAGAGGGAGAAGTTAGAGAGGGATGGTGAGAGAGGTGACGACGACGACGACGTCGACGACGTCGACGATGATGATGATGGGTCGATGATGGTGCAGGTGAGGAGATGGGTTGCTGGGATCGAGATTCTATCGTGGGGGTGATGGAGGTCGCGGTGTTGGGAGAAGGAGGAGTTGGTGGTCGGTGGTGAAGGGGAGAGCGGGAGAAGCTTGGGGTGGCGATGGTGGTCGGCAAGTCGCTGGGTTCCGGGACAGTGGGCGAGAGAAAAGGAAGAAGAAGAACGAGTGAGGAGGTGATGGGCGACGAGGTTAGAGAAGATGAGGAGGTCTCGATGGCGATGGCTGAACGGCGGTGAGGAGACGGCGGCGAGCGCGACGCGCTGGCGTGAGCGTGGGTTCGAGGGAGAAACAGGAAGGGAAGGAGAGAGAGAGAAGTGATGGGAGTAAGGAGGAGAGACGACGAGGAGGGGTCAAGGGCGTACGTCGTGGGGAGTAACGGCCAAGCGACGAGGGCGAGTACGTGGGCGGAGGCGACAGAAAGGGGTTGCGAGCGGGAAAGGCGGAGAGAGCCGTTGAGGAAGATGAAAGCGAAGCGGGTTGGGTCTGAAGGTTTAAATTCAAATCGTAATATTTCCAAAGTGGGCTGAGGAGGGTGAACGGGCTGGGCTGCCAAAATAAAAGAATTATAATAAAGCGGCTGCTGGGCTCGGGAAGGAGTTGGGCCGCAGGAAAAAAAAACAAAGGGAAATGAAATGAAAGGGCCGGCTAAAAATGGTAATAATATTAGGAAAAAAATGGGTAGTGGGCCGAGGAAAAATATGTTATAAGAAATAGGATATGGGCTGAGGGATTTAGAGAAAATCAAATGGAAAAATAAAAGGGGTTGGAATTTGGGTTTTAAAGGGTTTTATTGTTAATAGAAAATGGAGGTATAAATTCAATTAAAATTATAAATAATATAACTAAAATTATAAATAGAATTATAAAGTAACAAAATACAGATTTTGATATAAAAGGGGCTGGGTATTACAGGCGTAGTCTACCAATTGGATGCGTACCACATCCACCCTCTTATCCTCTGGGATTTGTGCCGCAACGAGTAAATTCTCTGTATCAACCAGCCACTGCTCCGCTGGCAACGGCTCCTCCAGGCTAGTAAAGACAGACGGACCCAGTCTCCTGAAATCCGCCACGGTACCCACACGATTCGCTGATCTGGCCACAACATTGCACACGGGCTGCTGAACGGTCCGCAAACCTTCCTGAAAAGATTCAGCTTGCTGCTGGATCAGCTCGGTTTGTCGCTTTTGGTTTTCCAACATCCCACGGATTACTCCAAGCATAGCGGCTTCGTCAACACGCCTCTGGTATGTTTTCAGATTCTTTCCTGCCATGTTCCTGAAATCAAAGCACCCAAAGGATTAGCATAATAACGGATTCAAAATATAGATCAAGGATATGAATCAAGGCTAGAACTCCAAATTACTTAAATAGAGTACCGCATTGTAACCATGCCGCGGTATCATAGCTATAATCACATAACTCCACCTAAGTCGCCTAAGTTCTAGAGATAACAAAAGGAAACCAGGTTTCGAGTCGATATGCAAAGGAGGTTTGCATATCGCAAAAGTATAATCAGGAGGAGGTTAAGATTCAAAAATGGTAAGACGGTAAGGTGGCAGGACATGTTTCCTAATCACGAGTATTGTGATTCGTGTATTGGGTCCAATACCCAACTACAAAAGAATCAAACCCGATTAACCTATAACCTATGGCTCTGATACCAAAAGAACCATGTCACGCCCCGCTTCCTATAGTACGCTAAGATAGGCACGTGACATAGCCAACCATACTACCTGTGGATAGGAAGTATCCTTCCACAGTCATATTACGGTTGTAGAGATATCAAGAACAATAATAAACTATCTAACACATGTCCATAAACCAGAATAAAACGAATCAAGAATAAAATAATGCGGAAGCAAAAGATCCAATACAAGAATAAACTGGAATGTACGTCCCATAATGCGGGCTCACATAAGGAAAGAACAATACCGAAAGTAAAATGAACTAACTACTAGCAAGTCCTCACTGCTCAGCCTGCTGACTGAAGTACTCCTGCTCGGACTGCAGCAAAGGTAAGGAATCTGGACCATGCAAAACCCAGACGTCAGTGCGTCATAATATCAAGCAATAATATAAACAGGGGTAGCAAGACATGCAGGTACGAGTATGAGCAAGAATATAATAAGAATATATAACGGTGAGTGTGTCAGTATAAGTGACGTGCATAGATATCTAAACTGTGCTACGGGGTTATCTATTCTAAAGTCTTCGAAACCAAGTAATGTGATCCTCATCGTAACCCATCGGTGATTATTCCGGAATGCCCGGAAAAACGGCAAACAATAGGTATTCCGTAACGTCCGGAAAAACGGCAAACAATAGGATGGCCCTTTGAGTTACGTTCGGTTACATTCCCGATTTCCCCATACCCCCAAGTTATGGATTCAGGTCAAGTATTGATAAATCTGGAGCTAATGCCAACACAGGGTCAGCAGGTAAACGTTTGTCTGAATAGACAACAGGAAATGTCCGTAGGGACAACATGTCAAGCTTGTTGGCATTAGTAACAAGATCAGTTAACATGTCAAGCCATGGTACGTCAGGTCAAGTCAGGTAGTATATAGGTATCATGTCATGTCAAGAAGTGCACGGTATCAGGTCGTGTCAAGTAGTAGGTATGTCAAGTCATGTCAGGGGTGCACAACATGTCACGTGGGTGCTCATAATCAAACTAAATTAAGCATAGGTATACAAACAAGCATGAGGTGCTAATGAAACAATAAAATGGAACATTGTACTGTGGTATGCAAATAGGTACAGACTAAAGCATATGGATGCACGGTTATCAGTTTGGCTTTAAGGGATAGTTTCAACATTAATTAAACACAGTATATCAAATATGGATGTTAAAATTATGTTAATATGTATTAAATAATCTAGAGATACAATTGAATATATATTAGGCTAGATGTATGCAAACGGTTGTCCGATAGGGTATAAACTATTAAAGGGGTACTATGGGCTATGCAAATAATTATTATGTGATTTAAATACGGATGTGGGTACTATGTATAGTAAATCAGAATGCAATATGGTATGTTTCAAGTTATAAATCTAAAATGATAAAAATGGACATCGAAATGTTAACATGGAACATGCGGCATTAAATTCAATCTACAGGTTCAATATGCAGTTGAATAAGTATAATATAATACAAATAGCATGTAGCAAGTTTTACTTGCCTCGACGGATCAAGAAACGGGTATACGGAACGTCACAGGTCGGTGGGAAAGTCGCGACGCGCTCACGGTACACGGAACGGATCCAAACCACGTATAAGGGAAACACACGGGTCAGGTACGCTCACTGGATCGTCGTCGGCACGATCGGATTCCGGCAAATTAAAAGAACAGTGAACCTTTTAGAAGAAAAGAAAAGCAAGAAAAGAAAGAAAGAGAAGAAAGAAAGAGGAAGAAGAGGAATGAGAAGAGAATTGCTCACTGGGTTGCAGAGGGGTGATGGCGTCGACGGTGATGATCGGAGGAGCTCCGGCCATGAGGTTAGGGTTTGTTTTAGAGGAGGTAGGTTTAGGGTTTTGCTAGGGTTTGGTGTCGGTTTTCTTGGTGCAAGGTTGGTGCGGGGTCTTGTGAAGGGGAGGAGAACAGAGGAGAGAAAGGAGAGAGAAGAGAGATGGCGACGGCGAGGGTGGTGCAGGTAGGTTTCTTGGGTGCAGGTGATGGTGCGGCTGTGCTCGGGTGAGGGAAAAGAAGAAGATGATGATGACGATGAGGAGGAGGAGATGAGAATGGAGACGAGGGTGGAGGCGAGGTCGGGGAAAAGGAGGCAGAGGCGGCGGCTAGGGTTAGGGTTGAGTTTGCAGTGGGTTTCTCGCGTCGAGCTCGGGGTTTAAAAAGAGAAGAGAGGGAGAAATAAGGATTCTGTTAAGGGAAGTGACGAGATCTCTCAGGTGGTGACCAGAATCGAGATTGGTACAGGAACTCCGAGAGGAGAGAGAAAGAAGAGAGAGAGACAGCGAGCAGAGAGAGAAAGAAGAGAGAGAGAGACGTGCAATTCCTTCTAAAAATCTAAAAGAATTAATATTATATAAAAAAAAATAAGAGAGAGGGAGAGATCTGCTGTTAATTTGTTTTCATAAAATATTTATTTAGTTAAGAAACTGTTGAATGAGAATAAGAATATAATATTATAATATTAGTCCGTTTTGAGATTTTGGTAAATACAAATTTACTCCAAAACACGTCCGGGCTGGGTCTAAAAATCCGGTTTTAAAATATGAAAAATATATGCTACTTTCAAAATCCACAATGAATGCTCTGGTAACGAAAAAGTATACCCCCAAGAACGGATGCACGTACGTGCGCGTAGCTATCCAAACACGTCCGTTTCACTGAACGGGACGAGAACAAGATGCACGGACGCTACCACAGGGTTAGGGGTATCATGCAGGCTATGAAATGCAACTTTAATTTATTTTACGTGATTTAAAATGTTATATGATAAAATGTGCGATATTAGATGAAATGCCAATATGCAGTTTAAACTAGATGCACGTGTCTATGCAACAAGCCAGGGTAATTTATAAATATAACTCAACTGGTTCAAGCAAGCGGGTCGGGTCGAATGCAATGAAAAACATAAACTACCCTTTGCACCCAAACAAGGTAAATCAATATAATACTACAGATAATAAATACGGGGCAAAATTGGTATAACTGAACTCGGTTGTTACAATTACCATTCCCCCCACATGGCCATCATCAACCTTCCGCCTCCGCCTCCGTCTCCACCGTCACCACCTTCTTTCCATCGCTCCCATGGACACCCATCAAAATCTCCACCTTGTCGCCATAGCGACCATCACCACTACCTCTTCCACCTTCGTCCCCACTAGCACCATCTTCTCCACCTTCACTCCTTTCGTCTTCGCCTCCAACCCATCACTCCTATGGCCACCGCTTCCTACACCTCCGCCTCCTTCACCGTCGCTTCCTTCACATCACTTCCATGGCCACCACCTCCACTTTCACCCCCGCCCCAACTACCACCACTGTTCCGCCCTTTTCTTCACCATCAATGCCTCCATCTTCCCATTACTAGCACTACTACAAGTAAGGGTTGCCCCTACGGATATAGCCGTAGGGACAAGAAAATACCCTGTAGGTAGAAACGTCGTAGGTGCAAGTTGAAACCCTGAACTTGCCCCTACGGACAAAAACTTGCCCCTACGGAGTTCTGTGTAGGTCCCGTTTGCCTTACGGAATAGGCCGTAGGGGCAAAAAATTTATTTTATTTACGGTTTTTAAAAATATATTACTTGTACCTACGGATCAATCCGTAGGTCCCAGTAATAGCCCTTACGGATACATGCATAGGTACATATCCGTAGGGGCATTTGTTTGCCCCTACGGATATATCCGTAGGGCCAAGCCCAACCCCCTGATACTGAAATCACAGGGGAAAATATCAGTTATTCTGATATTTTGCCCCTACGGTTTAAACCGTAGGGGCAACGTGTGTACCTACGGATTAATCCGTAGGTACATATTATCATTTTTTTTAAAAAAAGGGCTGCCTATTTTTTTCTCGCCCTGTGCACAATAATATATATATCAATCAAATATAGAATTAATCATCATACAACATATATCGCAGTATTCATAATCACATCTCACGCATATAATATACAAAAGAAACCAAAAAACAGAATATGATATAAATATAAACACCGTAGGACCACCAATATCAATATCGTCCAAAATGTAGTACAATATGTATCATATAAATAAATACATGTTTCAAAAAATAAGAATCAAAAAGCTACCCTAGCTCGGTCCAGCTCCACCTCTGATAAACGCTAGAATCTGGCGCGCCTGCTCCTCGGTCAATAAATCATGCAATTCGGCGCGTGCGGGAGTCTGAGCGGGCTGTGGAGCTGGCGATGTGGTCTGCGCAGCCGCCGTCGAGGTAGTGGCTTGTGGAGTCGCAGTTGCGGGAGTCTGAGCGGGCGGTGGAGCTATAGGAGCTGTCTGCGGAACCGCAGCCGATGTAGTGGCTTGCGGAGCCGCGGCCGAAGGAGATGCATGTGGAGGCTCGGCCGATGTACCCTGTCGCGTCTGGACCTAACGTGTGTAATAAGCGTATAAGAACTGTGTATTATTTAAATTCGTATCATTATCAAGTTATTTCGAAACCCCATTTGGATATCTAGTTTGGAAAACCGTAGTTTATTTTAATTAGATATGTATGTATGATTAATCAAACCTAAGTCTACAACCAAATAAGCTCAGGCTACGTACTAATATTGGATATGTTGATATCTATAATATGACATGATATTTTACTATTAAGTAGTATACATACCAGCATCTCCTTCAACTCCTGAACGGTGGCCTTCAAGCTCTCCAGTTCCTGCTGGACACATCGCTCACTGGAGACGGAGGAAGTAACCGCCGGGGTGGAGTCCGACCTTATATGGGCCCTGCTAGGGCCCAGTCCCCGGCCTCTCTCCCAACCTCTGTGGTGCCCTCCGTGTGCGGCGTCAAAGACTGGGGTCAGCAGCCTCGGATCGCTCTGTCCGGTAAAATCGATCCCCGAGGCCTAGGCCTGCTCAACCACCCGCTCCTACACCCACATTAAGCAGTAAAGTATAAGTATAAAATTTAAATTTGAACCTTCCAAAACTAAAATTTCAAATATGGGTTGAATAAATATTAACACTTACGCAATACTCCTGGGTAGCGACGTCGGGATATCGAAGCTCGCCCGTGGCGGGATCTGTCGAGGTGCCATGAACGGCAAGATATGCGGACAGCACGCTCGGTGTACCACCTTGCGCCAGGGTCGGAGTTGTCTGCAATATTAGAAAATAACTCTTAATATTAGATATATTAGAAAATAACTCTTAATATTGTAGTATATCACAAAGGCCGGTCTATTGTAATTTACCGATAACTCCATGGCTCGAGTAATATTCCTCGAGCCACCTGTGTAAGTGGGGCGACCCCTCTTCGCTGATTTCCTATTCTCTATATTTTGAGTGGCCTGTTTCTGCACAACGCATTCACATTTAGTTTTCTAATTAAGGAACACAAAAAAATAAATTATATCCTAAATAATGAATTACATATAAAATACATACCCGTTTGCGTTGAGAGTCGAAATATTCGCACAATAGAGACCATGTCTCTACGTTGACTCTCGCAAACGCCAGAGTAGATAGGAGGGCCGCTCTCTCTGCCTCGGGGGTCGCCGTCCACAGGGAGTAGCAGTCGGCCTTCAGCTCATTCCTGTTGTATCGGACCTTGGTCTGCAAGTTCTTCATCAGGCCATTGTACAGAGCATGAAGGTCGAGCACCCTCCCAGGGTGATCAGGGTCGGCTACAGGCTGAAAATCGTAATCCAACTGAAAATACAAAAAAAAAATTGTTATTAGATTGCAAGTGTTAATAATAAATATATTGGATAAATCAAATGAAAATATATATTAATACCCGAGCCTGATCAAAGAAGCGGGCGAATGAGCACTGGTGCTGCTCGCCCCACTCAACGTGAAGTTGATAGTTCTTCACGAGCCGGCTCTCATCCCCCATATACCGGCCGAACCTCTCGGCATGAGGACCGGTATAGCGATAGTCAAGGGTAAAAAAGAGGGGGAATGCTGCCTCCCCCCTAGCTCTGTCAGGTCTCAGCCTATGGGACTGATTCGGGCCTCGAGTCCCCCTCTGGGGATGGGGAGGCTCTGCGTCTGCAAGAAATATCAAGATAATCAATATTAAGATAAAGTTGTATTAAGAAATCAAGGTTAAACGAAAATTGAAGTGTGATATATACCTCCGGTGACTAAAGCACGATCCTGGGCCCAGGCAGCAGCACGAGCGGGACGATAGTTCCTCCGGTGAGGAACAGCCGGTGTCCCGGATGCGGACGCATCCCCTCCAACTAGAAAATAAATATTGACGCTAAATTTTCATGAAGTTCATATTTATTCTATAGAATCCTCTGGTCGATTTTTATTGCGTATATATTTTTTCAGAGTGTAGAGGTACCTAATGAAAATATGTTGAATAAATAAATACGGGCATACAGGATAACAATAAATTAAATTTATAAATTGCGCGAAACGAAAAATTACACGTACCTCTCGACGGGATACATCCATCGATATTGTACCGGTCGTGCTAACTTAGCCTCAGTTGCAAGATAAACCGTCAAGTGTATTATGATATCGAAGAATGACGGTGGGAAAATACGCTCAAACTTGTAAAGTATCAACGTAATAGAATTTTCTAGTTTATCCAGCGTCACAACCTCCAGTGTTTTAGCACACAACTCTCTGAAAAAACAACATAGGTCGTTGATTACTAGACCAACCGATTCGGGAAGAGAAGTCCTGAGGGCTAATGGAAGAAGATGCTCCACGATAACATGGTGATCATGACTTTTCAGCCCATCGATCTTGCCTTTCACAATTTTTATTTTCTTGCTGAATGATCCTGAGAAACCTGTGGGAACTTTCAAATCATGCAACACCGCAGGAATCTTTTCTTCTCCGGTTGTGATATATGATAAGCGGCATTGGGAAGTACAAACTTGCCCGGTTTACCCGCTACCGGTCTATGGTACAATTCACTTCTTATTCTCCACTCCTGTAGATCCATCCGAGCATTCGGGCTGTCTTTCGATTTCCCGTCTTTACAAAGAAGCAAGTTGAGTATGTGCTCTGATACTCCCTTCTCTATATGCATGATGTCCAGATAATGACGCACTAAATTTGTTGACCAATACGGAAGCTCGAAGAAAATGCTTAACTTGTTCCAAAATAGTGGTTTGACCTGTTTCGCCGGATCCATCCCGAAGGTCACATTATTGTAACCATCCCATTTAGCAGTCACGTCCTCTCCGGACAATGGGGATGGAGGTCCAAGAAGCTCCTGACGACCATCAAAGTGAACCGTGTCTAACCTATAGGGGTGGTCTGGAGGCAGGAAATGTCGATGGCCGCAATAACAAACCTTCCTGCTAAAATTCAAGAATTTCGATGTTGTGTGTTCATGGCAATGAGGACATGCTTTGTGACCATGTACGAACCAACCTAATAGCATTCCATACACAGGAAAGTCATTAATTGTCCACATTAAAGCCGCACGCAGTATGAAGGTTGTATTGGTGTTTGCATCGTATATCTCTACACCATCAATGAACAAAGATTTCAACTCCTCGATCAGAGGTCGGAGATAGACGTCGATATTGTTCCCCGGTGAGTTTGGTCCTTCGATAAGAAGAGGCATCATAAAGTATGATTGGTCCATAGCCAACCAAGGCGACAGATTATAAATTATCATTACAACGGGCCATGTGCTGTGACTTCCAGCCATATAGTTGAATGGGCAGAAGCCATCAGTAGCCAGTCCGAGCCGGACATTGCGAGGATCGCTACTGAATATTGCGTGCCTCCTATCGAAATCCTTCCATGCCGGTGAATCTCTTGGATGGCTCATTTTTCCATCTTCACTTGGAGGAGCACGGTGATGCCAAATCACTGCCTCGGCTGTTTTCTTGCACCTGAATAGCCTCTGTATTATGGGAAAGTATCGTGCTATCTTGACAGGTATATCAGGCTTCTTATCAGAATCTTTCAGCTTATACCTGACCTCTCCGCATGTTGGACACTCTTTCAAATCTGAATTCTCTTTCCGGTACAACACGCAATTTTTAGGACATGTTTGAATCTTCTCGCACTTTAGACCCAAATCAGACATCATCTTCTGGGCTCCGTACCAGCTGTCGGGCACGTTATTTCCCGGGGGCATAGAATCTTTCAAGAACGAAAGAAATATTGTGAATGACTTGTTCCTCCATCCATTTAGACACTTAATCTGGAAAATTTGGACGAACCATGAGAAGGTGGAATACTTCGCATTCTCATAAATTGGTTTTCTAGCATCATTCATGAAATTTTCATATTTATCCGCACGCGGTCCTTGACTGGAAGGAATGTCATCTTCGGTACGAATAGATTCACCTAGGGCAGCCTCTACCATATCCTCCATTTCTTCTGATGGAAATAAATTACCGTCTTCTCCTTCTGCCGCATTACCGAATTCCCCTTCTTCTCCTGCCGCATTATCGTGTTCTCCTTCTTCTTCTGCCGCATTACTGCATTCTTCTCCTTCCCCGTGATATTTCCAAGTTGTATAAAGTCTAGTAAACCCATATTTTACAATATGAAGCTCTGCCAATTCTACCTTCTGCCAGTACTTATTGCCACATCTATCGCACAGACAGAGAATCTTTTCTATTATGATCTTATTATGTGTACATGCAAATTCAATAAAAGCAGCAACTCCTGCGACAAACTTAGGTTGTATACGTTGTTGCCAATCCACATACATCCAGTCCTTAACTCTGACGTACTCATGGGCCATGTTAGACTGTATAACATATAAATTGTAGGTTGTGGTGACTATATTGAGAAATATAAGAACGAGATAGTTACTGACAAAGGAGAAAATCCGTGTATATGCTTTGTGTGTGCGTTTGTCGTTGAAAAGAATAAATTATCGAACGTATGTTAACCGATAGACGGGGACTAAGTGGCACTTTTAGTTTCATATATGAGTATCGATGAGAATATGAAGGTTTTATATTATCATCGAGTATCATATATTGGTTTTAACCTGAACATCTCGAATCACTCTCTAATGATGCGTTTGTGTATTCTTGTTGTATGTGTGTGTTCCGGCTGTCGGGGGTAAAGCTTCTATCCCATTAAGAATGTATAGAGCGAACACCCATCACTTGTGCTTTCAACCGTTTCGAGTAAATTTCGGCAGCACCTCCCCGCTGTTCTCCGAGTACACTGTAATAGAATAGATAATCATTTCAAAACTGTGAAACAACGTTGAAATGAACATCTAATCTATCTTTGTACACGGAGAACCAGCGGAAAGGTACCGACGAAATATCTCGAAACGGATGAAAATACAAGTGAATGAAGGTGTTTGCTTTATACATTCCTAACTTATCCACACGGGACAAATCTATCGGTTACCATACGATTGAATCTTCTCGTCGCATAGAATATACGACGGTTGTTAGTATCGAGCTATACCGTCCGATATTTAACAACTTTCGTATAGTTCTATGTCACGACGAGCATCGCACGTATGTTAACCGATAGACGGGGATTAAGTGGCGCTTTTAGTTTCATATATGAGTATCGATGAAAATATGAAGGTTTCATATTATCATCGAGTATCATATATTGGTTTTAACTTGAACATCTCGAATCACTCTCTAATGATGCGTTTGTTGTGTATTCTTGTTGTATGTGTGTGTTCCGGCTGTCGGGGGTAAGGCTTCTATCCCATTAAAAATGTATAGAGCGAACACCCATCACTTGTGCTTTCAACCATTTCGAGTAAATTTCGGAAGCACCTCCCCGCTGTTCTCCGAGTACATTGTAATAGAATAGATAATCATTTCAAAGCTGTGAAACAACATTGAAATGAACATCTAATCTATCTTTGTACACGGAGAACCAGCGGAAAGGTACCGACGAAATATCTCGAAACGGATGAAAACACAAGTGAATGAAGGTGTTTGCTTTATACATTCCTAACTTGTCCACACGGGACAAATCTATCGGTTACCATACGATTGAATCTTCTCGTCGCGTAGACTATACGACGGTTGTTAGTATCGAGCTATACCGTCCGATATTTAACAACCTTTGTCACGATGAACATCACACGTATGTTAACCGATAGACGGGGACTAAGTGGCGCTTTTAGTTTCATATATGAGTATCGATGAGAATATGAAGGTTTCATATTATCATCGAGTATCATATATTGGTTTTAACTTGAACATCTCGAATCACTCTCTAATGATGCGTTTGTTGTGTATTCTTGTTGTATGTGTGTGTTCCGGCTGTCGGGGGTAAGGCTTCTATCCCATTAAGAATGTATAGAGCGAACACCCATCACTTGTGCTTTCAACCGTTTCGAGTAAATTTCGGCAGCACCTCCCCGCTGTTCTCCGAGTACACTGTAATAGAATAGATAATCATTTCAAAGCTGTGAAACAACGTTGAAATGAACATCTAATCTATCTTTGTACACGGAGAACCAGCGGAAAGGTACTGACGAAATATCTCGAAACGGATGAAAACACAAGTGAATGAAGGTGTTTGCTTTATACATTCCTAACTTGTCCACACGGCACAAATCTATCGGTTACCATACGATTGAATCTTCTCGTCGCATAGACTATACGACGGTTGTTAGTATCGAGCTATACCGTCCGATATTTAACAACTTTCGTATAGTTCTATGTCACGACGAACATCGCACGTATGTTAACCGATAGACGGGGACTAAGTGGCGCTTTTAGTTTCATATATGAGTATCGATGAGAATATGAAGGTTTCATATTATCATCGAGTACCATATATTGGTTTTAACTTGAACATCTTGAATCACTCTCTAATGATGCGTTTGTTGTGCATTCGTGTTGTATGTGTAACATGATTTTAAACCATTGAGATCAAGATTGATAGAACCGATCATCCTATATTGCAGTGGCATTCATCTACCAAAAACTATTATTGCAATGGCATTCATCTATAACAATCAACAATTAAAACTATAAATGTAGGATACTGATATCATAAAGTGTTATACGCAACATATGAATTCACATGACTGAAACATGCATCAAAAAAACATGTTCATCCAAAAGAAAGGCCACTGTCAACAAATATAGACAAATACGTCATAAAAACAGTAACTAATTAACAAGTTGATTAGCATCTGGATTAAGAAAATGATAGGAAAAACAATTGACTATGATCTATAATGACAAGTCTATTACCATGACTCTCGACTAACAAAGGTGGCTTTTCGTCCTCGGTAGCTTGATAATTGAGATTTCATGGCGAATAAAAATATGCATATGCCGTTTGACCGGGAGCTTCAAGCTTCAATAGGAAACTCAATGAGGTCGGGTGTACTGAAGTACGCTTTGTATTTCGCTATATCAGGTGATGAAGCCCAAGCCCTAGCTAGCCCCAGCCCCACCTCAACCGAACCCTGTCGAAGGTAAAGAACGTCCTTACACTTTCATATTTCTATTAATGATGCAAGTCTCCACCAAGTCTAATTCTTGCAATATCATTCTTTTTAGAGTATGTCTAATTTAATAGATAGAATTTTCAAAGTCGGGCAACCAAGAAAAAGTAACAAGGGATTTTACATACATGCCAAAGCTTTGATTATTTATTTATTTATTTTCAATTTCATATTAGTAATTTTATATGTTTGATGATGGCAGGAAATACAAATTATATTAGAACATTGCACATACCTAATTTCCACTTGAAATCGGTTTTTTCTTTTATCAGTACTCGTTGACATACAGTAACAAACAATGTTTGATTAGAAGGACCCAAGATTTTCTCGATCAACAATAATTTTGGTAATTAAACTAGGCTAAAATTGCTGGAAATTCCTCTTAGGTTTGCCAAATTCAGCAAAGCCTAACCCCAACCTAACCCTAACCCCAGCCCCATCCCTAGCCCAGCCCCACCCCAACCCCAACCTAACCCTAACCCCAGCTCCAGCCCCAGCCCAGCCCCAACCTAACTCTAACCCCAGTCCCAACCCCAGCTAAACCCCAACCCCAACCCTAGCCCCAGCCCCAGCCGAACCCCAACCCCAACCCTAACCCCAACCGCAATCCCTGCCGAACCCCAACCCCAACCGCAACCCCAGCCCTAGCCATGAACCCTAGCCCTAAAATAATCAAAAATTTGTTTAATTGAAGATTTACTAACCTGTGCGGTGGAGGAGACGATCAATCGGTGGCGACGACGAAACGGAGGCGACGACGAAAACGGCGACGAGGAAGAACGACGACGAGAACGGCGGTGGCGATGACGAGAACGCCGGGAGAGATTTAGGGATTTCTCATTCGCGCGCGATCGAGAAAGAGAGAAAGAGATAATCAGTGTAGGCGATCTGTGTCTTTTTAATTAAATCGCTATTTAGATGCCCCTACGGATTTGTCCGTAGGTCCTTGGTTTGCGGCTCCGTAGGGGCAAATACCAAATTAAGATTTAATATTTTTATTTTTGAACGTCTTGGACCGTAGGGGCAACCTTCTGGCCCTACGGCTTAATCCGTAGGGCCCACATAAATCTGTCCCTACGGATTTCAATATCCGTAGGGGCAACCCCCTAATTTAGTAGTGTAGATTTCAATAGGCTAGAGAGTGGTGGGAGATGTGTTAAGATTAGGAATTTTTTTTTGTTTTGGTCTTTTTTGAATTAAAAGAGACAAGGGCAAAATTGTCCAAAAATGCCCACGTGCAAGATACATGAGCAATTTTTTTAATGGTTAATTAACGGAAGGTATCATATTACGAACGGAGCAAAACATTATGGCATTTAAGTGCAAGAAAAAAATATTATGGTATTATACTGTAGGAAGAGTGAAAAATTATGGCATTATTAAGCAATTAACCCAATAAATCACGAAGGAGTTGGATATATTTTCATGTTGCAAGCTCAAAGGTGTAAGGGTGCCCAAAGAGAGGATGCTGTGGAAACTTTAAAAATTAGAAAAAAAAATTCCCGAAATTTAAAGTTTTTTTTTTAATTTCTTTTTTAAAGAAATGACCAATTACCATACAACCCTTGCTTCTGCTTTTTTAATTTCTTTTTTAAAGAAATGACCAATTACCATACAACCCTTACTAAAGATTGTACATTTCAAGTTGAGCTTGACACGTAAGCAAAACTCGAAAAAGCAATTCGGAGCTAAATACTGTGATTTGTGAAAGAAAAGCAATGATATATTGATATGGGTTTAAAAATAGATGAAACGGGTCATCGGCTAGCTAGCTGATATCAAACCATCAGCTAATCTATTAAATAGTCCAATCCAATCGAGAAATCGACGATCTGCTCCGGCCATTTTGTTCCACACATGGAGTGATCTATGTGTGTGAAATTTTGATCTATTTGATGCATTACAAGTAATGGATCAAGTATTTAAAAAATGGATTGATGTTAAACACAATGAAAATGTCATATATTTGGGACACATGATCGAAGAAATAGACGGTGTGATCAAAATTTCATACAAATAAATCACTCCATGTGTGGAACAACATGGCCGAAGCGGATTGTCGATTTGACGGTTAGATTGAGCTATGTAATAGAATAGCTAACGGTTTAATCATTAGTATAACATGATCATCAACCTCAATTTTCTACTTGCTTTCTTTCTAACCATTTTTTCTCACCTTTCCCACAAAACAAATAATCAAAAGAAAATTTTGACATTTTCTTTCACCAATTTACTTGTACTCAAACATGGAATTGATAAATGTTGAAAACATTTCCTTTGGACATTGTCAGAGATGGATTTTGGTTTCGTTTAACCAAAAAAAAAAACCCTAGACGGAAGAATTAACTCAATATCCTTTTGCAGTTTTCTCATGCATTTACCCCCCAAAAACTTAGCAATTCCTGTGTATCAGCTCCAGATGTTTCCATGTACTTACTTGTATCCAAATAACTACACTCTGGTTAAATTCTATTTATTTAACTTGATTTCATGGCTAAACTAATAATGACTAGTTTAAACGCTTAAAATTTCTACTTTATTTGAAATCCAAGACATGCAGGTGCCTTATTGCTCAGTGTTTTCTCTGGCCGAAAAGTTGTTAATTGCTGAATTTTGACTGTTGGTAAGAGTAAAAGATCTTGCTCATCTAACTCTTACCATTTACAATACAACTATTACAAAATACTTCCAAATTATCTTGGTATATAAACTACATGGAGGATTTTAAATAGCAGGTAGGATTTAGGGTGATATATGGAAATATCAATTAGCTAATTTTTGAGAGTAATATATATCCTATTTTTTGTCCCACGGTTTTAGTGCAATAAGGACGGATGATGGATGTTTCAAAGAATCCACAGGGACAGAAATTCGGAAACTCTTTATTGATTTTTGCAGAGGTAAGGACCATGAACCGGATTATTTATTTTCGAATATGGATGAGCAGATCACCACTGGAGAATTCTTCTTTGGTTCTCTTAAGCAGAGAATTTCTATTCCAGTATACATGCTAACATAAGAAAAATGAAAAAACATAGCCCTCATTTTAACCACAAGACCAATAATTAGCTTTACTTTTGTAATCATAGCTCAAGCTCCTATCATTTTTAAAAGTGGATACAAAAGATGAAAAAATTGCAAATTATTGTCTCGTTTCAAACTTTTCAATTTATTAGATCTTTCAAAACTGTCCACATCATGAACTAACCTTAAGACATGTTTGGATGGCGAAAGTAGAAAGTCAAATGAGAAAGTGAAAGCACTTTCCACAAGAAAAAATATGGATGGAAAGTATACTTGACTTTCTCTCCACAAATGAGATGAAAGGGATACCGGGTGGGTGCTATTTTGAGAGAGTGAGAAATATAATAAAATAATCATTCTTTATTTTATTAATTTCTTATTTCTACTCTATTTAAGTTGTTTTATTACTTTCTACCATTTAAACCAAGTAACTCAATCTCACTTCCATTGCCGCATAAGAACCAAATCAATATCTTTCCCATTTTCTTTTGATCAAAACAAATAAGAATTAATAATTTCTCTTCGCTTTCTTTCTATTTTACTTTACCGCTGCTTTCTTAATATGAGGATACCCCCATTCATAAATCTGTGGTAAATTAATGTAGTACATGTAAGTGACCAATAGAACTTTGGTCCGTCTCATCAAATGCATGTGACATGATTCCTCCTAGCTGGTGTCTCTACTTGACTTGGTGCGGTAGAATGTGGATTGTTTCTTCAATGCCAGGCAGCTCATTGAAGTTTGTAGGGGCACTTGCAGCTGAGATATGTGCTGTCAACTGGGCTTACCTGTCCAGTTGATATAAATTTACTTTTCAATATGAGAGACCGTATGTTTGATTCCCGAATGGTTTTGATTTTCGAAAAAGTAAAAGAAAAGAAAAACCTGAGGTGCGTGCTTCTTCATCGAAACAAAGATGCACTAGTAGACTAATTTTCTACAACTCTCTATAAGAATTAAACCTAAGTTAAATCATCAAATAAAAGAAACTCTCAATTACCATTTGTTAGTTTATTTTTCTTTTCTAACCATTGAATCATAATTCTTGAAAGGCTGGCTTGGCATGTGGTCATTTACAAGGGCAGCTTGGATTCTCACAAAATATATATATCCGCATATTGGTTTTAACAAAGCCAGGAATCTAGGGAAATTTTAGGATTTCCATGAGAATGAGATGCCCATGAATCACGGGATATCTATTTCCTACATATTGCTGTCTATCCGTCGGCAATCGTCTAGATGTCACCGCCAGCCCGTCAAACACCGTGGCTGCTCGTTGTGGTAAGTATTACCAGGAATGATTTGATGATCCCAAACACCGAAAATGCCACATTTTCTTTTAAATGCTCACATATTGTATTCAAGAATCTTATATTCCATGTACCAAGCGGTCCCCAATAGAATACTTAACTACAAAGCTATCGGGTACCCATTTTCTCCCAATTAGTAAGTAAATAATTCAGGCCCTAATTATGAAGCCCAGCCCATTCCAACTTGGGCCTACAAAATGGCAAACCCGTAAATAAAAGCCATCTTCTATGGGCTCTCAATGACCATCGAGCCGCCTCTTAGCGATCGACCGCTGCGTTCGAATCCGCGAACATTTTCTCCCCCCCAAAAAAACCAGGCATAGTTCCTCACCCACTTTTACACCTAATCCGTTTCTCCCTGGACCCCACCATCTCAAATCGGGTGAAAAAACCGGGTTCTTTTGCTGAATAAACCCCTCGTTCAAATTCGCCTCCCCGTTTAGGATTTCTTCACTGTATAAGAAAAGAAAAGAAAAAAAAACCTAATTCCTCACTCGATCGCTTTTCAATCGATCAAAAGCTTTAGGGCTTCGATCGATCAAAATCTCTACGGTTTCGATGTCTCTGCGGCCGAGCGAGAGGGCGGAGGTCCGCCGCAACAGGTACAAGGTGGCCGTCGACGCCGAGGAGGGGCGGCGGCGGCGAGAGGGCAACATGGTGGAGATTCGGAAGAGCAAGCGGGAGGAGAATCTCCAGAAGAAGCGGAGAGAGGGAACGCAAGCGCTGGCGGCGTTTCCTCAGTTGACGAACGCTTCTAGTGTCGAGATGAAGGTAGTTTTGATTGTTTCTTTGTTTGATCGCTAGACCTTTAGGGTTAGGGTTAGGTTTTGGGATTGATGATGTTTTGGTGTTACTTTGTTTTTCTTTTTTCAGTTGGAGAGCTTGCCGGCGATGGTGGCGGGGGTTTATTCGGAGGATGGTAACGCACAGCTCGAATCGATAACTCTCTTCAGGAAATTGCTGTCGATAGGTATGGAATTATTCGGTCTATTGAATGCTTTCATCTACAATTAGCGATGCCAGCTGTAAAACTGATTGCATGTTTTCAATAAATTGTCTGTTGCATTGGTTTGGGATCGTTGAAGTGATTGGTTGATTCTGATTAAAGACCGTCTCTCTCTTATTATCGTTCTACATATTGAATTGATTTGAAGTGTGTTAAAAAAATGAAAGTTTTGATGTTGAACTAGTATATGTCCTGTATAGGTAAGCATCTTGCAAATGTTTTTTTTTTGGTCAGTCACTATCGATGTGAATTCCACTATTAGACCATGAGGTAATAAAATTCTAATTGCGATATCATCTGAAAGTCCACTTGAAGTGGTTTATAAATCAATTCAACTATTGAGTAGTTGTTTCTCTGCATTGGAGTTACCTTCTATCACATGCATACATGCTTGCATCAAGCATCTATGCACCACCATCACACACTAGAGTTTTCGTTTACAAGTTACAATAAGAGGCTCGTCAGATATCTAAGGTTTTATTTGTGACGCTTTACCAGAAAGAATCCCTCGAATAGAGGAGGTTATCAAGTCTGGTGTTGTTCCTCGCTTCGTGGAATTTCTTACAAGAGCGGATTTCATGCAACTCCAGGTCTGTGTTGATTTTTGTAAGCATGTATTTGGTTCTCTTAGTTCTTGTTTTTGATATAAATTTGAATATACGCTCAGTTTGAAGCTGCTTGGGCGCTTACAAACATAGCCTCTGGAACTTCAGAGAACACCAGGGTTGTGATTGATCATGGGGCTGTTCCGATATTTGTGAAGCTACTTGGTTCTCCTAGTGATGAAGTTCGGGAGCAGGTATTCGAACTATCTTTGCTAAATTATCCTTTTCTATTGTGTATTATTGGCACTTGTGCATTGATTTTATGCTGGTAACAGGTACTTTTTTCCAATTACTATTAGCTTAGATTAAAGAGTATTGAGCATTTTTGATGGTCTTTCAAGTAGCCAATATATATGTAATTCGTTTGAGTTACTGATAGATTTGCGTACTTTTGAGAAAAGAGAGGGCAATCTGTTAGTCATGCCACTTTCCCTTGAGTGAAAGTTTATTTATCCTGTTTCTTATTTCTGTCTAGTAATTTAAAGACCGTGCCACCTACTTTACAGTGTGTTTTGTGCTGTTAAGCAGTCAAGGTGGTGTGTATGCATTTACTGACATCTGTACTGGTATTTATATATGTAAAAGTTAATTGACAGTGTATGGGTGATGTGTGTCAGATATGCATTGCAATTTAATACACTAGATACGTTTTCATACTAAAAGTCAATATGGAATGGGACTTTGCTTAGATGTTATTTTCTTGGTTTTGATTGTTTTTTATACTCATCTTATTTAATTGCAGGCAGTGTGGGCATTGGGCAATGTAGCTGGTGATTCACCAAGATGCCGAGACCATGTCCTTGCCAATGGGGCATTGATCCCTCTTTTAGCCCAGCTACACGAAAATGCGAAGCTTTCCATGCTGAGGAATGCCTCCTGGACTTTATCCAACTTTTGCAGGGGGAAGCCACCGCCAGCTTTTGAGCAGGTTGGCTTTTAATTTCATGATTGATCTTCTGAGTTTAAGTTTGAATGCGTACACATGTTTATATGAATGCTCTTCTGTGAGTTGGGCAGACACGTCCTGCTATTCCTGTACTTCAGCATCTTATCTATTCAAGTGATGAGGAAGTTCTCAACGATGCATGTTGGGCTCTTTCTTATTTATCTGATGGCACAAATGACAAGATCCAATCTGTGATTGATGCTGGTGTTGGTCGTCGACTTGTGGAACTGCTTTCGTATGTTTTAAGTCACTGTAAATATAACTTTTCTATTTGGCGTTTTAAAATACAAAATATTTTGTTACACCAGTTCTTGTGCTTTTTGATGGTGGCATGTAGGCATCCATCACCCACAGTGGTTATTCCTGCCCTTCGTACTGTTGGAAATATAGTTACTGGGGATGATTTGCAGACACAGGTAAGCAAGATACCAGATTTATTAGGTGAATTCATGTTTAAGTTACTAGCTAAAGATTCAAGAAATTCTGATTGATACATATATTTACTATCCATACCTATTAAACATGTACCTGATTCAGTGTTTGAACCTCTGCTTTATCGGTTCGTCCTTTGCGAGCACCTCATTTTTTATTTTGCATAAATTATATTCCATTCCATCTATGCCATATTATTCCAATACTAAAAATTGTGTAGAAATTCCACCTTTGCTATGTTAGTCCTGACTTTAAAATTGTCCTTGCCTTTTGTTAGACCTTTATTTTGGCACAGAGTTCAAAGAGATTTTGCGGACATTGAATTATCAATTATTAGATTTAATCATATATATTTCACATATTATATTTCCTCCAGATCACTTACATCATGATACTGTCCTTTTGTTCCGTATTCAGTTCATCGTCGAGAATCAAGCACCCAAGCCTTCTGCAGCTTTTGGCGTCCAATAACAAGAAAAGCATAAAAAAGGAAGCATGCTGGACCATTTCAAACATCACAGCTGGAAATAAGAATCAGATTCAGGCACGAATGAAAGTTGAACCCTATTTAGTTTCATTTGTTTAGAAGGAATTGGATTTCTTCCAAGTCATGAAATCAATAATTATTACTTCATTTCTACTTCAATTCATAGTTGACTTATCATTTTCTTATGGCTGATTATAACAGGCTGTAATTGATTGTGGTCTTGTTTCCCCTCTAGTTCAATTACTGCAAACAGAGGATTTTGAAATAAAGAAAGAAGCAGCATGGGCCATCTCGAATGCTACATCTGGTGGTACTCATGATCAAATAAAGTATGTAGTGTCTGACCTCACGCTATTTAAATAAAAAACGTTGGAGTTAATAATATTTAGAATTAATGTTGTAAAACACGTACTCGATCTCTGTTTGGCTCCCCAAGGTATAATATATCATCGGATTTTGCATTATAGGATTGCATGGAATTATGCAGAACTTGCGTGTATGTGTGCACCCTAGAAGATGGAAAAAGATAGGAAGAGATTGTTGATGTGAATAAAAAGGAAAGAACTAGATCTTTATTAGCTGAAAAGACGTATAGGATTTTGGATATGAGATAATTATGTCATATTGGTGCCTGATCAAATGGCTGTTCCCCCGCATATTTTGCATAAGGCTAATTATGCGTTGAATACACCATTAGATCTTGTTTTCAGCAAAAAGCTTTTAAGTCAGCTTCTGTAAAGTATGTAGCTCAACTCTGTCAAGAATAATTGTAGTTTAAATAACATAAATATAGTTAATGAAATGCTAGCTTTTCTTGTAGAAATCATAGGTCTGTCTGATATGCTAAAAATAAATTAGTAAAAGTTTTTCTTGCAAAATATCTTCTTTGCAATTTTACAACTCTTTTTATTAATTTGTGGTATACGCCTAAAGGTAAATGGGCGCGGTTTTAAGACTTTTGTCCCCCGTGACCCCCACCCCCACCCACACACACACGCCAAAAATTGAGTTTGTACCATTACAAATTACAAATTCTTATAGAAACTAATTATGTGTTGAAATTGGCGTAACGATAACAGACCCAAGTTACTCCAAATGCCCTTCATAGAGATTGTGCCCTTATCATTTTTTTGAGAAATAACTATTTTTTTTGTGTGTTTCTGATTTATATAATCAGTGTGTGTGTGTGTGTGTGTGTGTGTGTGTGTGTGTTCTATTTAAACTATTTACTGTGGAAAAAATCAATAGATGCCAAATATTTTCTTTATTTCAGTTTTAGTACTTGAATTGTTCTTGTTTAAGAATCGAGTAATAGACTAGTTCATAATATGTATAATGCATATGCATTATATATCTCTGTCTTCTCTTTCTTTATTTAGACATGGCATGTAAGTTGAATATAACAGTCACAAATTAATCATTACCATTAAAGACAAGTTTTGAATGTCAATGTTATTGTTACATTGATAAATAACAACAAAATTACACTAGTCACGAATATCTTTTGACATTTTGGTAATTGTAGAATCTTGCTTCACTGTCCATTTGCGAGTAGTTTTTATGAAATATTCTAGCAATTATAGAATACTCACTATTAATTGTTTTTTTTTACTTCCTTGAAAATGTTCATCTAGTCATTAACAATTTAAAAAGAACAATAGAATGTCAAAAATAAGAACAGTGAAATAATTGATTAACAAACAATTTATATGAATTAAACCAATTAAACAAAAAAGTGACATTGCTGAATTTCGAGCGGCTTGGGCAGCCACCTAAGTGGCGCTTAAGCTGCTGGGCACCCTAGCTGCTCCGCTTTGTTTTCCTGCTTTTTAAATCATTCGAATATGTTGAATTACAGATTCATCTAATATTCCTCGACATTGTGTCATTGTTTTGCTCTGTCTACAGGTATCTAGCGAGCCAAGGTTGTATCATACCCTTGTGTGTGATCTTCTGGTTTGCCCAGACCCAAGAATCGTTAAAGTTTGTATTGAAGGGCTTGAAAACATTCTGAAGGTTGGCGAAGCCGAGAAAAATCTTGGAAGCACTGGGAATGTGAATTTATATGCTCAGATGATATATGACATTGATGGTTTGGTGAAGATTGAAAATCTCCAGGCTCACGATAATAATGAAATCTATGAGAAGGCTGTGAAAATTCTCGAAACTTTTTGGTTGGATGAAGAAAATGAAGCCACAGAACAGGGAGATGCTGCTCAAAATGGATTTCATTTTGGCAGGAATGGGCAGGTTCCACCTGGCGGGTTCAACTTTAGTTGAATGGTAAGTATTTAAAAAATTGATACGAATATTGAATTAATTGGAGCTGATAGATTTTAATCATATTACACGTTTAATTAATGGATTGCTTGCGTTTAGTTGAACCCGAAATTGATATTGAGGTTACTACCTTTTCTGAGTGAACTCTAGTAAATATGCTTGAGATTCGAGAGCAAAAATGGTTTGTGCATTTAGATTGAAATCCGAGAGCAAGAATGGTAGAGTGCATTTCTATAATACAGACATTTATTCATATAAATGTAGAACTCCAGCATGTGCATGGTAGGTTCAGGTTCGGAAACTTATCAGTCAGGGTTTTTGATATGTTTTAAGCATACATAATGTTAAGTTTTTGGTTTGGGTTTGGTTTAAGAATTTGGGATTCAACTATGTCATGAAATATTCTTTTGCCACCTACAAATCAAATGTGGAGTATCCTCTAATCAAAAGGTTTTCATGGTGTTTAATTTGCAGGGCTTTTGATCTTGAGGTGCTGAAGGACGTTTTTGCCCCATCGATGGTGCTGGGGGCTGTGTCAGGTCAATTTGGGAATGAAATCGTGTCATGTTAGGTCTGTGTCCTTGTCCAGTTTGAGGTGTAGGTTGAGGTCATGTTTAAAAGAGTAATTTGCCCGAAGACATCGAGACCATTTACAATCTGTCACAGATGTCAAAAGAAGATAAGGAACTATACATTGTGATCGATATGTTGTTTTATGCTGCTTCTTTTTTCCCTTCTTTTTTCTCAAATAGAGTCGGGTTTTTTTTTAAAAAAATGTTTATGTCTCATCAAATTTAGGTTTATTTTTGGGTAGCCAAATGAGAGAGTATATGGTGTAATTCTGGATACAAGTATACATTTTGAAGGGAATGAAGTACATTTCATTTGGTGTCACATTTTGATGCCTACATATTTTCTGGGGTGCTTTGTATTGGCAGTCATTAAGGTGTTTCATTTTAGTCTATGATCAGATTCATTTGATGATTATTAGAAGAACAAATATTTTAGTCAGGAGTCGTGACTCTCTATTCTCCAATACTTGGAACCCTAGAGCTGTCTCATTTATCCACGGCCAGAATCCTAAGTACACATTTTGACTCAGAAAAACCAATTAAACCTCAATGTCCATGAACCTTCTGCCCACCACAATAGTCTTTTACTGCAAGATGCCCCTCAACTTTTATCCTTTTTGCACAAGCATTATATCAAACTCATTCAGTATTTTAATCTGCCGCCGGGAAATGCTGTATATATCATTCAAATTCATCTGCCAGTATTTGTGGGTTGTGCCAAACTTTTTGTCTGTAATTTGCTTGCTTTTGTTGTTAAAATTTAGCTAATAAATATTTCTTTTTATTGGAAAACACATTTTACATTCATTTGATTCATTTTGAATTTAGTGCTTTATGTTAAATATCATACACACACATTGTAAGTAGTAAATTTATTGTTTCTTGTTGTCGGTATACACCAATATTTGCTAAACTCATCGTAAAGGATATAAATGCACTGGAATATTTGTTGCTGCAGCTCCATAAATTCCGCCGATTAAACGCGTACATAAAGTTGCAGGAGAAGTACATGTGCAAATATCATAACCTAGAGGTCATATATAACCCCTGAACTAATGTTGGGCTACTACTAGTAGCCTCTGACCAAATGCTTTATTTTAGCAGCCCCAAACGTCCAACACCCAACCACCTTCCACGAACCGTTTCCACAATTCCCAAACAAAACAAAAAGAAAAAAATTTCAAAAACTAAATAGAAACCAGTGAGAAGTAGCAGAGCAAGTGCCAAGAAGAGCGCCACCAACATCATCAATGCGGAGCGACGTACCTCCGCTCGACAGCGGTGACGACGACGACCCAGCCGCATCCCACTCCTACTGGTGGCGCACGCTGCCCGAGTTCACCGCCGGCGGGGTCCCCCGCTTCTCCTCCGTCAACTCGAGAGTCAGGATATTGAAAGAAATGGAGAGGCTGGCAATGGGAGCGAACGAGTCGTTGGACGAGCTGAGGCATCGGCTGGCCACGTACAAGGCGGGGGATTTGTGGTTTCCGGCCGGGGGTATAGCGAAGGATGAGACGGATATTCCTCCCGTGGTCACCATTTTGCTTCTTGGATTCGCCGGAACAGGAAAGAGCTCGCTGGTGAACTTGATGTATTCGGTCCTCGGGAGGGCCGGGTTCGGGCCGTTCGCGCAGAGCTCCTCGGTTTTGCCTGCCGGTGAGTTTCCTCTCTCTCTCTCTCTCTCTCTGGGTTATTTTTTTTAAAATTTATTTTGCATCAATTTATTTGCTGAACTAACATTGTATGCACCAAATATAAGCTCTCAAGTGATTTAGTAGAGGAAACGGCCCTCTGCCGTAGATTATATGGTAGTTTTGTGTAATTTTCCTCTGATAGATTGTCTAGATTTGATTGACATTTATTGCGTATAATTTTAAATTTAAGTGGATATATATTATGAGGAAATTTTTGAGACCAATAGCTATTCAATTTAGTTAAATATTTCAATACATTTTATAATTTAGAAGGCTCAACTTATATATATAGAGAGAGAATAAAGGAGAAAAGAGGCCATAGGAGGAAATTTCCTCCTATGGCGTGGAAAAAATACAACCTCGACCAACTTTTTCGACGATCGGCCCCCATCATCTTCATCGTTATCATCTAAGATGTGGGTACACCAAATTTCATGTGATTCTACAACTTTTTCACCGTTGATTTAGCAATGTAAAAAGTTCTATTGTCGGTAAACCGTTAATTTTGAATCCACTAAATCAACGGTGAAAAGCTTGTGGAATCACATGAAATTTGGTGTACGCACATCTTAGCTGATAACGATGATGATGATGGGTGCCGATTGTTGGAAAAAATGACGGAGGTTGTATTTTTTCCACGCCATAGGAGGAAACCCCCTCCTATGGCCTTTTTCCTCCATTAATCTCATATATATATTGGAAAAAATGACGGAGGTTGTATTTTTTCCACGCCATAGGAGCGCCATAGGAGGAAACCCCCTCCTATGGCCTTTTTCCTCCATTAATCTCATATATATATATATATATTCTTCCGAAGCTTTTGAAATTGGATGGTTTAGTTTTTCATGTTTGTTTGGAGCCTTTTAGATTTAGATAAATCTTTATTTCCAGGTAGAGATGGCCGAACTCAATGCCTGGAAGAACACAACGTGCTACGGTCGATGCGCAACGGCTTCTGTGTCTTCGACTCCCGTGGCCTAGACTACTCACAATTACCCCAAGGCCTTGATGAGGTCTCTATATGGATGGAAGACGGCGTCCGCCACCGCCAGTTGTGCCGCGGCTCTGGCGTTCCCCAGTCATATCCTTCCGCATTATCTTCGTCGCCGGGATCCTCCTCCTCTGCGGCTGCTTCCGCGGCTGCAAAGAGGTTTGTTAGGAGACGGGTGAATTGCGTGATGGTGGCGGCAAGTGCATCGGAGCTGTATCGGTCCATGGTTGCCGGAGATGTCCGGCAAGCGGAGGCTACTAGGGAGCTCTTCCATGCGCAGTCCATTAAGACGTTTTGCAGTAAGTTCATCTTCTTTTTCTTCATTCTTTCCTTTTTTCTTTTGTTATTCCTTGTGTTAGAATGTGTGAGAGTTAAACATCCAGTTTTTGGATGGATGTTTGAAGTTTGAAATCAAATGTGGATATGTGAGAAGAGTGAGGGTCCTGTCGGCCAAACTTAAACTAAGAAATTCATCCACCACTTAATTACTCGATAATCTGTCACCAATTTGACTATCCAAACCATTCGTCTTGAGCTAAAAACGGTTTAATACATCAATGAGCAACGGTTTAATGCTTTTAGGGCAAATTCATGGGTCTTGTGTTGTGTATGCTATTATGCGTGGGTATGTGTGCACGCTTGGTTGAGGCTTATGGACCAGATTCTGAAAACCAAAAAAAAAAAAGTTTTAATACAAAGAAACACTGAACTTCAAGCGATTTGGAAATTGTTTGCTCGGAACTTAAGGTTGCAGAACTTGACTGCTTCCCGATAGTATAACATTTTGTATCGGTATATGAGCGAGCAAATGATTTTGAATATGACACGGATTTTGGTTTTTCTATGTTTTAAACTAATAATCGTTTCAATCCTTGCAACATGATGAATTTGATTTGTGAAATGGTGTGTGAATTGCCCAGTGAAGGAATGGGCCTCTAGGAATTTCTCACTCAATATAAGATCCATGACCCCATCTGCGTGCCTATTATAATTTGAGTTAGCCAGAAAAAAATTCAGGACTTTCTTTGGCTATGTTCTTTAGTGAAATTCTATATATATCAAATATGATATAATTGGCAAAATCAATATGGAACCATTTAGAAATGCGTGCCTCTATGTGTGGCTTAAACAATTGTAAAAGGAATTAAAAAATCTAAATCTAAAAATTCGTATATATCATGGCATTTCGCTATTGGTCATTTTAGGGTGTCTAAGAAACCTAAGATGATATGTCAAATTTCTTTATTATCAGCCAAACAACTTTGTGCACTGGCTATTATAAAAAGCCTAGCTCCTTCTTCATCAAACCAAACAGTCCCTTAACCTTCCAGTTTACTTGAACAGATGAAAATCCAATTCTCATCCTAACACATGGAGACGAGCTATCCACGGAGGAACGGATAGAAGCCCGAATCCGAATATGCAACCACCTCAACATCTCTGAAACGTCCGGGGTCTATGACGTGGTATGCCTAAATGAGCACGGATCCTTGATCGATGAAACGGATCCGGTCACCTCATACTCGTTATCTGAATCCATTTACCGTGCCCTCCTAATCGCGGATAGAAGCCACCCGCCGAAACCCAACATGAAGGACTGGCTAATGGTGATTCTTTCATGGATAATGTGCTCTCTTTCGGCATTTTTTGCCTTTTTGTCAATTTTGTGTTCTAAATTAGCAAAGGGTGATAGGAGGGAAGGTAGGTTAAGATTAGATTGATATATGGGACTAATTTTACTACTTGATTGCTTTTCTTACTAATTGGGATGTAAAGGCTGTGGTGGTGGTGTTAATAGCAGGATGGGAACTAACTTGTAAAATTCTTTTAGGGAGGGGAATTTGATTAATTCACTCAAAATGCTTTGTAAAGTATGGAGCATAAATGAAATAATACCATTATTCTTTAAAAATGTGTTATGTATTTGTTTGTGGGATGAGTTATGTGATGTGTTATAATACTTGATGAACTGTGATTAATTATATATATTTTTTATTTTAATTTTTGTTTTGTGCCACAAAAGTTTGGAATATAAAACCTTATTTGTAAATTCATGAGAAATTATATATTGGTGAGGATGAGAAAGTGGGGAGACGTTTGTCTCTTCCTTTGAAGGTGTTCCCTTGCTTCTTGTGTTTGTTGAACTTATATACTTAAAAATTATTATAGATTATTATTCAAGCTGTTTTCCCAATATTCTTTCAAAACATTTCAACCTTTTTGAGTATCTACTTATTTGTCTTTGGCCCTTTTGGACTGATTGGTTATTCTAATTGCTCATTTATAAGCTATAACCCCTTCATATAGAATGCCATTGGTTTACCATTCATCAAATTATTACATTTGGTTGTTTTAACAATGAAAATTAGCTTCTGCAGAATTGTCTATTACCTTTTGCATTTATTTAGATAGAATTTTGTTATTTGCGGCCAAGGGAAAAAAAGATATTAAACAAAAAATTGACATGAGAGGCAAACCTCAGTCCTCCAAATTGACCCAACAGTTCCTTCCTGGGTTAAAAAATTCCAAAAATGACCTTTATAAGTCACATGAAAGAGCCGATGAGTTCGCTTATAGTTGCTCGTGGCACTTGTTACATCTCAAAAGATAGGAATGTAAACAGATATATATACTCGGAGATGGCTCGTATCAATATCGATTTATTTTATTATCAAATACAGAGTACTATCTGTTTTGCATCTACAACTACGCAGGATTATATTTGATTTAATGGGAATAATTTATACAATATTCCTTTTGTATACCACATTCCACTTTTGCCTAAGGATTAGGTCAAAACTGGCTTTGAAACTTTTTTGTCAAAGCGAGTTATCCACCGCGCTTTGTTTAATAAAAGGACGGTTGAGATTGAAATAAAATAAAATTCTTATTTTTAAGAATATATTTAATTTTTTTACTAAATCTTAACAGTCCGTGTATTGCATCCAGGACGGTGGATAGCCAGTTTTGACAAAAAAGCCTCAAATCCAGCTTTGACTAGATCCATGCCGTTAACTTTTAGATTATGAGGATAATTTTATCTCTGATAGCACGCAATATCCGCTGCCAACCGTTATCGTTATCGGATATAGATATTGTGCCATTTGGTGTATCAAAAAGTTGTAAGAATTGATAAGATAGTAATTTCGATGAAATACCCGCCGCTGGTTAGGGCTTTGAGCGCCGCAGGCCAGCTTTTGGCGGTGCCGCAGCGGCTGATCCTCTTTTTGAATCCACGCCCTTCTAGAGCCTTTGAATGAGCTCCTCGGATGTGGGGAGAGCTCATCCAAAGATCATGCAAGGGCCTGCACCATGCAAGCACTTTCATGGTAGTTCTTTTCCCATTTTTCTACTTTGCACATGGAAACAACCACTAGAATGTTGACACGTGTACATTTTCTGGGTGTTCCCGAGGACACGTCACGATCCTATGGAGTTTGCTGTTTTCACTATACAGCTGATGGTGGAATCTTTGATGTTGGGAATATAACTCGACAAATAACAGTGGCTCGGTCCCCAAGGTTCCTCTTCAATCGATATATTTATTTAAACGAAATAATTAATCATGTGAAATTAATTAACTGTATCATAATCTTTTTTTAACAAGTTTTTCCAATGAAAGCAAAAAACAGAAAAAAAATGATATTTTTTTTAATCTCTTCTTCGTCTTCTCGACAAATAACAGTGGCTTGGTCCCCAAGGTTCTCTCTTCTTCGTCTTCTCTAAAAATTTCCATTCTCTTTCCTCCACGCTTCCCCTTTCCCTCCACAATTCCCTCATCTCTCTCTACTCTCTCTCTCTTTCTAGAGGTGAATCTAGAGAGAGAAACAGATCAAGAGCCAGAGAAGTTACAGAATCTCTCTAAACAAACAAGTGAGCTCAACTTCAAAGATCTGAAAGCTCTCTAATGGATCTCTCCAATGAACAGGTCAGCTTAACTCTCTCTCTCTCTCTCTCTCTCTCTCAAACTCACTGATCTCTGACTGCGATCACAGGAACCTCGATCTATAGATCCTCCAGATTCAAGGGAGAGTTCAGATTCAGGATCAAAGAGCTGCGCCGATTGCAGAACCACAAAAACCCCTCTTTGGAGAGGAGGCCCAGATGGACCCAAGGTACAAATTTTGTACTCAATTTGGTTTTTTGATCAGTTGGGCATCTTAAATCTTGCATCTTTTGAAATGGGTATGTGTTTGATTTTTAATTGATGAGGTGTGATTGATTGGAATGCAGTCTCTATGTAATGCTTGTGGGATTCGATATAGAAAGAAGAGGAGGGAGGTTAAAGGAATGGAGATTAAGATGAAGGGGTTGGGTTTGAAGAAGAAGACGAAGAAGTGTTGTGAGCTGAGAGTTTTGGGAGAAGAAGAGCAGGCTGCTTTTGTTTTGATGACTCTATCCTCTGGATTGCTGTACACATATACATAATAATTTTAATGAGATTGGGTATCTTTATTTTATTTTATATATATTGTTGTAAGTTAGTGTAGGTTTTATTTAAAGTAGAAGAGCATTAGACCCAATAGTAAGTAAAAATATAAGGTGTCCACGAGATGCAATGTCTTTGGCTATGGGATTGTGGTTTACCATGCAAAAAAAAAAAAAAAAATCAAACTATGTCGAGTTGATTAATAGTTAAAGTATCTTGAGTTTTGTAAGAATTAGGTATCATTGTTTGTTATAATAGTAGGAGTTTGTTTTTGGACGTTGCCTTTTTGGAAATCGGACTTTGGCTGATAATTTTTCGGATTCTATCAAATATATAAATATAAATATATATTTAATGGTTTTTTGGATACGGATACGGTAATAACAAATTATCCAGATACTGATATGGACACTGAGATATAAGAACTCAGATATGAAATCGATCATGTCCTCTCAATAGTCAATCCGTATGCAGCCTACAGTGCAAGCATAAAAATTGACATATACCTGGAGATCTATTGTGCGTTTGGTTGGAGATAATATAGATGGTAATCCTATCTTACTATGAAATATTACTATGGTTATTTAGGTGTAAAAGATATTCCTAAAAATATAGGATTACCATGATAATCAAATGACCTCATTTCATGATAATCCTATTCCTCCCAAAACATATGTCTATTTTAGATTACCACGAAATATTCCTGCCTAACATGAATGGGCCATGACCATCCGTTGCTGGCCTTCCTCGCCACTCGCCGACTGACCATCCCCGCCGCCCTTAGTTTGTCGTCTGTCGACCGTTCGCCGCCGGCCATCGCCGATTGTTCACCGGCCGACACGCCGCCGATCGGACATTCGCGGCTGGCCGGACACCGACCATCGCTGATTGTTCAACAGCCGGCCCTCTACCGATCAGACGTTGGTCGCCGGCTGGCCGCTCGCCGGCTCACCGGTTCCGCCATCGTCCACCGGCCCTCCTCTGGTCTCGCCGCCGTTGCGTGCGTGCGTGCGTGCGTGTATACACACATACATATATTATCGGTAATGATTAAATTATACCAAGCACGTTAATACAAAATTCCTTGGAATTAGATATCCGGTCATCCCATTTCCGGAAATGCGAGAATTCACGGTAATTTTCTATTTCATGCATGCAAGGGAATTGTCAAAACCTATGAGATTTGGAGGGACAAGACACTATTCATCAAAACAAAAAAGTATGGAATTGCTATTCTTTTGTTTGTTTGTATGGAATAGGAATTACAAGTTTTGGGAATTGACATCATCAAATTACCATTTTGGCAATTCCAAATCCAAGTTTTTTTTGGATGGAATTGCTCATTCCCAAAGACACATAGGATTAAATATGTTATTTTATTTGGGAAAAGTTATGGTTAACTACTATCTCTCTCTTCCTTTTATCAAATTCCAAAAACTTAATTCTCACTTTTCTTTGTGCAGCTAAATAAAGGAAAAAATTAAAGGGGACATAAATCCTTCCAATTCTTTATAAATAAATAAAGGAATGAAAATTTGAGATGACAAAAGTTTTTGTTTGTATGATCTCAATTCTCATTTTTGTTTCTTGATTTCAGCAAACAATCATACCCTTAAGCAATTTCTTCTGTTTGGAAATGGTTGATTCTGTTTGATGATCGATCAGGTTTTGTGAAATTCTTTCTATAAAAGGACAGGGTTTATACTGTCTTTCATTGCAATCATGATAAATCATCACTTCATACATTAGTGCTACTAGTATTTCCCACGTGGAAGAGGAGTTCGGAATGTACAAATCTATTATGTATATATAAAACTATATATATTTGAAATTTAAAAGAAAATTTGTTTTATTTGGAGAGAGAAATACATATTAATTAGAGAGAGAAGCTCTTTCTTGTAAGGATAAATTATTGTTTATAATTTTAAAATAATAAAAAGTAGCCTGAGTTTGAAATAAATAAGCAATTTTTTTTTAAACAATTTCTTTTCTAAGAAATAGAGTCCACCATCTTAGGCATACAATTGAGTATTGATTTAGTGGGGCCTACATGAGTTTGCAGTAGAGATGGTATTCTTGGCTTATAAACTTTTACTAGGGACTCTCCAACCGAACTTTTTCGGTGAGATCGTTGTACATGATTTTCCAATACAGAGGAATTTGGGATCGGCCACTCCTGAGGCCGTGGAAAATAGATGTTCCACATAAAGTTAAGATTTTCAGCTGGCAAATTTTGAGGAATTCCATACTTATTAGAGACAACTTAGCCAAGAGGACATGCACCAGTCTTATGGAATGTGGTGTTTGTTGGAAGGACGATGAAAATTTTTACTTAATTTTGTATTCACTTCACGGATTTGGAATAGATTCTCCACACTTACTGTGGATTGGGTGTTTCCCTGTACAGTCCATGAACTTTGGAGTTCTTGGAAGTCTAGAAATTTTGCACGAAATGACTGAACTGGTTGGGATGTCATAGTTTGCGCGATTTGTAGAAATGTGAAAGAAACAATAGAATTTTCAATTCAACCTTTAGATCTATCGTTGGTATGATTTGTTATATTAAGACAATTATTGTACTATGGACAGGTGCAGCAATGAATAAGACGCATAAGAGGGCCAGATTGATATCTCCAGTGGAGACGGAGCTAAAGGGAGGTTGGTTACTGTACCGGTGGGCAGGTTGTGCATTCAGGAGGGACCGCCGGAATGGGAGCACGATATTTAGTTCCACGGACCGGTTATTTTGTGATCCACAGGCAGGATTTTGTGCTGTCACGTCCCGCTTTCCAAAATATGTAAATACGGTATGTGATAAAACCAACCATACTACTTATGGCGGGGAAATATCTTTCCATAGTCACATTACGACTGTCAACAAGATATCAAGAATAGTAAATAAAAATCTAACTATCACATTTCCAATTGCCACAATAATAAAAAATAACGAGAAAGGCAGTGAATAAAATAAAGATCCAACAAAAAATAGCATCATAATCTCGCCCCTTATGGGATCACAACGACAAAACCATAGCTAGAAAATAAATCTAAAATATCAATAAACTAAATCAGTAGAAAGCTCTTCACTGCGCAGCTTGCTTGTCAAAGTATTCTTGATCTTCCTGCGATAAGCTTAAAGGAATTGCAAGTTGTAAACTTGGCTGGAGATGGATAGAACACGACGATACGATGCAAACGCAAACTTGATGCTCTGCATGCACTTAGGACTCGACTAGGGTCTAGGCTCGACTCGGTGCTGTGGTGAGGGAAGACGAGATGGGTTAAGGCTAGGGTTCTCGATCAATGGAAGCGTGTGTTTGGGTTTGCTGTGGGGTCAAGCGCCGGCGAAGGAGGGTGCTCTCGGAAGAGGGTGCGGCGATGGGTCTGTGGTGATAGAGGAGGGGCTTTATAGTCGGCGATGATGATGAAGGTGCTGCGACGAGGAGGGTGAGATGATCAGAGAGGGAAGAGAGTTGCGGAGGAGGTGCATGAGGTGGCGACGGCAAGGTGAAGCGATAGGTTTTTCGAAGGTGAAAGTTCATGGAGGAAGATGATAGGTGCCGGCGAGGATGGGAGATGAAGATGGTTGCGGATTTAGAGGATGGTGGCGATGAGGCGACGGGAGTTCTCGTGGAGTCGATGGCGAGGTGATGGTATTGGGTTAGGGGTCTCGGTTTTAGTGGTTGGGTCGAGTGAAGGGGAGGGGATGGTGATGGATGCTCGGGTTTTGATGAGGAAGAAGGAGTCGAAGGACGGTCGACGAGGGTGGCGATGGAGGATGAAGAGGAGATGGTGTTCCCGCCAAAAATTTCTGCTCAGAAGAGTCCAAGGTATCAAATGGCAACGATACACTTAAGGAAATGCGAACCGGTATCTTTCGGCCTGTATTATGATAAACTCACGAAGGAGGAACTGTTAAATTCTGATGATATTGGAAGCATCTCGAAAAACCCTTCGATTTGATATATTATGGGCTTCATAATTCATCCGGGATCAAAAGTTATAAGCAAATATGCTATGCACTGTTCCCTGATTAAAAATCAGGAATTACCTCAATGAGGTATCATGTGCTCACACGTG
The DNA here is from genome assembly GCA_030015575.1 of Agapanthus africanus. NCBI lineage: Eukaryota > Viridiplantae > Streptophyta > Magnoliopsida > Asparagales > Amaryllidaceae > Agapanthus > Agapanthus africanus. The sequence continues at coordinate 706,354,413 of CM057340.1, forward strand.
ATCAATGGTCACGTGTTGACACGTGATAGTTAAAACAGAAATAAAAATAACGGCTGAAGAAGGACCCAATTGGGGGTCACGTGCTCACACGTGACCAATGGTCACGTGTTGACATGTGACAATCGAAACAGAAATGAAATAACAAACGACTGATGGAAATACCTCAATGAGGTGTCACGTGCTCACACGTGACCAATGGTCACGTGCTGACACGTGACAATCGAAACAGAAATGAAATAACAAACGGCTGAAGGAAATACCTCAATGAGGTGTCACGTGCTCACACGTGACCAATGGCCACGTGTTGACACGTGATGGTTAAAACTGAACCGTAAGTAAATGCTGAGAAAAGGACTCAATTGGGGGTCACGTGCTCACACGTGACCAAGGGTCACGTGTCAACACGTGACTGGCTTCGAAAGCCTTACAGTTAATAGAATTAAATTCTAAAAAGCTTCTAAATCTTTCCAAATGGAAAAGGATTATGGGGACCGTTGGATTAAAGATCCAAGGGTGATTAAAAATCACCAATTTATAGGAAAATCTTAGACAAGGAAAGATTTCCCTAAATCTCACCAAGAATAACAAACAGAATATCTTTTGGATTTAAAATCCAACGGTGAATAAAATTCACCTAATAATCTAAAGGCTCATATTAAATATGAAAACAAATCAAATCTTTTAATGAAAGATTTGCAAAACAAATTGATTCTTTTCTTTCTTCTATAAATAGGAGCCAAGAAAAGAAGAGAAGGGGGGACCCTTTTTGGAGAGAAAAACAGAGAGAGGAGAATCTAATTCTCAAGAGGGAAGAAAAGAAAGGAAAATTTAATTCTCAACAAAGAAAACTCTAGGCGAGAAAAGAAAGGGAATCGAAACTTTAAAAAGAGAATTTAATTCTCAATCCAAGAGTTTAACTCTTATACAAAAAAGAACTTAGTTCTTCTTCTGGTTGAAGATCTGCACAGAGCACATCTCCCCATAAGTTGAGAATTTAATTCTCATCGGGTCGAGATCCTGCCATGCAGATCCTAAACTTAGAAGGGGAATTGAGTTTTGAGAATTTAATTCTCCTAAAACAAAACTAGGGTTTAACCCTCTATGGGAATTTAATTCTCCCAAACTAATTGGAATTTAATTCCTACAGAATCATAATTAGGGTTTTACCCTAAATAAGAATTTAATTCTTTCGCAATAGGAATTTAATTCCTCCAAAACAAAAATTAGGGTTTAACCCTACAGAGAATTTAATTCTTAAAAAAGAGACTTGAAAGATCTCCATGCATGCAAAAGACCAAGGTCACGTGACCCCTGAAGAGATCCCCAGAAATGAGAAGGAGGAAAGCTTTGAGGCAATGCCTCACGTGCTCCCACGTGACTCCCAAAACGCAGAAAGAAAAAGCAACAGAAATGAAAGCTTTGGGCGCTCTCACGTGTTATCACATGACCCCTCAGCAAATGCTTTAACAATTGGCGCACAGATCCCCATCACGTGCCAACACGTGATGCTCTAAAATAAAAATAAAAGTGTTTAACACTTATTCGCAGATTTGAGGATAAAACAAAAGGAGATCTGGCTCCACATTTAGGACGCCCTCACGTGTCCCCACGTGACCCCTAACAAATCCCTTTAATATCCAATAGATGGATGCCTATCACGTGCCCACACGTGATGGCCAGGAAATGAAAAGTGTTTAACACTTAATTGCAGAACGAAGAAAAGGGATCTGGTCCCCCCTTTGGGCGCTCTCACGTGTCCACACGTGACCCCTCTGTCTTTAGTGTTTAACACTAATTTGGGGATTATATTTCCAGTGTTTAACACTAATTGTTTCAAGTGTTTAACACTAAATTAAAGATTATATTTCCAGTGTTTAACACTGATTGTCTTTTACTGTTTAACACTAATTTGAGAGTTCTATCTCCAGTATTTAACACTGTTGTTCTCTAAGTGTTTAACACTACTTTTAGCCAAATTGGCTAATTTTCCAGAGGCAAAAGTCCCTCCTCCAAATGAATCTCAAAATTGAGGAAATCAAAGACAAAATGTTGTCAGAGCCCCCAAACCTCTGTTTAACACTGCTGAATGACGAGGGGCTGAACCCAGACAAATGTCTAATGGCCCAAAGGGCCAATATTTCAAACATAATTGGACTTAGCCCAAACTGGCCATAAGTACTCAAATCATCTTGAACTGAGCACATCTGCTCTTTCAACCAACTCATTGGTTCAAGGGTACATCTCTGAACTCCTCTGATATTTGTCGTTGTAATCCTTCAACGTCTTCAGAGAGGTGACGGGTCCCGACAACCACACATTAATACGGACTGTGGGGTCCTTAAACTCATGGACTAATGCGTCCTTAAACTAACATTTATCCCTAAAACGGGAATGATGGACCACCATGTCCCTAAACTGAAACAATAGAGCGCAAACGCTCTTTTGTCGGATCTAAACGATCCCGTTAAGTTGATCTTAGTCTCAAACTGGACTAACGTATCCTTAACAAACGTTTAACTTGATCTTAGCCTCAAATATGGCTAACGTATCCTTAAACCAAAACCTTCAAATAGACTTTAGTCCCAAATTAGGCTATAGATCTCCCAACCAACTTTGGTTCAAGGGTACATCTCTGAACTCCTCTGATATTTATCGTTATAATCCTTCAACGTCGTCAGAGAGGTGACGGGTCCCGACGGCCATACAGGTAATGGACCATCATGTCCCTAAACTGAAACAATAGAGCCCTCAAATGCTCTTTTGTCGGATCTAAACGAACTCGTTAAGTCGATCTTAGTCTCAAATTAGACTAACGTATCCTTAACAAACGTTTGAGTTGATCTTAGTCTTAAATATGGCTAACGTATCCTCAAACCAAAACCCCAAACCCAAATCTAAGAAAATACGGATTTGGACTAATCCACGTCCTACGGGCGATGACATAAATTAGTCTCCGTATACAATCCACGGGCAACCACAAACAAAACAAACACCCACGATACGAAGTGACCATCTGGAGAAGGAGAAAGTGGTTACCGCGACGCGGTAGCGTAATTAACTTCAGGGGCTTGCGCCTGCAGGGAAGAGCGTCCCCACAATCAAAAACCCCTCAACGAGGGGAAATCTGACGAAGTCTGCTACATCGGTCGCATCCGTTTAAACCTTCGATATATGGTGTCATAAATCAACTTGGCATCTTCGGAGAGGTGAAAGGATAGCACCAATTAGCATCTGTCCCGAATCTCAGGAAAGACGTCCATGTCTTGGCCGTCTTTCGGAAGGGAACAGATGGCAAAGGTGGTGTTGGGTTATGCTCGGCTTGAAGGAGATGAGGTCGGGGACTGGGGTCGAAGTTGAGGACGAGGGAGAAGGGTGCGATCGAGGTGATGACAAGGTCGGAGTTGGTGAGTTGGGACGAGCGAGAGTCGGTCGCAAAGAAGAAGAAGAAAGGAACAAGAAGAAGGTGAGCGGGGGAAAGAGAACAGAGAGAGGAAGAGAGAAAGAGTTTAATATGATAGAAAAATATAAATTTATATATTATATAGTATATAGTATATATATTTTATAGTTTAATATATATAACTAATAATGTATAAAAGATACTAAATCTCACTGAAAAATATATTCAACATAATATACACCACGTAGCCTCCCTAAACCATAATGTAAAGAGTTAAAAATAATTGTCACGACCCGAAAAAGACACGTGACTGACACTTGAATCATGTGAAATCTATAGGACCCGCCTAATTTAAGTAAGCCAAAAGTCCAGAAATCTAAACCTTTTTAGGGAAAATAGTGGAGGTGGAGTTTTGAAATAACGATATAATAAAATCAAATTCTTCTTTTACAAGTATAAGTAAAAATCATATAAAAAAGTACTGTTTATGTCTATCTTGAAAACAGTTTTCGACGTTTGAAATTTCGGCAGCACATCCTTTGTAAATTTTAACCAGAAAACAATACAACATAATAATAATAGGCATCTTCAAGCGAGAGCTAGGTTTTCGCAAATTGGTGGAACAACCACACAAGATATAAATATACAACGCCGAAGGCGAGGATCAAAACACAGAAGTAAAGTAAAGAATCTAAGCATCATCAAGATTAATCTTAACTCTACTAACCAAGCTTAACCATAACAAGCTTACTTGAATATAAATACGAACACATAAGATAGACTTGAACACATATACACATTCTTTCATTGACTCGTCTAAAACACGAACGAACATACTACCATCTCCCAGTGGATCGATCCGTGCTCAACCGGCTAGCTGCAAAGCGACACCATCTTAATTGCGGTAAGTAGAACAAATAGGACATGGCAGAACACACGCTTCTGCCCGACCAATCAGGTAATAATATAAGCATATGTGTAATATCAAGTACCCGTGTCCATGTCACAAAGTAACTACATGTCATGTGTATCATGTACAAATGCATCATCAGATGGGTGTGTCCAGCAATGACACACAAAATCATAATAAAACCTGAGTGCCCAGCATCGATACTCGAAAACATCATGAAAACCATGTCCATCAGCGACACGTCATTCTCATATCTCGGGCTCCGTCAGTCCGGATTGGCCCATATCATCTGATCTCACGACTACGGTCGGTATCCTATAGATATCCGCCGCGCCAACTATCACCGGTCGGTAGTGCTCCCCTACCGGGCTCAACGTCTTTCTATACGACCTTCTTGTCCCGGGGTACTGCACCAGGCCCACCATGTACCTGCAGACGGTGTCTCCTCACTACTCGAATCGGGTAAACATATATGCTCAGAACCGGGAAATCTCATGGTCGACGCCACACATCATATCACGAGGAACCACATTTTTCTTTTAAAATTGAGTATAAGTTTTCAAATTCACATGCGGTTTCCCAAATCCAGAAATCTCATGAAAAACCGAAATCTCATAATCATGAGTATATAATGAGATAATGCATACCGGCATAAAGCCAAATGATCAGTGCATAACCAGAATGTATGTATGTGAATGTATGTGGCATCTAAGTAAGAAATACAAGTCTAAACTAGCATACGATATCATGAATGCTAAACAATACTACTTAGCTACAATTTATCAGAGTATACGAATGAAGTAATGGTTACTAAAGTGTACGTGATATGGCAATTACTGATGCTGATGTGTGTGAGCTGGTAAGCAGGTGTACGTGCAACATACACATCATCGGTAATGGTGCAGGTGTCCTAGCAGACACGATCATAACAGCAAAAGAAAACACATGTATATACAAAATGAAGTGAGAACAATACGTAACAGGAAATAAACAGTAAACGCAACATTATATAAAATATATCTATATACGAGATATACAGTTACCGTATTTAAAATAGCACGAATCGTTATTTTTAGAAAAGTAGAGGCTACGGTATTTTTGAGAAAAGAGATATCTTTTTGAAATCCGTAGCGTCTCTCAGATTGTCTTTTGAAATACATACGATTCGTTAGTTTTGGAAATAGGTATGACTCATGCCTAATCTAATATCTATCTAAGCAACTAAAAGACTAAACTAAGAACCGAGTCGAAAGTAAATAGAAATCGAAAGTATATCCGAGTCGATATATCTAGTTGTCACGACCTGAAAAGTACGGAACGTGACTGACACTTAAATTACGAAACGTCTTTAGGCGTACGTAAACTAAGTAAGCCAAAACCCAGAAATCAAAACCAAAAGAGCAGTAGAGTGAAGGAAAACCAACATTTATTGAAAGCGGTTTAAATCAAATACGTCACATCAAGCTTTTTTTAAAAGCAACATCATTTTTCGAAAATTTCGGCAGAGTCTCCTTTGTAAATACTGGCCCCAAATGGTTACAAAACAGCAATATATATATATAACATGAAATAAGGCATCCCCAAGTGGGAGCTAGCTCTTCGCCCAAGGCGGACTCAAAAATCACACGCAATATAAATATCATCACTGTGCAAAATAAGCATAAAAGGCACAAGAAATAAAGCATCATGTCGGCTCAAGTGAGCTCGACCCAGAAATACAACATATAAATACACAAATCTCACTGTCTCGTCTCTAAGTCACTAATACAATAAAACATGTGGTAGATATGGTAGATGGAGTACACTAGATACAATAATGATACAAGGTGGTAACAAAATAACCCCGCAACCCACCTACGAACAAAGCTGCGAGTTAAAGCAAAAGGAGCAAGAGAGAAGGTGCGCCCGCCGCTATCGTGCTGACTGGTCAGACCTGCAAAACACTGTGGCACGACGGGGGTGGGTTGCCAACTCATGAATAATAAGTAACATCTAATAAGGCTATCGTAAGCATATACACAATGATGTCATAACCTACAAATACTAATATGATGCGATGTAATGATATGTATGCAACATGAATGCAATAAACAATACGAAATTTGAATATAATTAACATGGGAAATCTGTGTTCTTATCTTATTAAACTTCTGTGATTTAGCTGTAGTTTATCAATGAAAGCAATGTAAATCTGTGTCAAGCATCGACACTAAATATGAATATCTCAACTATCCCTGGGCTCCGGCAATCCGGACTGGCCCAAATATCTTATCTAGGGCTTCGGCAAATCCGTACTGGCCCATATTATCAAAACTCAAGACTACGTCGGTATCCTTCGGATATCCACCGCGTCACAAATAACCGGTCGGTAGTGCTCCCCTGCCGGGCTCAACGCCATCATCTGCGACTTTCTTGCCCCGGGGTATCGCACCGGGTCCACCATGCACCCACAAACGGTTCCTCCTCCTTCTCGATTCGGGTGTATGATACTGCTCAGGCACTAAGAAAACTCATGATGGACGATAGATGCATCATAACACGAGAAAACCACAATTTACATTTTTAAAATGGTAATATGTTTTCAAATTCTTGCGGTTTCTCAAATCTATAAATCTCATAAATACGGAAATCCTCAAAAGAATCATGATACGTGAATGTCTATGATATTAGCAATATGCAATGCGATGCGGAAACTAGAAAGCCATGCATGAACATTGATGCAATAAGATATGTGCATGTGACTACCAATCCTACATATCCATATTGATGAATTAAATATATCAATTGCAGGTTTATTAAATTTAATAGCGCAAGTGATAAGATTCGAATTTAACTAGTTATAAGGTGTTCGTGGCATAGCAATTACCAAGGCGTGTGTGTCCCATGAATAGTGCTCGTGCAGCATAAGCCAATGGTAATAGTGCAGGTGTCCTATGAGGTACCAGCATAGTATATATACATATGATAAATGATGCAATGCAACAGGATGATAAACTAGGAACTACGCCTATAAATGTAAGTATTAAACGAAATTCTAACTATTGGACGTCTTGCGTCATCCGGACGATTTCCCTCGTAGATGTGTACATCTACTCACCGGAACGCCTCCGCTAGTCTGATCCGATCACCGCCTTTCTTTTCCGCGCCGCGTCCGATGTCTCCGTGACCGATCCTAGAATTTACACAAAACAACACACGTAAAGCTAAAATCCTGCAAAAAACGCGATATCAAGACCATACGAGAAACTAGCGTCGCAAGCTAAACGCGTGTGCATACAATACACCAAAATATGTGTGCAACGTCTGAAACCACCCCGTCATGCCGTGATACATAGCAACACCAAACCCAACTCGGAGCGTACGTGTTGCGCAAGACCCACTACACTAATTATAGGTAAAGTGGTCCCAGATTTTACCTGGAGCAAAAACAAGAAAAACAAATAAGACCAAACCTCTTATAATACCTACAGACAATTACCTGCAAAGTTTCAACGTGTTTCTCCAAAATTGGGCCGAGCACTAAGGGGGTGATCTCGGCTCAATTCAGGTGAAAAAGGTCCAGGTTTTTACACTACACTCCTAACACCATGTATAGTCTAATGTATATATTTGCTTGTTTTAAAACCCCCCACGGTAATAGTATATACCCCGTATCCTAACACTTGATTTAAACCTATTTAAAACACAAATTTGATACAATAAGGGTTTTTAGTGTAAACTGGTGTAACGACTTGGATTAAGCGACACTAACAACACTTAATTAAGCTAATCAAGCCATACTAATATTAACTTAACCTAATCTCCACTTAAACCACTTAATTAGCACTAAATCTCACTTTAACACTAAATTAAGCTAAATAAACTACAAGTATAGAAAAAAGGAAATTAAGGTAAGTTTTATACCTCAAGTTGGTCTAGTGATGGTTCAAACTTAATGACCTTGCTTCCTAGAGCTAAGACTAGCCTCAAAAACCAACAAATGAGTGATTTGGAGTGATAAACATGAGGTTTTGTGACGAGAGATGGATTTTTATTGTAGATTTGAGGCTTGGATGAAGAGAAGAAGAAGATTGAAGGAGGAGGGGCTGTTGGAGCTGAGGCTTTCAGCTGAGAATGACAGAGGGAGAGTGTGAGAGAGAGAGAAAGAACCCCAAAAGTCAAGTCCATGCCTCATTAAATGCCCCCCATGCCTCTTTTATCATTTCTTTTCTAATTTTCTTTATTGTTTTGTTTTGTTTTGGTTTGTGATAAAAGGAAATTAGAACAAGAGGGAAATTGAAAATGATAGACATGTTACAATATTAATCCTAGGGAGAAAATTGTGTTGTGCATGCTAACTAAATTTTGCTTAGGAAAAAATAGTTAAGAAAAAAGGATAAATTAGTGAACAATAAATTAAATGATAATTAATAAAACACAATTATATATATTTACATATTATCACAATTAAAATAGATTTAGTCTAGTCTATGTGGAAATAGCTATTTACGAAGTTTTATGAAAACACGCATTATCGCTAATTAACGCGAAAATAACTCAAACGAATTTTCAAGGCGTTACACTAGTAGTCGGCGATCCAATCTCATAGTATCACGTACGGCATTCTCGAGTCAAGAGTGCAGATCAATCATCATATACATACATACATACATATATATATATATATATATATATATATATATATATATATATATTTCATACGGTATAGTCCATCGTACGACATCCTCAAAATCGAGGGTATATGTCAATATCATATATATATATATATCATCTGTCGTACAATATCATAATCAAGTGTACGGATCTAAGGTCACGTACAATCTATTATCTCATCAAATCACATATTATCACATGTTATGTATTTAACGCCCAACGATCCTTTAATATATCGCATCATAAATGATGTCTCAAATTATATATCAAAATCTCTTGACATCCTGTTCGATCGTATCGACTAAAAACCATATAAGATATCATATCCTCATTTTACACGTATATGCACATTACACACACACACATACAATATACCTACATAGCATATCAAGTGTTTGTGTGTGTGAGCGCGCAACAAAATAAAACTAACGGCTCACGACTAAGGAAATAACACTAGGGGTACGTCTTCCTATGAGTACGCCTAATCTAACCTAAGGTCCCCTAGAAACCCTATTTGCTAAGTATCCATATATATATATATATTTATATATATAGCAATATCCTATTTTACGGTTGCGGGGGTGCTATACGCCATCTATCCGACTTCCCCCGTAGATATACATCTATTCACCTCCGATCCTCGGTTGCCGAAGTTGATGATGCCTTGCTCTCCCTTATCGTCCAAAGTCCACGTGAAGGTACCTATAGTTCAAATATGTCGTATCGTAAACATGAATTGAATACGAAAACCGATACGGCACGTGGAGTGCATATAGGTTAGAATTTACAGCCTACGCATGCAAGAATAACTAACAACTCTCGACGTCGACGTACGAACGTCAAACGACCGAGTCAAAACTCAAATACCAAAATTCAAGTTAACAAAGCTCGCAAACTGAAATCATAAACTTTGAAAAACACTTCCAGATTTTGTCTCAGGTGAAATTGGGATATTTTGCATATAGGATAGGTCTATTTAACAGATGATTAAACCATGAACCAAGCATGAACCCAATTGCCCATACCCATGCCGCAATTTGCGGCCAAGTAAAAGAATTAGGGGCTCGGGTCTCTAAGGTAGCTTCTAGGTGGCCTGCACATCTCACTGTGATCGCTAAATATTTTTCAGGGTTCACTAGTTGCAGCAGATCCTATAATATCACCATAATTCCCACAAAATCCGATATCGGTGAATTTCCAAGTTCATGTCTTGGGGGTTTCTACACTCAGTTGGTTCCTGAATTCTAACACTAGAGGGGTTTGTGGCCACTACTAAACCTCAATTACAATTTCACAATTCATAACATCACCTAAAGCTCAACTTAGAATTTCCAACATCACAAATCTACACTAGTTTAGCTCTAATCTAACATATGAGGTTAGGAAAACTAATAATTTAACTAGAAGTGTAAGGTTATACCTCATATAGCAACTGAAGAAAATTCTTGGGTTGCCCAAAGTGTTCAAAATCTCCACTTGATTGATCCATGGTGTTTGTAGTGATGAGAGGAATACTTTTTGTTAAGGTGGTATGGTGTTTAGTGATGGTTTTGGAGGTGTTTGAGGATGGTAGAGGAGATAGAGGGTGGGGGAGAAGAAGATGAAGAAGAGAATGAAAGAGGAAGATAAGAGCCATGGTAGAAAAGATACCCCCCTCTTCTCTCTTAAGCCCATACCCTTATGTCCTCCTCTCACAAAATATCTTCTCCTTTTACTTTTTCTTTTTCTTTCTTTTTTTTAAAAGAAAAACCATTTGCAAATAAAAGAAGCCATGGTTCAAAATGTATAAGTGTTGTGCAATATGTTATGTTTCATGCCATAAATATAAACAAGATTAATGCATAATTAGTGAAATATTAGTCAAGTTTAGCATTAACTTGTATACAATTAATTGTATAATAATTTATAAAATGCCCAAATCAACTAAACACTTTCAAAATCAACAAGTCATATAAGCTTTCCAATTATTTTCCAAACTATTAATATATAATCATACTACTTCATTAAAACCAATTCCCGTACTTTTATAATATCCCTAAAATTTATCATTTTAATTATTTAAATTCTAAAAATAATATTTTATTTTCTGAAATGTTACAATCTCCCCCCTTAAATAAATCCAGTCTCCGAATTTAAATTTAAACCCCCCAATTACTAAAACATTTCAGCAAAACAACCAAATTGTCGGGGCTCTGAAATCATGAATACATAAGATATATCCTAGCGCAACACGTGCGCATGAAAACGAGTGTATAACTCAAAATCAAAACTCCGTCAAGCGTCATGCAATCATTAGAGTTATGATGAAAATACAAATATCAAAATCCAATACGAAGATCAAATATGATATAATTATGACTATAACATATATAGTACGCATCGTTATGAAATTGTCAAAACAACTAAATGAAAGTGCATGTAAAATCCCTTTCTAATCACCGTGCGATGCGTATATCACGGCACAAGTAGCGGACGTTCATTTATAAAGGAAATAGCTATATATATCTCTATATACTTATCCTTTGTTTAACACACACGCCCCTCCTTTTGAAAATGATTTAGAAAGGTTTTCTTCGTAAAGTTTCGTGTCATCATGGATACGTAGGAAAATATTGAGACTATAGCTCCATTTGAAAATTTCCTCGGTAAGTATCGATGCATGCAAAATACTCAGGTACTGTTCTCAGACTATTCTTGCTCGGTTTTTAAACCATATAGCATAAGTCATGAAAACATGATGCTCAAGAGGAGATCAATCTCAAATAGCAACATGAAAATGCCACGTTCGTCTGATGCGCATGGAAATCGAAATCAATACAGGTGCCACGAATGTGCACAAACTAAGTGTAATGGGTGTGCACGAAAGTATCTGCCAAGTGCAACAGGTGTGCATGACAACAATATGAAGTGCATCTAATATGCATGAAGAATCACGATTAAATGCATCCGGTGTACACAAAATTACATCAAGTGCGCCAAGTGTGCGCAAGAATCCCAATCAAGTGCATAAAGTGCACAAAAACATCAATCCAGTGCACTAGGGTGCACGAAAATGAACATCGAGTATCAAAATCGAAATCGACGGTATACGACATACACCAAATCAAAATCATGTATACCGCGGTATATGAACTCATAAACGTGTGCAACGGAGTGCACAAAAACATATATCAAGTGCTGAAAGTGGGTGTAAACTACATCGAATACATAAGTCGAATTATGTGCATACTATATGCATGAAATCAAATCAATATCTCGGAATGCGTAAAAATCGAAATCAAGTGCAATGGGTATGCATAAAAATGAACATCAGTACAACTGATACATGAAAATACAATCAAGTGCAACTGTGGTGCACATAGGAAATATCAATCATGAAACAAATCGTCAAAATACCGATATCAAAGCGATGAAAACGTGATGTCCGAATCACCAATGCGCAATTTATAATAACTGTCGTCGAGATGTCCCTCCTTCAATGTCGAAAGGTGCTGGTGCATCCAAGGCTGGCAGAGCAAGAATATCTACTTGCCTTTTGCCCACGGTCTGGCGCCTTCTGTTGTTAGGTCCACGTTTCTCTCTACGGATTACCAGTTACATGACTCCTTGGCTCGACGACCCGATTCAGAGTAATGACGGAAACAATCCAGTTCTGGCGCTTCTCTGAAGATCTCCTGACCAATTAACATGGTCACTCGTAATGTATCACGTCAATGACGGCAATCTCTGGCCCGCTGAGTGTGCGTGATACAATCGATCCTGTTTCAAGTCTTTATCGTGAAGTACTCCCGAAAGATCCTGTCAGGGTCAATTCCCAATCTCATCTCTGCAGAACTGCCCGAAAGTTGGCACTCTTTACTCAATCCGTTTCTCGTTCCGAGACAGTTGCATTCTTATCACGACGTTTTTCTGAAAAGGTGTCCGTATCCAATGCCTCTGCGTGCGTAGTAACTCTCTGACATCAACGGAGTGGAACGACAACTCGTGAAAATCTCGCACGAACTTCTTGCTCCGCTTCCCATCAATATGGACCAATTCGGAATTATCTCTTCATAGCTGTGTGGACTGCTCTCCAATTGGCTGTAGTCATCTAGAGTCTCTTTTGAAGCTACGAACTCAGCTTCTCTAATACCCTGTAGAAGGTGTTCCCTGATAAAATATCAGGAAATTCCCCAATGGGGTATTGCGTGCTTACACGTGACTAAGGGTCACGTGCTGACCCGTGATAGGTTCCTGTGATCTCTACCTTATAGAATTCAATTCTAGTCAAACAAAAATATAACAAAACAGCAAGGAAAAATCTCAATGAGGCGTTACGTGCTCACACATGACTAAGGGTCACGTGCTGACACGTGATGATTCCTCAGCTCCCTAAAAACAGAATTAAATTCTGGTCACGTGTTAACACGTGATGGGCTCCTAAGCTCTTTAATCAATAGAATTAAATTCTATTTAATAATCAAATAATGGGATCACGTGCCAACACGTGATAGACTTTTAAAAGCCTTCTGAATTAATAGAATTAAATTCTAATTAAGGGAAATCAAAGACCCTAACTGGAAAATATTTCTTTAAATCTTTCCAAACAAAAAAGATGGTGCTCTGTAAAATAGAGCACCATTGGATTAAAAATCCAATGGTGATTAAAAATCACCAGTTTATGGAAAGATTTTATACAAGGAAAGATTTCCCTGAAATTCACCAACAATAATAGACAAAATATCTTTTGGATTAAAAATCCAATGGTGAATAAAATTCACTGAGTGATCTAAAAGATCATGTTAGTTACAGAAACAACCAAAATCTTTCAATAAAAGATTGATTAAACAAATTGATTCTTTTCTTTCTCCTATAAATAGGAGCCAAGAAGAGAAGAGAAGGGATCCTTTGGAATTTTGATTTTCTGGAGAAAAAAAACAACAGAGAGAAAAGATAGGAGAATTTAATTCTCAAGAGAGAAAAGAAGTTCCTTTCAGAGAAAAGAAACCCTAGGTGAGAAAGGGGAAAGAGATTTAATCTCCATAAAATAAAAGAGAATTTAATTATCAAGTTTAAGAGTTTAACCCTTCTGAATAAGAACTTAGTTCTTCCTTTGGTTGAAGATCTGCAGAAGCAGATCTCCCCACAAGTTGAGAATTTAATTCTCATCGGGGAGATTCTGCCATGCAGATCCAAAAACTAGAGGGAGAATTTGAGTTTAAGGAATTTAATTCCCCCAAATTCATAGGAATTTAATTCCTCCAAATAAAACTAGGGTTTAACCCTATATGAGAATTTGATTCTCTCAATTTCATAGGAAATTAATTCCTCCAAATAAAACTAGGGTTCAACCCTGCATGAGAAATTAATTCTACCCAAATTCATAAGAATTTAATTCCTCTAAAATGAAATTAGGGTTTAACCCTACATAAAAATTTAATTCTTCCACATACATAGGAATTTAATTCCTTTAAAACAGAATTAGGGTTTAACCCTACAAAGAATTTAATTCTTAAAACAAGAGACTTAAAGCTCTCCATGCACGTAAAGAACTTGGTCACGTGGTAACACATGACCCCCATTCTCAATGAGCAGAAAAGGAAGAACAAAACTAGGTCACGCGTTTCCACGTGACCCTTAAACAGACTCCCCAAAATGAGAAGGAAAAAAGCTTGGAGGCAATGCCTCACGTGCTCACATGTGACCCTCATAAATGAAGAGAACAAAGCCAAAGGCAGTACAGATTTTGGGCGCCCTCACGTGACCTCTAATAAACATTTTAAAAATCAATGCATGGGTAACCATCATGTGCCCACACGTGATGGCCGTGGAAACTTAAGTCTTTAACACCTATTTGAATAAAATAAGGGAAGACAGAAGAATTGAGGCCCAACGCAGAGGCATTGTCACGTGTCCACACGTAATGATTTCAAAGACTTAAGTGTTTAACACTTATTTGAATATTCCGAGAACAAGATAAATGGAGGTCTGGCCTAATACTCAGGCGCCTCACGTGACCCCACGTGACCATCTCATTTCTAGTGTTTAACACTATTGTGAGCGTTTTGGCCCTAGTGTTTGATACTGTTTCATCACATCACGTGGGGACACGTGATCGCCAAATATTCTTTAGTGTTTAACACTATTTTCAAACCAGGCTTAGCCCAAATTAGTTAAGTTTTCCAGAGACAAGATCTCTCCTTTGATTGAATCCCAACTACATTCTTCCAAACTTGGTCATTTTATGTGACATCCAAAATAAAATGCCAGAGCCATGATGAATGATCAGTGCCCAGACAAAGAAAAAATGTTGTCAGAGTCCCATGCCATGTTTAGCATTGCTAAATAATGGGGGGACTGAACCCAGACAAATGTTCAACAGGCCAACAAAGGGCCAACATTTCAAACTTAATTGGGTTTAGCCCAAATTGGCCATAAGTCCTCAACTCAGATTTAACTGAGCCAATGCACTCATAATCTAATTAATTGATCTTAGTTCCAAGTTGGATTACAGATCTCCCAATCAACTTTGGTTCAAGGGTACATCTTTTCACTCCTTTGATATTTGTCGTTGTAATCCTTCAACGTCTTCAGAGAGGTGACGGGTCCCGACAACCACACATTTCACAGACTATGACGTCTTTAAACTGGACCGTGGGGTCCTTAAACTCATGGACTATGATGTCCTTAACCTCGGACTGTGGGGTCCCTTTAAACCCACGGACTATGATGTCCTTAACCTTGGACCGTAATGTCCTTAAACTAACTATTGACCGCAATGTTCCTAAACTAAACAACAGAGCCCAAATGCTCTCTTGATTGGATCTAAACGATCCCGTTAAGTTGATCTTAGCCTAAAAATTAGACTAACGTATTCTTAACAAACGTTTAAGTTGATCTTAGTCTCAAATGAGACTAACGTATCCTTAAACCCAACCCCCAAACCCAAATCTAAGAAAATACGGATTTGGACTAATCCACGCCCTATGGGCGACGACATAAATTAGTCTCCGTATACAATCCAGGGGGAACCAAAAACAAAACAAACACCCACGACACGAAGTGACCATCTGGAGAAGGAGAAACTTGTTACCGCGATGCGGTAGCGTAATTAACTGCAGGGGCTTGCGCCAGCAGGGAAGAGCGTCTCCACAATCAAAAACCCCTCAAATGAGGGGGAATCTGACGAAATCTGCTACATCGGCCGCAACCGTTTAAACCTTCGATACGTGGTGTCATAAATCAACTTGGCATCTTCGGAGAGGTGGAAGGATAGCACCAATTAGCATCTGCCCCGAAATTCAGGCGAGACGTTTATTGCAGATTCTGGCACGCCCGGTAGGACCTTTTCCTCTTTCCACTCTACACTTCGTGTGTCGTGTTCGTGAACGAATCGCGGTTTGATATGGTTGCCCTTGGGTTCGAGATACTAAGATTTGGTGTCTTGCTCCGTGCAGAAAACAGAAGATCAATGGCTTCAACCTGCGCTAACTGCAACTGCAACTCTCACTCCATCCCGTCTGGAGGAGTGACTTACGGGCCCCAAGCGGCCTCCATCTTTGCTATGCCGATGAAACAGGTCACTCAGGCCACCACTGGATTGTTCTTCGGGACCATGCTCCCGCCAACGAGCTTCAGCGCTCCTGTACCAACATAAGAAGCTCAGAAGAAGTCGGTCTTTGATCGGCTTACAACTACTGCGGCCCCTCTCAACGGGTCGTCCAGCTCCAACGCCTTAGTTTTTAACAGACTGGGCCAAATTTCAGTTGGGCCCATGAAGAAGCCCGCTATACCAGAAAGGGTTATCCCAAAAAGGATAGCCATCCCTGCTCCCGAAGTCATCAAGACGGCTTCTCCTGCCAAAGGGTCGGTATTTACAAGACTGACTATTTCAGCTCCTGTTCCAGGCAAAATCGTCAAGGTTGCTTCCCTTACTCCGAAGTCTGCCTTCGATAGGTTGGCCATCCCCACTCAGCGGACATCAGTCTTCAATAGGCTGACAACGACAACTTCTAACCAACACAGGGGGCATGAGGGAGTCACCCCTACAGCTGAGACAATCCCATCCGCACGACATGCTCGCCGTCGTCACTGGCGCCGAGTAAGGAAGGCTGGGGGCAGCTCCCCTTCTGGACTAACTCCGCCAGCTCCCATGGTGGAAATCAATGCTGCTGTTCCAACTGGGAACAGCTTTGAACCGCTTAGGAGGGTTCGCAAGAACTCTCCGACCGCCGTGCTGAAGAGATCTCCTCCACCTATGGAGATTACTACAGAAAAGAAGCCGGAGCAGCCCCTTCAGCGTCTGTCATCCAAAATTTATAAATTCTGGCGACAGGTCCAGGAATCGGTGATTAACCAGGACTACTTTCACCGGCCAAAGAAGCTCAAAGCTCAGCAAGAAAAGAGCCATCTCGTAGTACCACAAAAGACGTCATCCGTCTGGATGCCCGCCGCAACGGCTCCCTCAACGTCAACCGCTCAAAAGAGAAGGAGACCAGAGAAAGCCCCCGTGAATGCGGCAAACCGTAAGGACGTCGAATCTAAACGCCCCAAGTCCGGGGGCATGGTAATACATACCGTTTATATGGCTTCCGGAAAAGAAGAAAGCCGTGCTTCTACGGGTCATCGACCGCTTACCCGATCGATAACGAAGGCTCAGGAACAACAATAGCAAAAACATCAGGAGATGCTGACTGCAATGGCCGCACTCACTGGGCCAAAAGAAAATCCAGAGACCTCGGAGCAGCGTCGGGAACAAGAAACTGATACCGAGTTCCTCCGAAGAATTCTCGAGAGGAAAGAAAAAGAGACTGCGGAGCGGGCAGCCAATATAAAATGAATGGCTCTTTTGTTCCAAGACATGGCTGGGATGATGTTACAGCCGGAACCTCCAGCTGAAGACCCCCCGATCATCGTTGAAGACGACAGAGGGGAGACATCGAACCCTCCTCAGGCTCTTTCAGCAGCCAAAGAGGAGACCATTTCCTAGGCCGCTCTGGATGATTACATTGCTCAGCAAATACGAGCTCATCAGGCAAACGAAGCGGCTGGACAAATTGTTAATACTGGACGACCTTATCCAGGCTGGTATAACCAAATAAGGTACCCGCTGGGATATACGATCCCTAAATTTCATGTATATAAAGGGACGGGGAATTCACATCAGCATGTCGCTCAATTCAGAGCCTTGTGCGGCAACACCGGGGGTGATGATAAACTTCTGCTCCGCCAGTTTGTTGGTAGCTTATCGGAGACGGCATTCGAGTGGTATTCTGAACTTCCAAACGACTCCGTCAAGACTTCTGCAGAGATGGAGCTACTATTCACCCAGCGTTTCGCGAGTGCTAGTGAATGCACCCCAATAACGGCATTGATCAATGCTAGGGTGAAGCCAGGTGAAACGTGGGTGCAGTACGCAATATGATGGAGGAATTTATGGTCGAAATGTGAGCAGCGCATCGAAGAAGCGCCGGCAGTGGGCATGTTCGTGGGCACTCTTGACCCTTAAGTGACCATTTCCCAATTCATGATGTTCTTCAAGCCGACCACATTCCAGGCCTTGATCGACAAACTGGCCCAAATGGACCGGATGGGTCATAGACCGTCTCCTTCAAAGCCGGAGCCGCGGAACGAAAAGGGTAAAGGGAAAGCGACCTTCGTCGCGAATACTCAACAGCAGCCCAGTGGCCCAAAACTAACTGATCGCCTAGACGAAAGGCGGCAATTCTATAATGAGAAGATGAAGCGCCCTTATTCGTTTCCCCGGGAAAAAACGAAGAGATTGTTCGAGATAACAGTGCGCAACAGGCTCATCAATCTGCCGAATCCAAAATGACCGTTGCAACCCGGCGAGGCTAACAGTCCCAATTATTGCCCCTACCATCAAACGGTAAGCCATCCAATTGAGGATTGCTTTGTCTTTAAAGGTTGGATTGAAGATCAATACCAACAGGGCAAATTTGCCTTGTCTGAGAATTGGAAGGTGAACCCACCACAGCCATACACTCCCAAGAAGACGGACACACTGGGGGCATCATGTTCTTTCGTAGAAGAAGCTCGGTGGGAGATCACTCTTTCAGCCAAAACAAAAAGAATGCAATAGGATCTCCACACATGCCCAGCAATCAGATGGAAAAGTCCGCTAGAACCCGAGATCATTGAGGGAATGCTGAAGCCGCGCCCAACTCCAAAAATTGGTGGTGATAGTCAAAGTGCTTACACCCAGCCGTCAAAGTCTTCGAAGAAGAAGAAGACCAAAAAGCCCGTGAAGCCTGGTGACAAGCGCACGGACCTGCAGAAGCAGATTGACGTGCTGGAAGAATATAATCAAAAAACGCGGACTTCAGTTACACTCCAAGAATTTCTTAGCCACGTCCTCGAGGACGGAGATGATGACAATGGAGAAGACTCGTCGGATGAATCTAAAGATTATGTGGCAAGTTGCCATATGATCTCTCACTCGTTGATAGACAATGAAGAAGCTCCTTACACAGAGAAGCTGGGGGCAGATCCTAAGCCGGAACTTCTAGGGCCATCAGACGAAATGATTGATGCATTCCTGGACGAAGCACTTCTTAAAAGCAAAGCTGCTCGAGAGCGTGAGATGGCCATATTTGAAAAAGCCAAACGCCGGCGACTGGACGAAAGGGTTGAAACACTTCCGCCAGATCAAAGTACATCCGTCGCAAATAAAAGCAGGTTCAAGACGAGGAAGAGATTCGCCAAAGCCATATTAATGGGAATGAAGCTGCCACCCTCCGAAGGAAACATTCTTGGTGAAGCGGAAATACATCCTAGATACTGCTTATATCATCGAAAGATTGCGCACTCCATCGAAGAGTGCGACGCTTTTAAAAGATGGTGGCAGGGATATGTTGCTCACCGGCAACATTTCAAGCGGATGAAACGCAAAACTCGTCGGGAGCAAAGAAATATGACCGAGGAGCGTAAAAGAACTATCGGCAACTGTCACATGGTCGACACTGGGGGATCGCAAGTTCTCACCTTCAGGAGCAACTCTGACGAAGAAATGACTCTTGGCTCTTTCTTTAAAGAATCCACCTTGGGAAAAGAGGAAGAACCGAAGACCTGTGAAAATATTCAGCTGCGTAATCGTACGCTGCCCGAAAAGAATTTTGGGCCTTCGAACAGTGGGTCAAATAGAAAAGATAAGGGGAAAGAAAAGGTCCCTGAGGATATCATCCTTGATGACCAAGCCGTCGAAGAGCTGACAGCCAAAGACCCGCTAAAGAAAAGTAAGGTGGACTACAACGTTCTTGCACACCTGAGGAAGATACCCTCGCAGCTCAGCATTCTCGACGCCCTTCTGCTATCCAAAGAGGCGAGAGATTCTCTGATCAGGGCATTACAAGAGCCCGACCAATTTCAAGCTTTCCTCGTCGAAGAAAATATGAAGGACGAGCTGGAAGAAGTGCACACAGCCGATATCACCTTTGGCAATGAAGATCTCCTCCTCGGGACGTGCGAGCATAACCGTCCCCTTTACGTCTACGGATACTGTCATGACATCAAGATAGGCAAAATCCTGGTTGACAATGGGTCTTCCGTCAATCTCCTCAACGTGAGAGTGTTGAAGAAAATCTGCATGAGCGTTCAGCACCTTGCTCATGATAAAATCACCATCTCCGGATTTGACTCACAGTCATCACAAACGCCTGGGTTTGTAATATTGACACTACCTTTGGGCTGCTTGTCACGGACATTAAGTTTCATGTCATTGACGCCAAGACGTGCTACAATGTTTTGCTCGGCAGGCCTTGGTTACATGAGTACAACATTATCCCTTCTATACAACATCAGGGTATGGAGTATTTCAAGGATGGTCTCGAGTATACCGTAACAGGGGAGCTGAACCCATTCTCCGTGAACGAAGTCCGAAAGTACGAAGATGCAAAATACTTCTTACCAGATTTCGAGGACATGGAAAGATGTCACAAAACGAAGAACAAATCCATCACTACTATTCTGGTCTTCGGGAGTGATACCGAGGAGGAAGAAGAGATAGTTTATTCAGGGCCGTCCCAATGCAACAAGCCGGGACCATCCATCCCTATGTTGATCTTCGGCAGCGACTCAGAAGATGAGGTCAACGCTGTATTTTCCGCTCGACCATCAATGCAAGCCCTCGCTAGCGATGATCGGAGTTTGAAAATTGCCATGGTTTCGCAAGAGCATTACAAAGAGCTTGACGCGCTTGACACCTATAGTGTGCAAGAACTGCAGACATTCTACGTCCCTCCCAGGCGAAGAGATGAAAAGGCGATCCTCTTTTATCGATCAACGGAGACCAAAGTGGAAAAAGAAATTTGGCATGGTGCCGATTCTACACTTGACAGGCTCCAGCCCATCCGTCTGCCTAGATATTACACAGAAGGCTTGAAAAGTCTGTTGAGGCGCCAAGGTATACCCTTCAAACAGACCACTCGACAAGCTCGGTTCTACAACAGGATTTGGGACGTCCCCGGAACTCAGCGAAAGTTGCCCAATGGGAGAATGGAAACGATCGGGCTTGGATATGTTCAATCCAAAAAACAGGAGCGAGTCCATGGCAGCTACGTCACACATGACTTCGATGAAGAAAGAGACGTTCTATTAAAAGACGCTGACCCTGAACCAAAACAAGGTCGTGCCATCAAAATGCCGAGTCCGTCGTTTGATGAACGGATGGACAGACTAATCAGGGAAGCGGGTCAAAAGGTCCGGAATGACCATAACCGTGAGATGGCCATTTACGAGAAAGCCAGGACGCAGCGCCTCCTTCAACAGGCCGTGGAGAATGACAATGCTCCTCGTCGCCAGCCCGTCATACAAAAGACCCGGCGTAGAGGCATAAATAAACCAAAGAACGGAAAAAACGTTCAACAGCAGCCAAGCGGGTCTAAGAAGCCACGCGAACAAGAGTCGAGCAGCCGGGATCCGTCCCTTATAAAGAAGATGGGTCAGGAATATTCTTTTCCCCAAGATAAGACAAAGAAGATATTCGATCTCATCGTAAAGCATCAGATGATGACACTCCCAGAGTCCAAGCACCCCGAGCAAGCGAACGAGATCTCCCACCCAGACTATTGCTCCTATCACCGAGAAATGGGACATCCTCTCGAAGTCTGCTTCACCTTCAAGAACTGGGTCGAAGACCAATATCAACAAGGCAGGTTCGCTCTATCCAGCAGTTGGAGGGTAAGCCCGCCATAGAAGCATGAGCCGAAAGCAACGCGTATAGCGAGAGTAGAACCAGATCAACATCGAGAAACGATCTCGTACCTGTCACGCGATAACGCTGTCAGAAGAAGGGCCTGAGAATATGGATGACCTCCCTTGGTGCTTCGAAAACAATGATGGCGAGGTGATCTCAGAGTTTCCACCGGCGCCAAAAGAGCTGGAAGATGGAATATATACTACTGCAGATAACCTCAATAAAATTGATTTAGGGATGACAAATGACCCGTGACCGACATTCGTCAGTGAGTTGTTGTCTGAAGAAAGGGTGGCTACGCTAAAGGACGTACTCATGCAGTATAGAGATTGCTTCACTTGGAACTATTCCGAGATGCCAGGATTAGATCCAGAGATTGCTGTACACAAATTGGCAGTATCTCCGGACGTCAAGCCGATCAAACAAGCACCGAGAAGAATGCGGCTCGAGCTTGAGATGAGCATCAACGCCGAGGTCAAGAAACTAATCGACTCCATTTTATCCAAGAGGTTCAATATCCTGATTGGATCGCCAACATCATCCCGGTGATGAAGAAAAATAGGACGGTGCACATATGTGTGGACTTTCGGAATCTCAACAAAACTTGCCCAAAGGACGACTTTCTATTACCAGTCACTGAGCTGATGATAGATAACATATCCACTCACGAAGTCTTCTCCTTCATGGACAGATCATTAGGATATAATCGGATAAAGATGCATCCCGAGGACCAGAAGCATACCGCTTTCCGGACCTCTTTGGGCATATTCAGTTACAAGGTGATGCCGTTTGGTCTAAAGAACGCCGGTGCCACCTATCAGAGGGCCATGACGAAGATTTTCGATGACCTCATACATGAAATCGTCGAATGCTATATCGACGACCTCGTAGTTAAAAGCAAATCATACGAGGAACATTTAAAGCATCTGAAGATCGTGTTTCAGCGCTTTTGGAAATAAAACTTGAAGATGAACCCTCTCAAATGCGCGTTCGGAGTGTCCTCAGGCAAGTTCCTGGGATTCATCGTCCGACACCGAGGCATCGAGATAGACCCGTCGAAGATCAAGGCGATTATGGAAATGCTACTGCCGAGGACTCTCAAGCAACTACGGTCTCTCTAAGGGAAGCTCGCGTATATCCGGCGATTTATAGCTAATCTTTCGGGCAAGTGCCGCCCCTACAGTCACCCGATGAAGAAGGGAACCCCTTTTGTCTGGAATCGCAAATGCCAAAGCGCATTAGACGAAATCAAGCAATACCTGCAGAATCCTCCAGTGCTGACTGCTCCAGTCAAAGGAAAACCTCTCATTCTGTATACAACAGCCCTCGAAGGTTCGCTAGGCGCATTATGGGCACAAGAGAATGACCAAGGGAAGGAGATAGCCCTCTACTATTTGAGTCGAGTTCTCCTGGAGGCAGAAAGCAATTACTCTCCCATTGAAAAACACTGCCTGGCGTTGATCTTCGCAATAACGAAGCTCAGACACTACGTGTTGGCACATGAGGTCCATCTCATATCAAAGGTAGATCCTCTCAAATATTTGATGTCAAAGGCCATATTAACGGGGCGGCTCGCTAAATGGGCCTTGCTCTTGATGGAGTTCTCGATAACTTATCGGCCTCTTAAGGCAGTGAAAGGCCAGGCCATCGCCGACTTCCTCGCTGAGCATCCGATACCTGCCGACTCTCCCTTGAACTGTGAATTGCCCGACGAGTACGCGTTTGACATGATCGACGGGGAGAGAAGAGAGAATGATACCCGATGGGAACTTTACTTCGACGGAGTATCTTCCATGAAGAAGCGCAAACAAAGCACCCCCATAATCAAATCAGGGGTAGGTCTCATCTTCGTGACTCCACGAGGAGGGATAATGCGCTTTGCCTTCTCCTTAACAGAGCCAAGAACGAACAATGAAGCCGAATACGAAGCTTTGATAGCAGGTCTTGAGATCGCCGTCGACATGGGAATTGAAAACCTCCTTATATACGGAGATTCCCAAATGGTCGTTAGTCAAGTAAACGGCGACTATCAAACATGCAAGCCAGAGTTGGCGAAGTACGGCGAGAGGAGTACAGCAACTGCTGACTCAAATTTCTTCCTACACGTTGAAAAGCATACCGCGTGCGGAAAATAGCAAGGCGGATGCATTAGCCAAGCTCGGTAAAAAACTAGCTGACGAAAACCTCGATGACGTGAGGATCGTTGTGCAAAGCCGTCGGGTTCTTGCACCGGCAGAAATATCTCCGGAATCTTCCAAAGAAAAGGGAGCGACTGAGCAAACTACCATACAAATAAAAGACCAGGAAAAGGCTATGAATTGGAGAGAAGTCTTTACAGATTACTTCAAATCCCGTTGAACACCTGAAGATGCATCCTCAAGACATCAGCTCATGAAACGAGCTCTATCCTTCGCCTTTGTTAATGATACTCTGTATAAGAGATCATTTGATTCTCTATGGCTAAGATGCCTAGGACCTGAAGAGGCAAAGAGAGTCGTCCAAGAAACTCACGACGGATTCTGCGGTTCTCACCAAGCCGGCCCGAAGATGAAGCTGAAGATCAAAAGGATGGGCTACTATTGGCCCACAACGATCCAAAACTGCCTCGAATACGCGAAGCAATGCCACTCGTGCCAGATTCACGGGGACTTTATCCATCGGCATCCAAATCCAGTACATCCAACGGTGGCTAGCTGGCCGTTCGAAATGTGGGGAATTGACATAATCGGTCCCATCGAACCAGCATCGTCCAGAGGACATCGATTCATTTTGGCGACAACTGATTACTTCTCCAAATGGGTAGAAGCAGTACCGCTGAAGGAAGTGAAGACGGAGAATATCCTCCATTTGTTCAAGACGCACGTCATTTATCGGTTTGGAACTCGACGACGGATTATCTCCGATAACGGGCCGGCCTATAGAAGCCACAAGATCAGCCGCTTCGCACAACAGCATAACATAGACTGGAGATACTCTTCAATCTATAATTCTCGAGCTAACGGTCTAGCTGAGGCTTTCAATAAGACCTTGACAAAGATCGTGAAAAAGACGATGTCTCGAAATAAGAAGGACTGGCATGAGAGACTGCATAAAGCTCAATGGGTGTATCGAACTACGTTCAAAATGGCCACGAACACAACGCCATACGCGTTGGTATTCGGAACAGAAGCGGTACTCCCCTTCGAGATAGAGTTACCCTCTCAACGAGTGGCAGTTCGCTACGAGCTAACAGACGAAGAAAATGCTCACCTTCGGCTTGAGGAGCTCGACGCC
The DNA here is from genome assembly GCA_030015575.1 of Agapanthus africanus. Classification (NCBI taxonomy): domain Eukaryota; kingdom Viridiplantae; phylum Streptophyta; class Magnoliopsida; order Asparagales; family Amaryllidaceae; genus Agapanthus; species Agapanthus africanus. The sequence continues at coordinate 706,379,841 of CM057340.1, forward strand.
CTTGATGAAACCCGGCTCATGGCGCAAAAAAATCTGGAGGCTTATAAAGTGAAGATGACGTGCTCATATGAAAGATTGACTAGGCCGAGAACATTCCGCCAAGGCGAACTCGTGCTATTGGTCAAAAGACCTATGATCCCCAATCGTGCCAAGCGGGGAAAATTCGAGCCGAACTATGAAGGCTCGTATATCATAGATAAAGTTTACCAGGGTGGTGTCTACCTACTCATGGACATGCACGGTGAAAGACCTTTCAGGCCAATAAATGGTCGCTTCCTGAAAAAATACTACGCCTGACGAGTCATGGCCTAGGTCAATGATAGACGACGACGCCTATATCCGCTCGCTATCTTTCTAAGCCCAAACTCTATAAGTAGTAGCCGGTTTTTGGATCGAAACGTCCTTAAACTAACAATGGACCACTATGTCCTAAAACTGGCGTCGGACCGAAACGTCTTTAAACTAACAATGGACCACTATGTCCTAAAACTGGCTGTTGACCGAGATGTCGATAAACTATTACGGACTGCAGCATCCCAAGGCTGACATAAAAAAATAATAAAAAAAGAAGAAAATGATATGTCCATAAGTAAAATGGGCATGGATGAAAACCCGAAAGGGCTCCGTGAGTAAAAACAGCAGGGCTACCGGCGAGTTTTGTGAAAAACCCGGAAGGGCGCAATCTCGTTAAAAAACACTTACAAGGTCCACTCGACCTTGTAAGGAGAAACCACCTATGTGAGATCCTTACGACTCACAAGGGAGAAACACACTTAGGGATCCCCACGATTCCTAAGGAGAAATTACACTTACGAGATCCTCACGACTCGTAAGGAGAACCCTCTTATGAGACTCTCACGGCTCATAAGATTCAAAAGTCTTAAGCTACAGGGATTTGAACCTGTTCTTATGCGGCCACCACAACCTCCAATGCTGCCCTACAAGCGGCTCAATGCTGACCCTTATATACAATCCACGGGCACGAATAAACATTTCCCTAACAAAGTCCCATCCGTAACTAGGGATATGTTTGCACAGTGAACACCCTTTGTAAGCCCTCTCGACTTATAAGGAGAAAGCGCTCTTGTAAGATCCTTACGACTTATAAGAGACCATGCACTTAGGAATCCTCACGATCCCTAAGGAGAAAATTCACTTACGAGATCCTCACGACTTGTAGGGAGAAATACCTTTATGAGACCCTTACGGCTCATGAAGTCAAAAGCCTTAGTCAACGGAATCCTAACCCTGTCTACTATGCTACCTTTGTTCGACATCGACAAGGGCAAATGATGATTCGCTCCTGGCAATATCCCAGTTGTAGCGATATTGATGCCGAAATCAGTATCAAATCCCAAAACTCGTGGCAAAAAAGCCAGCGAGCCACACATGAATACGAAATAGCCAAAATGATGAGGCAACTTGCAAACAAAATCAACAAGTAAAAGTGTATGCATGCAAAATAGCCGAAATGATTGGGCAACTCGCAATAAAAAGCAGCGAGTAAATAAAACAAACAGCCGAAATGATTGGGCACCGCGAAAAATAGTCGAAATGATTGGGCAATCGTGACCTTCGCGATATAAAAGCTGAAATGATAGAGCATCGCGGAAAGAAAAATATATAAAATGAAACCTTTTGCCTTACAGGTGATATTACATCAATCCCTGTATACAATCCAGGGGCCCAAACAAAGAAAGAATCACACCTTCCCTCCCCAGGCTCCATCAAAAGAAGAAGCCAAATCTCAACGGTTCACAGACAGCCTGGAGATCATCTCAATATTCGTCTCATTACAACAGACACAATATCAAGCAAAGCGGAACCACGGAAATTCCCAGTTCCATGACTCGGTGGTGCACAGATGAATGAGAGTCAAACCCCGACTCCGTGAAATACGGATAAAGTCAACCCTTCCTGGTTACGTGGAACACGGCCTATATCAATCCTGACCCCGTGGGAAACGTCCAGAGCAAAATCCTGGTTACGTGGAATGCGGCCTATGTCAATCCTGACCCCGTGGGAAACGTCCAGAGTGGATCCTGGTCCTCCCAGAACACGGCTATGTCAATCAGACCCCATGGGAAGCATCCAGAGCAAAATTCCTGGTCACGTAGAACACGGCCTATGTCAATCCTGATCCCGTGGGAAACGTCCAGAGCGGATCCTGGTCCTCGCAGAACACGGCTATGTCAAACCGACCCCGTGGGAAGCATCCAGAGCAAATTCCTGGTCACGTAGAACACGACCTATGTCAATCCTGACCCCGTGGGAAATGTCCAGAGCGGAGCCTGGTCCTTGCACAACACGGCTATGTCAATCAGACCCCGTGGGAAGCATCCATAGCAAATCATGGTTATGTGGAACGCGGCCTATGTCAATCCTGACCCCGTGGGAAACGTACAGAGAGGATCCTGGTCCTCGCAGAACACGGCTATGTCAATCAGACCCCATATGAAGCATCCAGAGAAAAATTCCTGGTCATGTAGAACACGGCCTATGTCAATCCTGACCCCGTGGGAAACGTCCAGAGCGGATTCCGGTCCTCGTAGAACACGGCTATGTCAAACCGACCCCGTGGGAAGCATCCAGAGCAAATTCCTGGTCACGTAGAACACAGCCTATGTCACTCCTGACCCCGTGGGAAACGTCCAGAGCGGATCCTGGTCCTCACAGAACACGACTATGTCAATCAGACCCCGTGGAAAGCATCCAGAGCAAAATTCCTGGTCATGTAGAACACGGCCTATGTCAATCTTGACCCCATGGGAAACGTCCACAGCGGATCCTGGTCCTCGCAGAACACGGCTATGTCAAATCGACCCCGTGGGAAGCATCCAGAGCAAATTCCTGGTCACGTGGAACACGGCTTATGTCAATCTTGACCCCGTGGGAAATGTCCAGAGCGGAGCCTGGTCCTCGCAGAACACGACTATGTCAATCAGACCCCGTGGGAAGCATCCAGAGCAAAATTCCTGGTCACGTAGAACACGACCTATGTCAATCCTAACCCCATGGGAAACGTCCAGAGCGGATCCTGGTCCTCGCAGAATACGGCTATGTCAAACCGACCCCGTGGGAAGCATCCAGAGCAAAATTCCTGGTCACGTAGAATACGGCCTATGTCAATCTTGACCCCGTGGGAAACGTCCAGAGCGGATCCTGGTCCTCACAGAACAAGGGTATGTTAAACCGACCCCGTGGGAAGCATTCAGAGAAAATTCCTGGTCACGTGGAACACGGCTTATGTCAATCCTGACCCTATGAGAAATGTCTAGAGCGGATCCTGGTCCTCGCAGAACACGGCTATATTAAACCGACCCCGTGGGAAGCATCCAGAAAAAATTCCTGGTCATGTGGAACACGGCTTATGTCAATCCTGACCCCGTGGGAAACGTCCAGAGCGGAGCCTGGTCCTCGCAGAACACGGCCTATGTCAATCCTGACCCTGTGGGAAGCATCCAGAGCAAATTCCTGGTCACGTGGAACACGGCCTATGTCAATCCTGACCCCGTGGGAAACGTGCAGAGCGGATCATGGTCCTCGCAGAACACGGCTATGTCAATCCTGATCCCGTGGGAAGAATCCAGAGCAAATATCTGGTCACGTAGAACACGACCGATGTCAATCCTGACCCTATGGGAAACGTCCAGAGCGGAGCCTGGTCCTCGCAGAACATGGCTATGTCAAACCGACTCCGTGGGAAGCATCCAGAGCAACTCCTGACTCCGTGAAATGCGGATAATGGTAACCTCACCCATCACTTATGGATTCTCACGACTCGTAAAGGAGCAAACTCTCTTGTGAGATCCTTACGACTCTCAAGAGAAAACACACTTAGGAATCCTCACGATTCTTAAGGAGAAATTACACCTAAGGGATCCTCTCGACCTGTAGGGAGAAAATTCTTTATGAGACCCTCACGGTTCATAAAGTTGAAAAGTCTTAGGAGGTAGATCTTAACCTTGAATCCTAAGCCATCGCTGTCCTACAGAGAAATCAAAATAGATTATCCACAAAATGCATTTACTAAATGGGATACATTATCATGAAGCAAAATATGTCTTTTATTCATGAATCAAAATGAATACAAAGTACAATTTATGAAAGAAAAAAAAAGAAAATATACTCTCATTCAGGAGTATGTACAAAAGAAGAATAAAAAATATATACAATTCTTCAAGCCGGTGGACAATTCAGTAGATTTGCCAGTTCACCCCTTTTCCGCTGGGCCTCGGCTTCATGATTCATTATCGTCAAAATACGGGCCTCCGCTTGAGCCTGGTATGAGGCAAGCCGACTTTCAAGCACTTTTTCAGTAACCTTATGGGCTTCGACCATTTCACGAGTAAAAACGACGGCCTTATCAATGGCTACCACCTCCTTGATAGCCTCTTGAAGCACCCGCCAATGTTCATATGCCCTAGTGGTCTTAGCTGTAAGATTGGCTTAAAGCCCCCTCAGCGCTTTGGAAGCCAACTCCCTCTCCGAAAACTTGCGGCTGAGCCTCTTCTCGCACGATATCATGTTCGCAGCGCACCGCTCAATCAGCCCCCGCAAGCTCGCCTTTGCAGCCACGACCTCTGAAGGAAGGCGTGTACATTCAAGAATATGCAAGCATGCCTCCACCCGCCAAAAAAATCAACCCAGACTTACACCAATTCACTATGGTAGGTGGCAAGAAAGGTAAAAGAACCGTTGGCTTCAACGGCAAATGCTTCGGCCGTGATTAGACTGCCTGTCTTCAATTAGGGCTGACAGGGAGTGGAGGCTTAACTTTGCCGTCCGTTCCGAGGCACGTAAAGCATAGGGGCCGGGTGGCATGACGATGCGAGATTCCAGCGTGGTAAGAACTGGCAAAGCTGTTAAGATTTATAAACAGTCAGCGAGACTTGTAAGCAAAGAGCAGATGGAACAACGTTGAGACTTTACTTACCCACGGTCATGCAAGAAGGGTCTGAAGGCTCCCCAGGCCCGTCAAGAATCTCAACCTCGTCATCGGCTTTCAGAACTATAGAAGACATCAATGTCATTATATAGAATAACAATAATGCCGTAAGGAGAGGGTAAACGACACTAACCTTGCCCGGAAGAGAGGACGATGCGTTGAGGAGATATCGCCTGCGGAACGGCCATCTCCAACAGGCGCTGAAAGGACTTCCTGGGAGACAGGTCAGCAATGGATGCCGCCAATCCGCGCAATTCTGAAAAGACAGAAAGGTTCAGATAATGGAGAGATTCTTAATATAAAATATAGAAGGCTACCTTCAATACTTCTCCCATTCTGGGCTGGAGGGATAGCAGCTTCGGCGGCCTCCTCCATGCCTCCAGGCACATCATTAAGGACGTGGGCCGGTATAATAACTTCCGATCGAGGAGCAGTGACCGCCACTGCAGGCTCCAGTAGAAGGACGGTAGCCTCGATTACCTGTTCCCTAGCTTCCGGGCCGTCCCCAGAAAGATCCATTGAATCGGCGACCAGCGAAGATGTCTCTTCCGAGGGAGCAAGCACTTGGGGAGCGAGAGTCACCGAGGGAAGCTCCATCATAGGAGCAACAGTTGCATCGACCCCCTCCACACTGATTAGTGTTTCATTGGGGATATTGGCGGAGTTTACAGTCAAAGCACGACTCGAACTCAGATCCTCCGCCATCGCCGAAGTCCCTGCAAAGTTTGTACGAGAATAAGGATATGTATATATATACAAGCAGTGCAAAATACTACAAAAGGATATATGAGTATACCGATGCGCAAAGGAGCTTCTAGTATGGCTTTTTCAAGCTGACGCTCCTTCCTGAGGAGGTATGCTCGCCGAGGTTCGAGAGTAGACTCGTGGCCACCGGTCCACAACGAAAGTGCATCTTCGGCGTCGGCTGAAACGGCCTGCTTAAGGGCTCTCTCGCCCCCTTCTTCCAAAAGACCTATAAATATCCGCCGTATTGATGGAGGGTCTTCGTAAAAGATGACGGCAGGATAAGGCCTCTTCGGGATCCTTACATTCTCGGATTCGTCTTGTGAGTGTCTTATAACCTCAGCCAATTGTGCGTCTTCCTCGGCAGATGAACCCGAGAAAAGTAGACCACCATCTGATTCCTGCATGGCTAGTGGTTCGTCTTGGAGAATAGGCTCTGATTCCAAAAAAATGTCGAGTAGATTGGTGACCGTCTTCTTTCGCCTCTTGGATCCAGAACTAACTGCAGAAGACGATCGCCTCTTTCCCCTCGATACTTTAGCGCGACGTTGACCCACTTCGCTTTCAATATTCTCACTCGGCGGTGCCACCGACGACGACACTGCCATTGCTGACGCAGCAGCTGATGATACTACTACTGGCGCCCTATTAGCCCTTGATTGAGCTTTAGTTCGCGGAGGCATACCAGCTGTTGGAGTTAAATCCACTTCCGCCGCATCCGGAATAAGCACGACTCTAGTATCTCTCAAGGGAGGGCGAACCGCTGCATGCGGTCATGGTGGAACTCCCGTGGCCTGGATCGGAGTAGGAGCCCTATATCCGAGGAGCACCCTCCTCTCCTCGGCAATAATGGGACTGACTCGGTGGAGGTACCGGCCCGTGAAAGACCCCACACATCGAGGAATATGATCAGCTTCAGGAATCGAGAAGCGAGAGCCAGTGTTCAGCCGCATGAAGTGATGGGCGGCGTTACGAACAACTTCTGACAACGGGCTAGGCTCCACTATAAATGCCTCAAAGGGGAAACCCTGGTCATATCCGAGTTGCCGAGCAAAGCGGTGTGGGTTGTACCGCATAAAAAGGGCCGCACCATTCTGACGAAACACCAGATAACCTGGTCTGATCGAATATAGGTGCATGGCTTCCCTGGGCTTCAGAGAAGGTACTCCTTCTTTTGACGATTCACAGAGCTGTTGAATCGGTCCTGAGGGAGCAGAGAGGACTTGATCGTTGAATACCATTCCGCCTGCATTGGCATAGGGATTAATCAGCACGCTAATAGCCCCAGACTGAGTCGGGTCAGGAGCAGAAGCGTCCACCATCCTCATGAGTCGCGGAAAAGTGTAAGCGTCATAAAAGCTGGGTCTTTGGTGCGCAGAAAATGCCCCCAGCACATGCATCTCAATCCAGGATGTAAAGTAATGAGAGAGAAATTTACCACATCTACGCCTGGGGTTGAGGTATTAGCCGCAGTGCTTAGCCCATGATACAGATGCGCCAGCCCCGTAATACCCACAGCTAGTCGCGTCCCCTCGGCAATGCGATGAGCGGGGTAAATAACCGAGGCTCTAATGAAACGACGGTGCATGGGAATGGCGGACCAACTGAGCCAAACACTGATGAAGCCCACGAAGAAAGTCTCCTCATCCATACCAGGAGCTGCGATCGACTCGAAAGACACGGACGACATGATGTGAATGTAGAACTGCGGCAAGTCCTCTTCTTTAGCAGGCCGCTTATTTAAACCAAACCCAAAGGGGTCGTTGATGTTTCCGAACTTCGGAGCCGTCTTTGATAGAACGTCTTCGCGAAGGAAGCAAGCGATAAAGCTTTTGAAAGTGACGCCCTGCTCCTCTGACTCTGTGAATAGCTTCTAAAAAATGCTCAGAGTCTTGATCAAACTTGAGCGCTTATGGCGGACGGCATTCTCGGTCGACATGCCGTTAACCATGGTAGGCTCGGTTTCGAAGACATACTCGTCGAGAGGCAGTAGTTCTTCATAGAGTGTCCCCCTGACCGGCAACCCTGAGATTTTGCGAAACTCTTCCAAAGAAATTGAAACTTCGCGCTCCCCTAGAAAGAAGGTGTTGGTGGGAAGATTCCATTGGTTTAAGAAGGCCTTAACCCACCAGACATGGGGAGACTGATAGTGGAAAAGAGACGCATATACCGCCTGATAGAGTCCGACCCTCTGCAGTCACGCACGATGGGCGGACAGGATATAATGGGCCCAGAGAAGGTAGCCCGTGGGATGTCGAGGGGTAAGCCCTATCTTGTAAATCTATCCCCATGGCTGGGCTCCGCCTTAGCAAATGCGGCGCCCTAAAATGTCTATAGCTGGCACAGGATGGTTCGGAATACCAGTTGTTGATGGCTCAAACCGTCCCATAGGGGTCCAATTCAGCATCTCCACAGCAAAGGCAGTCCGTGGATGATCCATCGGTGGATAGGTAGGCTCTGTCGGTATCTCGCAAAGAAAACTGCGGTGACCGCGGATGATATGACCGTACAAGGTCACCCATAAAAGTAGGTTGGTGCAATTAGGGTTGTGAGCTCTAATCATCGCTATCACCTCTTCATCAGACGGTGACTGAGGAAAGACAGCCTCCGAGCGGGTGAAAGGGAAGTACAGTAGAGAAGCCATTGTTCCTGAAACAAAGGAGAGGAAACTGTTAATGAAGCCCGCACATGTGTGTGCGCGCGCGTGTATATATATATATATATAAGACAGTGGAAGAAAACGACAAAGGACTTATTTTATGGGACCATTGGTTACAAAATACATGGGCCTCACAAAATCAAGATGGCGGCTCACTAATAATGAGGCCAAGCAATCATCATGAGAATAAAACGAAGATTCTCAATGAATTCAAATGACTCTACACATTCCCCCAAAGGGAAACCCATCTTGGACTCTGCGAAAATCAAGTAGAATCTCTACTGCAATTTGTTTTTGCAAAAAACAACTCAGGAGGAAAAATCCCAAGAAGTCATCTTTTAAAGAATTAAGTTCTTTAGAGGAATTAAATTCCTTTTGAACAGGGGAATTAAATTTCCAGAATACATTTTTCAGAGCCAAGATTGTTTGGAATGGAATTAAATTCCAGATAAAGGTTAAGTATTGCCATCGATCTCTGAGATCAAAGGAGCCCTAACAAAAGGGATTTATGATTTAATGATTGAGCAGTTTTCTTTTTAAAGAACTTGAAAAAAATGGGTTCTTGTTAAAGGGAAAAATCCTTGGTATGGATTAAAAATCCAACGAAGATTTCAACAAAAAGTTCTTCGGCCGTTCAAGATTCTTACCTGAAAAAGGAAATCTTTTGTTGAAAGAGTTAAACTCTGGAAATTTTTGAATCAGAGAACTAAGCTCTGGAAAAGAGAATTAAATTCTTAGAGGAAAAACAAGCAAGGAAGAAGATGGAAAAAGTGGAGACGCTTCTGAAGAGACTCCTGCATTTATAGGATGTGATGGGGAACGGTTCATCTCCCATGTTCCCTAGACAGATCTAACGGTCACAAAGGTGACAACGTTGCACTCACGTGCAAACACTTGAGAACAACGCTGTGTGGACATTTGTTCCCTGATAAATATCAGGAAATTCTCCAATGGGGTATCACGTGCTCACACGTGACCAAGGGTCACGTGCTGACACGTGATAGGTTCCTGTGATCTCTACTTTATAGAATTAAATTCTAGTCAAACAAAAATGTAACAAAACAGCAAGGAAAAACCTCAATGAGGCGTCATGAGCTCACACGTGACCAAGGGTCACGTGCTGACACGTGATGATTCCTCAGCTCCCTAAAAACAGAATTAAATTCTGGTCACGTGTCAACACGTGATGGGCTCCTAAGCTCTTTAATCAATAGAATTAAATTCTATTTAATAATCAAATAATAGGATCACGTGCCAACACGTGATAAACTTTTAAAAGACTTCTGAACTAATAGAATTAAATTCTAATTAAGGGAAATCAAAGACCCTAACTGGAAAATATTTCTTTAAATCTTTCCAAATAAAAAAGATAGTGCTCTGTAAAATAGAGCACCGTTGGATTAAAAATTCCAATGATGATTAAAAATCACCAGTTTATGGAAAGATTTAATACAAGAAAAGATTTCCCTGAAATTCACCAAGAATAACAGACAGAATATCTTTTGGATTAAAAATCCAATGGTGAATAAATTCACTGAGTGATCTAAAAGATCATGTTAGTTACAGAAACAACCAAAATCTTTCAATGAAAGATTGATTAAACAAATTGATTCTTTTCTTTCTCCTATAAATAGGAGCCAAGAAGAGAAGAGAAGGGATCCTTTGGAATTTTGATTTTCTGGAGAAAAAACAACAACAGAGAGAAAAGAGAGGAGAATTTAATTCTCAAGAGAGAAAAGAAGTTCCTTTCAGAGAAAAGAAACCCTAGGTGAGAAAGGGGAAATAGATCTAAGCTCCATAAAATAAAAGAGAATTTAATTATCAAGTTTAAGAGTTTAACTCTTCTGAATAAGAACTTAGTTCTTCCTTTGGTTGAAGATCTGCAGAAGCAGATCTCCCCACAAGTTGAGAATTTAATTCTCATCGGGAAGATTCTGCTATGCAGATCCAAGACCTAGAGGGAGAATTTGAGTTTAAGGAATTTAATTCCCCCAAATTCATAGGAATTTAATTCCTCCAAATAAAACTAGGGTTTAACTCTATATGAGAATTTAATTCTCTCAATTTCATAGGAATTTAATTCCTCCAAATAAAACTAGGGTTCAACCCTGCATGAGAATTTAATTCTCCCTAAATTCATAAGAATTTAATTCCTCTAAATGAAATTAGGGTTTAACCCTACATAAGAATTTAATTCTTCCACATACATAGGAATTTAATTCCTCTAAAACAGAATTAGGGTTTAACCCTACAAAGAATTTAATTCTTAAAACAAGAGACTTAAAACTCTCCATGCACGTAAAGAACTTGGTCACGTGGTAACACGTGGCCCCCATTCTCAATGAGCAGAAAATGAAGAACAAAACTAGGCCACGTGTTCCCACGTGACCCTTAAACAGACTCCCCAAAATGAGAAGGAAAAAAGCTTGGAGGCAATGCCTCACGTGCTCACACGTGACCTTCATAAATGAAGAGAACAAAGCCAAAGGCAGTACTGATTTTGGGCGCCCTCACGTGCCCTCACGTGACCCCTAATAAACATTTTAAAAATCAATACATGGGTAACCATCACGTGCCCACACGTGATGGCCGTGGAAACTTAAGTGTTTAACACCTATTTGAATAAAACAAGGGAAGACAGAAGAATTGAGGCCCAATGCAGAGGCATTGTCACGTGTCAACACTTGATGATTTTAAAGACTTAAGTGTTTAACACTTATTTGAATATTCTGAGAACAAGATAAAAGGAGGTCTGGCCTAATACTCAGGCGCCTCACGTGACCCCACATGACCACCTCATTTCTAGTGTTTAACACTATTGTGAGGGTTTTGGCCCTAGTGTTTGACACTGTTTTCATCACATCACGTGGGGACACGTGATCGCCAAATATTCTTTAGTTTTTAACACTATTTTCAAACCAGGTTTAGCCCAAATCAGTTAAGTTTTCCAGAGACAAGATCTCTCCTTTGATTGAACCCCAACTACATTCTTCCAAACTTGGTCATTTTATGTGATATCCAAAATAAAATCCCAGAGCCATGATGAATGGTCAGTGCCCAGACAAAGACAAAATGTTGTCAGAGTCCTAAGCCCTGTTTAGCATTGCTAAATAATGGGGGGGCTGAACCCAGACAAATGTTCAACAGGCCAACAAAGGGCCAACATTTCAAACTTAATTGGACTTAGCCAAAATTGTCCATAAGTCCTCAACTCAGATTTAACTGATCCAACGCGCTCATAATCTAATTAATTGATCTTAGTTCCAAGTTGGATTACAGATCTCCCAATCAACTTTGGTTCAAGGGTACATCTTTTCACTCCTTTGATATTTGTCGTTGTAATCCTTCAATGTCTTCAGAGAGGTGACGGGTCCCGACAACCACACATTTCACAGACTATGACGTCTTTAAACTGGACTGTGGGGTCCTTAAACTCATGGACTATGATGTCCTTAACCTCGGATTGTGGGGTCCTTTTAAACCCACGGACTATGATGTCCTTAACCTTGGACCGTAATGTTCTTAAACTAACTATTGACCGCAATGTCCCTAAACTAAACAACAGAGCCCAAATGCTCTCTTGATTGGATCTAAACGATCCCGTTAAGTTGATCTAAAAATTAGACTAACGTATCCTTAACAAACGTTTAACTTGATCTTAGTCTCAAATGAGACTAACGTATCCTTAAACCTAACCCCTAAATCCAAATCTAAGAAAAAACAGATTTGGACTAATCCACGCCCTACGGGGGACGACATAAATTAGTCTCCGTATACAATCCACGGGCAACCAAAAACAAAACAAACACCCACAACACGAAGTGACCATCTGGAGAAGGAGAAAGTTGTTACCGCGATGTGGTAGCATAATTAACTGCAGGGGCTTGCGCCTGCAGGGAAGAGCGTCCCCATAATCAAAAACCCTTCAAATGAGGGGGAATCTGACGAAGTTTGCTACATCGGCCGCATCCATTTAAACCTTCAATACGTGGTGTCATAAATCAACTTGGCATCTTCGGAGAGGTGGAAGGATAGCACCAATTAGCATCTGCCCCAAAATTCAGGCGAGACGTTTATCACGTCTCCATGTTTCGGAGGGGAACAGAAGGTGTCTGGCCAATTTCTTCTTCGGAAACTCGTCCAAATTATTGAGGTAATACGCCTTCGCTCGTCCTTTCTCGATCGACTCACCACACGTTTGCGTAAGGTCCCCTTCTACCGAAGCCAGTCAAGTTGATGACTTTGCATCAGAGTATCCAAATGAACAAAGCATCCTACTCACTTATCCAAGGGTGACCATCGATCTTCTATCGCACCTCGGTGTATAAACTCATGCTGCATTAGCATCATAAGGCTGGGGCCGATATCTTATCAAACTCAGCAACGCCTGGCTTATCTGTCCGTACGGTAGACAACACCTCAATCATCTGGAGTAGACGGTACATTAATAGTTTTCACAATCTGGCTGGCCTCTAGCAATGGCCCGATCATCTGGTGCAGATCCCGAACGCTCGTGTCAATGGAAAATCCTAGTAAAACAATATATCAATGCGTTCTTGCATCACCGGAATACATCCTGGTCAGTCCTCGTCCCTAACGAGCTCGCTCTAACTGCATCTCTAGCTGCAGCTCTCCCTGCTCGTGTAGCCAAGGTAACGGAAACCACAATCCGATATCGATGAGGATAAATCATAGGAACAGATAGAAATACAATGCATAAGAAATGTATATCCGAAGGCTACTTAAGCGAAGTAGCATATCGTAAGTATGCCGCGGAACATACACACGGTATGTCACTCTACGTAAGTTACCTACTCCATCAATCAAGGTCAACCTACACGACGAATGTTCGGGTCTAATACCCCTCTCGGCCAAGTCTAAGTTCCGTAAGGTTAAGCCTAGATTCCGAATATATATACGCCCTAGACTCCGCATAGTTAAACCCAGACTCGAACCAAGGTTAAACCTAACGTTTTGATACCAACTTTGTTACGACTCGGAAAAGGCACACGACTGGCACTTGAATCATGTGAAGTTTATAGGACCCCACCTAATTCAAGTAAGCCAAAAGTCCAGAAATCTAAACCTTTTTAGGAAAAATAGTGAAGGTGAAGTTTTGAAATAACGGTATAATAAAATCAAGTTCTTCTTTTACAAGTATAAGTAAAAATCATATAAAAAAGTACTGTTTATGTCTATCTTGAAAACAGTTTTCGACGTTTTAAATTTCGGTAACACCTTCTTTGTAATTTTTAACCCGAAAACAATACAACATAATAATTGTTGGGTTACCCTTGCACCTAGTCTAGGGTTTGGTAGCATCACTCATGCCAATTTAAAAATTAGAGAGGTGCAAAGCTAACTAACCATGAATCTTGCTAGAATTTTTAGGGTAACAAAGTTTGTATCACATACAAAGAAATAAAGAGATAAGGATTACAACCTTTGTAGTCCGTTCCTTCGCTTCATAAGCTCCGTGTTGAGCTCCCTTCGCTGCGATCAATATGAACTCCGACTCTCGAGTGGCTCCATGAGATAAATGAGACACCTTGCTTATAGTCTTCATGATCTAAGATGATCTACCTTGAAGAATCTCTAACCCAAGCTTACACTTCACTAAACAACTTATTAGAGAAGTGAACACCCTAATCTAAGTAGCTAGAATAGATGAGGATGATGAAGTAGGAATTTTGCTCTCTTTTGTTTTCAATTTCTCACTCAATATCATCACAAATCAAAAAGCAAGTGAAGGTTTTTTAAGAGCTCAAAGAAGAAGAAGATGAAAGCTTTTGTGATGAATAATGAATTATTGTTGTGGTTACTTATTCAACCATGAGTTAAGCATGAAGGGTTTTAACTCATGTAAAGAATAAACTAGAGTTAACGGTTTGGATTGGGTCAACAAATATCTGTACAAAATATCTAAGCTAAAGACAAAAGAAAGCTTCATGAAGCTTCATGAAAAAGCTAACCCAAAAGCTAACCCTAATCCAAACCCTAACTAAGTTTAATCTCTAAATCATTGTTGCATATGTAACCCTAACTTGTTACAATATTATATATCACATATACAATATATTTTGTAACAAAAAGAAAATAATACAATTAATATATATCACATATATATCAATGTATTATCCGGTGAGAAAATGAATCAATAAAGCGAGCTTATATTAGTTAACGTAATGTAATATATCACACATATAATTATACATTAAATTATCGAATCAACACTTGATCCGACAATCCGGCTATATAGCATATAACCGACTAATATAACATATACCAATACATCGAATCAACACTTGATCCGATGACCCGGCTATATCACATATATCTGGCCGATATCTCATATCACGAGAATATAATACGGTTTCTCATATCGTATTATTCTCGGTCCCGCACATATCGTATATGTGCTCGTACTCTGTTTTGCCTGAGCCAGGAAACCTCTGTGTAGGACTCTAAAGAATCGTCAATACGACGGCAGTAGGTGATGATCATATCAAACACCCACAAGCTGCAAGCGGTCAGCTAAACGTAACAGCCACCCAGGTATTGAGCGATCAGAAGATCAACAAGCAAGCCTGTACATTCTTCTGTGAATCCAATCGGTAACTACCGTACAGTCCGGTCTCTTCGTCTGATATGTCGCATATCCAGTCTAGGGGTGGTAAACGTCAGACCCCAGTAACCGATAAGTCGTGTCGATGTGAGGCTCATAACAGATCGAGAAACTACTGATAATACTTACCAGTAGCACTCCATATCAGCCCTGGCCAGGGACTTCCAGTTATAGCTAATCGAACACATCACAACATTAACTCCCTATACCGGTAGAGACGAAACCCCTCCTATGGCTCATTGCCTCCATGTGATTCGGGACTGTACCCAAAAGCCACCGTTTTGCATGCTCTCTTGGATGTGGTAATGTGGAAATCAAAGTACAGTGGGAATCACACAAGACTCTATGACGTTCTCGGGTCTACAGACTAACATATACCAGTGTCACCAGAGAACTGCTATCTGACGGTTGGTATAATATCATCTAGGAGTTGTCGGCGAGTCCGTTCAGTGTACGCAGTCTCTACTGAGCACCCATGCACCATCTTTGATGTCAAACACCGATGGATATGGGATCATTCATCGCCTATCATATAGGTCAAGATGCGTATACGCTAGTCTACTCTGGTGTATCGATACACCCTCGACTAGGAACAGTTATAGGATGTACTCGTTGACTACCCTGACCCCACTAGTATGATCTCATCATAGTCCCAATAGTCAAGTATATTATCCCAAGGGCTTTATCAACATGTGAGAGTAAGACATTAAACTAATACAAGTCAACATGTTAGGACAAAGTGTAACCAGATAGCATACTATCATATTGAGCAAGAAAGTCCTCTCTATATATATCCAAGCATCCACTATAATATATATCATATGTACAATAATGGCCTGTAGGGCATATATATAACTAACAATCTCCCACTTGCACTAAGGCCGGCTGTTGTAGTATCTTATACCCAACATCCCGAAGCGTCTCTCAAATTGTATCTGGGGTATGGCCTTTGTGAGTGGATCCGCAGTGTTGTCCTTCGTATTAACTCTCCTGACCTCGATCTCCCAACGATCAACTATCTCCCGGATCAGGTGATACCGCCTCAGAATATGTCTGGACTTCTGATGGGACCTGGGTTCCTTGGCCAAAGCCACAGCTCCATTGTTATCACAATAAAAATGTATTGGATGCTCAATGGACGGAACCACTCCAAGTTCAGTGATGAACTTCTTCATCCAGACAGCTTCTTTGGCAGCATAGTTGGCAGTAATGTATTCAGCCTCCATCGTCGAGTCTGCAACGGTTTCCTGTTTGGAACTCTTCCAACACACCGCCCCTCCATTGAGGGTAAAGACAAATCCCGAGTGCGACTTAGAGTCGTCCTTATCACTCTGGAAGCTCGAATCGGTAAAGAACTCCACCTGGAGTTCACCGTTACCATACACCAAGAACATCTCCTTAGTCCTTCGTAAGTACTTGAGAATGTTCTTCACAGCTGTCCAGTGACTCTCTCCAGGATCTGCTTGATACCCACTCACTATATTTAGTGAGTATGCTATATCGGGTCTGGTACATAGTATCGCGTACATGATAGAGCCTACTGCCGAAGCATAGGGTATCCCTTGCATGCGAGCTCTCTCCAAATCAGTCTTGGAAGACATCTCTTTGGAGAGAGTGAGTCCAGAGATCGTGGGTTGGTTCCCACGCTTGGATTCTTCCATACTAAACCTCTTTAGTATGGTGTCAATGTACCTAGATTAGGACAATCCTAGTATCCGTTTAGATTTATCTCTATAGATCTTGATTCCCAAAACGCAGGAGGCATCACCTAGATCTTTCATTAAGAATCTATGTGATAAGAAGAGCTTGACCGAGTGCAGCATAGGAACATCATTTCCTATCAAGAGTATGTCATCCACGTACAATACGAGGAAGACAACCTTACTCTCTGCAACCTTCTTGTAAATACAAGGTTCATCTACATTTTTGATGAAGTCAAATTCTTTGACTACAACATCAAAACAGATGTTCCAACTCCGCGATGCTTGGTTTAACCTGTAGACGGATTTAAGCAGCTTGCACACCATTCCGCTGCTTCCACTGTCTACGAAGCCCTCTGGCTGAGTCATGTACACGCACTCTTCTAAATCACCATTTAGAAAGGCGGTCTTAATATCCATCTGCCAGATTTCGTAGTCATGGTATGCAGCAATGGCAAGTAGGATCCGGATGGACTTAAGCATAGCCACTGGAGAAAAGGTTTCGTCATAATCCACACCTGGTCGTTGACGAAAACACTTTGCAACAAGTCTAGCTTTGAAAGTCTCAAATTTTCCATCTACACCAAGTTTCTTCTTAAAGATCCATTTGCTCCCAATGGGTTTTACCCCTTCAGGAGCAACTTCCAAAGTCCATACTTTGTTGGTGCACATGGATTCCATCTCAGATCGCATTGCATCCAGCCACTTCACAGAGTTCCCACTCGTGATGGCCTGCTTGAAGCTAGTCGGGTCATCTTCCATGATGCAATCCTCGCTCCCACAATCTATGAGAAAACCGTAGTATCTCTCAGGTGTATGAGGAACCCTACTAGATCAGCGGAGAGGCTAGGGTTCGTCGGGTACTACTGAATCCTCCGATTCCAATAAATCCTCAGTTGTAGTTTGTGGTGCTGGAACCTCGTCCAGCTCTACCTCTTCGCCACTAATTTCTTTAACAAGAAATTCATTTTCTAAAAAGGTGGCATGTTGAGCAACAAACACCTTTTGTTGTTCACCGTGGTAGAATAAATATCCATATGAATTGCTTGGATATCCCACAAATTTGCAAAGAATTGATCTTGCCTCGAGCTTGTCCGGATTTTGCTTTTTAACATAGGCCGGACAACCCCATATCTTAACCCGTTTGAGAGACGGTCTCTTCCCATTCCATATCTCATATGGTGTGGTAGACACCGATTTGGTTGGAACTCTATTCAATAGGTATATGGCTGTCTCAAGCGCATACCCCCAGAAGGAAATAGACAACTCAGCAGTGCTCATCATAGAGCGCACCATATCTAATAGGGCGCGATTCCTCCATTTCGATACACCGTTGTGCTGTGGTGTATAGGGAGGAGTAAGCTGAGAGAGAATCCCATTCTCTTTTAGATAGTCTAGAAACTCATTGCTCAAGTATTCTCCTCCTCGATCAGATCGTAGGATCTTAATACTTTTGCCCGTTTGGTTCTCTACTTCGTTCTTATATTCTCTGAATTTCTCAAAAGCTTCAGACTTGTGTTTCAACAAAAACACATGTCCATATCTTGAGAGATTGTCAGTGAATGTAATGAAGTAGGAAGAACCGTTCCTGGCATGTGTAGACCACATACATCACTATGTATCAGTTCCAAGAGTTCTGTAACTCTTTCTCCGTGTCCGCTAAACGGAGTTTTGGTCATTTTGCCTTTGAGACATGACTGGCAAGTGTCATAAGATGAAAATTCGAACGGATTCAAATATCCATCCTTATGTAACTTAGCTAGCCATGTCGCATTGATATGACCTAGTCTACAATGCCACAAGAAGGATTCGTTCATTTCTGAACTCTTCCTCTTGTGTGTGTTTTGTACATTAAGTATTGTAGTTTGGTTGAGAACGTATATGCCATTATTTAATGATCCTGATCCAATCAACTTTTAATTCAGGAATATGTTCATAACATTATCCTGTACTACAAAATTATATCCTTCTTTGCTTAATAAAGAAACTGATATAAGATTGCATATCAGGGTCAGAATGTAATAGCATTCGTTCAGAACCAATGTATTACCATTTAATAACACAAGGTGATATTCACCAACCGCTTTGGTTGCAACATTTGCACCATTCCTAACTTTTACGGAATGATCACCCTCTCCCAGTTCCCTACATTTGCGTAGCCCATGTAATATATTACATATATGGGATCCAGATCCGGTATCTAATACTCAGGACGTAGAGTGAACTGAGAAACAGTTCTCGATAACAAACACACCCGAAGAAAATGCATCATCATGCATGTTCTTCGTTTGGGTGGCGTGAGAATCTAGATATTCTCCTATTCCCTGCTCGGACTTAGAACAATTATAAGTGGAAGCGGGACCAACGTTCCCCTGCTCAGTATAAAAAGCGGGTTCAGTCAATACATCCATGTTATTATCTTGATTAAGGCCTGACATGGTCGCTACCTGGAGAGAGAGAGAAGAAAACACTTTAGCGTATGCTCTTGCAAGATTAGATTGGTTATTATCTTATCTAATCAGGATGGCTCCCACTGCTTTTTATCAAATCTTCCTTAAAACCCTAAAAGGTAAGACTAGCCGGGATTAATTACACTTTACAAGTTCGTCAATCTTTCAGCCAGGTCAGTGTTGGTACTTTGAGGGAGGTTCCCCGTGCTTTCGCACAGACCTAATTAAAATAAACCTCGTTTTCCCAAAGGCATAACCCCGTTAACACCTTTCTAAACACCTACTTGATCGGCTAATTGTCCTGTGTAAAATTCTCCCAGGAGTAACTCTTACTCGCAATGGGTATCAGGATCCATCTATCTCATAGAAGGTATGCAATCTCATTGCAAATTTCAACACTTAAAATTCCCGATAATGCTTTTGCCCCTAGCAACTCATGACCTTGGCTAAGGTCAACAAATCATAAGTGCTAGCCAAGTTCAACCTGTCATTTCCCGATTGAATTAAACCCACCCGTATGACCCTTGGCTAAGATCAACAAAGTTGTACGACTACCCTAATTCAATCATATCTCATGTTTTAGCAGATAAATACTAATTAGCTACCGTACACTACGCCTTGGCTAAGGTCAACAAATGCAGCACGAATACTAACTAGTCTCTATCTGAAATGACGGAGGGCTACGCAGGTTTTTCAGAAAACCATGAGCGTAATGAACTTGATATCATTGTAGAAACAAGTGATTTTGAAAAGGAGTGTTTTTAAGGCTTTTCTAGTTTCGCTAAAGAGGTCACTGCTGGTGAAAGGATCTCAGCTCTTTCCTTATCGAATAAGGAGCAGGATATTTCACAAATACTGCGGTGCAAAGCAAGAACTGTAGAAGCAATCAAAAACAAAACCGTGAGTTTGTAGCATCTGCTAGTTTTGCTAAAGAGGCCACTCCCGGTGAAGGGATCTCGGCTCTTTCGTCATCGAATAAGGTGCAGGGTATATCATATATACCACTATGCAAAGCAAAAACTGTAGCTACCCTTTTTGAAAATTTGATTCTACAACATCTTTTAGATTTCTTTTCTTTTATTAATCTCATTAATAAATCCCATCATTTATGCTTTCTAAGCATCACAGAAGAAACGAAAGCAGTAATATTTATATATCATATATATATATATATATATATATATATATATAGTATAAGCATTCGTCTCAGGCAGTAATATGATCTCATCACAGAACATTGCAGCAGAAGATAACATATGAAATATTGGATATACTAGGATGTCCGTGTTTTATTTTGAGCCTGTATAAAACACGGATTCCACGGTCGCGATGAATAGCCAAACCCACATCCCTAGACCCCTACGAGAGCGGTAAGCAACACTGCCAATTCTAGGGTTAAGAGACCCGGTCTCGACTCCTCAAGATGGCCTCCCACTGGACCCTGGAACCCGGTTACTTGTGCTCCCCTCCTTGGGTCTATCCTAATGCGAAAAAGTAAATAATATACAATGGTGACAACATCCTCAACCCGGAAGTGCCCCAACAAAAGAATATTACATACAATAAATTTTACATGAATGAAAATTAAAACCCTCATCTCACATAAAACCCCCGGCTATTCAGAACACGACGATCTAATATAATATATCACAGCAACACATAATATCTCATATCATCAACGTAAGCAAGTATGCATATCCCGATTGTCATTGATGTATAGCAACGAAGCCGGCAATACCCTACATACTACACTTATGGTCGCAGAAAAGAAAGTGAAAAACTACAACATTTGGAATCCATAATCTCCTTAGACATTATAAACCCGAAATATCACATATTACGGATTTCATGACTAACTATATGAATTCTACATATTGTATCACAATCACAAAATAACAAGACGATGTTTAACGTTTCGATCGAATCAACATACACTCAGAAATTCCCCCCATGAGCTCAACACTTGAGCAAAGTTAAAACACTCAAAAACCGTGCCACAGTGTCCATGGACCAGCCGTAGAAGGAGTTAACCAACGCCTCACCTATGACACCACGGAACTACGGCGAACCCGAAAGTTCGTTCGCGGTTCTGTGGGCATAGAATCGAGTTAAGGTTATAATAGTCTTCTAGGGGGTCCATAGGGGTAGTTGCACCATTTTACGAGTCCAATCAATTTCGGAAAATTACAACACTTGGAAATTTCAGCGGGGTACAAAATGTAGTGTGCGAAGTTCGATCGAACTGCTAAAAATAGTCAAGGTTACCAATACAGTGTTAAGTTATACGACTACGAAGCACTACGAATTAGCCTCAGGTCAAACTAATCATCACATGAAAATTGAGCTAAATAAACAATACTAGGAAACCCAAAATGAACCCAAAAGAGCACAGATGGAATACGGAGAGCAGAGGATGCACTGGGGCCGGCCTGGCCGGAATTTGGGCCTTGGTGATCGGCCAAAAACAGAGCCCCCCCCGTATTTCACCCATGTTCATATATTGGTCCATACTGCATTCTGCACTTGTTTGGAAAATTTTTAAAGGACTTTCTTGAAAATTTATAGAGAGCAAAATGGGGTTAGCATAATATCGTATTTCGGAGTGGATTTCGTTTTCGTAATTGTTATAACACCGTATCTAGAGTTCTAGTTTGGCTCTGATACCACTGTTGGGTTACCCTTGCACCTAGTCTAGGGTTTGGTAGCATCACTCATGCCAATTTAAAAATTAGAGAGGTGCAAAGCTAACTAACCATGAATCTTGCTAGAATTTCTAGGGTAACAAAGTTTGTATCACATACAAAGAAGTAAAGAGATAGGGGTTACAACCTTTGTAGTCTGTTCCTTCGCTTCATAAGCTCCGTGTTAAGGTCCCTTCGATGCGATCAACATGAACTCTGACTCTCGAGTGGCTCCATGAGGTAAATGAGACACCTTGCTTGTAGTCTTCATGATCTAAGATGATCTACCTTGAAGAATCTCTAACCCAAACTTACACTTCACTAAACAACTTATTACAGAAGTGAACACCCTAATCTAAGTGGTTAGAATAGATGAGGATGATGAAGTAGGAATTTTGCTCTCTTTTGTTTTCAATTTCTCACTCAATATCATCACAAATCAAAAAGCAAGTGAAGGTTTTTCAAGAGCTCAAGGAAGAAGAAGATGAAAGCTTTTGTGATGAATAATGAATTATTGTTGTGGTTACTTATTCAACCATGAGTTAAGCATGAAGGGTTTTAACTCATGTAGAGAATAAACTAGAGTTAATGGTTTGGATTGGGTCAACAAATATCTATACAAAATATCTAAGCTAAAGACAAAAGAAAGCTTCATGAAGCTTCATGAAAAAGCTAACCCTAATCCAAACCCTAATTAGGTTTAATCTTCAAATCATTGTTGCATATGTGACCCTAACTTGTTACAATATTATATATCACATATACAATATATTTTGTAACAAAAAGAAAATAATACAATTAACATATATCACATATATATCAATGTATTATTCGGTGAGAAAATGAATCAATAAAGCGAGCTTATATTAGTTAACGTAATGTAATATATCACATATATAATTATACATTAAATTATCGAATCAACACTTGATCCGACAATCCGGCTATATAGCATATAACCGACTAATATAACATGTACCAATACATCGAATCAACACTTGATCCGATGATCCGGCTATATCACATATACCCGGCCGATATCTCATATCACGAGAATATAATACGGTTTCTCATATCATATTATTCTCGGTCCCGCACATATCGTATATGTGCTCCTACTTCGTTTTTCCTGAGCCAGGAAACCTCTGTGTAGGACTCTAAAGAATCGTCAATACGCCGGCAGTAGGTGATGATCATATCAAACACCCACAAGATGCAAGCGGTCAGCTAAACGTAACAGCTACCCAGGTATTGAGCGATCAGAAGATCAACAAGCAAGCCTGTACATTCTCCTGTGAATCCAATCAGTAACACTACCGTACAGTCCGGTCTCTTCGTCTGATATGTCGCATATCCAGTCTTGGGGTGGTAAAAGTCAGACCCCAGTAACCGATAAGTCGTGTCGATGTGAGGCTCATAACTGGTCGAGAAAATACTGATAACACTTACCAGTAGCACTCCATATCAGCCCTGTCCAGGGACTTCCAGTTATAGCCAATCGAACATAGCACAAAATCAACTCCCTATACCGGGAGAGACGAAACCCCTCCTATCGCTCATTGCATCCATGTGATTCGGGACTGTACCCAAAAGCCACCATTTTGCACGCCCTCTTGGACGTGGTAAGGTGGAAATCAAAGTACAGCGGGAATCACACAATACTCTATGACGATCTCGGGTCTACAGACTAACATGTACCAGTGTCACCAGAGAACTGCTATCTGACGATTGGTATAATACCATCTAGGAGTTGTCGGCGAGTCCGTTCAGTGTACCCAGTCTCCACTGAGCACTCGTACTCCATCTTTGATGTCAAACACCGATGGATATGGGATCATCCATCGCCCATCATATGGGTCAAGATGCGTATACGCTAGTCTACTCTGGTGTATCGATGCCCTGTCTCGATACACCCTCGATTAGGAATAGTTATAGGATGTACTCGTTGACTACCCTGGCCCCACTAGTATGATCTCATCATAGTCCCAGTATTCAAGTACATTATCTTAATAGCTTTATCAACATGTGAGAGCAAGACAGTAAACTAATACAAGTCAACATGTTAGGACAAAGTGTAACCAGATAGCATACTATCATATCGAGCAAGAAAGTCCTCTCTATATATATCTAAGCATTAACTATAATATACATCATATGTACAATAATGGCCTTTAGGGCATATACATAACTAACAATAATAATAGGTATCCCCAAGCGGGAGCTAGCTCTTCGCCAATTGGCGGAAAAACCACACAAGATATAAATATACAACGCCGAAGACGAGGATCAAAACACAGAAGTAAAACAAAGAAACTAAGCATCATCAAGAAAACCAGAAATAATAATAAATACATGAGCGTGACTCTAAGCCCGAAAGAATATACAATAGTGTTTTCTAAGTCTACAAATATACAAAGTCCGGTTGATGGAGTTTTAACTAGATACAACTGAAATAAAATATACAAGTACAATGGTGGTCACGATGCAAGTGTATCCTACCTATCAATGCAATCACCCTGATTAAAACGGTGTGCCAGCAAATCGCTACTGGATCCGTGCAGTCAAACCTGCAAGAAAACCATGGCACAACAGGGTGAGTTACCAACTCGTGAGTAGAAGACATCACCAAGTAGGAGCTGAATGCATGACTATCTCCTAGGTCATATAGTACGATACGATAATAATAATAACACGATAACATTGAGTAGTAGCAACGCTAATAATATAAGCATATGTGTAATATCAAGTACTCGTGTCCGTGTCACAAAGTAACTACATGTCATGTGTATCATGTATAAATGCATCATCAGATGGGTGTGTCCAGCAACGACACACAAAATCATGATAAAATCTGAGTGCCCAGCATTGACACTCGAAAACATCATGAAAATCGTGTCCATCAGCGACACATCATCCTCATATCTCGGGCTCCGTCAGTCCGGATTGGCCCATATCATCTGATCTAATGACTATGGTCGGTATTCTCCGGATATCCGCCGCGACAACTATCACCGGTCGGTAGTGCTCCCCTGTCGGGTTCAACGTCTCTCTATACGGCCTTCTTGCCCCACGGTACCGCACCGGGCCCACCATGTACCCGCAGACGGTGTCTCCTCGCTCCTCGAATCGGGTAAACATATATGCTCAGAATCAATAAATCTCATGGTGGACTCCACACATCATATCACGAGAAACCACAATTTTCTTTTAAAATTGAGCATAAGTTTTCAAATTCACATGTGGTTTCCCAATTCCAGAAATCTCATAATCATGAGTATATAATGAGATAATACATACCGGCATAAAGCTAAATGATTAGTGCATAACCAGAATATATGTATGTGAATGCATGTGGAATCTAAGTAAGAAATACAAGTCTAAACTAGCATATGATATCATGAATGCTAAACAATACTACTTGGCTATAATTTATCAGAGTATACGAATGAAGTAACGGTTACTAAAGTGTACGTGGCATGGCAATTACCGATGCTGATGTGTGTGAGCCGGGCAAGCAGGTGTACGTGCAACATACGCATCATCGGTAATGGTGCAGGTGTCCAGCAGATGCAATCATAACATTAAAAGAAAACACATGTATATACAAAATGAAGTGGAACGTAACAGGAAATAAATAGTAAACACAACATTATATAAAATATATCTATATACGAGCCATACAATTACCGTATTTAAAATAGCATGAATCGTTATTTTTCGAAAAGTAGAGGCTACGGTGTTTTTGAGAAAAGAGATATCTTTTTGAAAATCCGTAGCGTCCCCCGGATTGTCTTTTGAAATACATACGATTCGTTAGTTTTGGAAATAGGTATGACTCGTGCCTAATCTAACATCTATCTAAGCAACTAAAAGACTAAACTAAGAACCGAGTCGAAAGTAAATAGAAATCGAAAGTATATCCGAGTCGATATATCTAGTAGTCGGCAATCCAGTCTCATAGCATCATGGATGGTAATATTCATCGTATGGCATTCTCGAGTCAAGAGTGCGGATCGATCATCATATATATCTCGTACGGTATAGTCCATCGTACGACATCCTCAAAATCGAGGGTACGGGTCAATATCATATATATATCATAGTTCGTACGGTATCATCCATCGTACAATATCATAATCAAGTGTATGGATCTAAGGTCACATACAATCTATTATCTCATTAAATCACATGTTATCGCATGCTATGTATATAACGCCCAACGATCCTTTAATATATCGCATTATAAACGATGTCTCATCTCAAATTATATATCAAAATCTTTTGACATCCTATTCGATCGTATCGACTCAAAACCATATAACATATCATATCCTCATCTTACACGTATATGCACATTATATATATATATATATATATATATATATATATATATATATATATCAACATATCCATATATATATATATACATATATACATATACCCACATAACATATCAAGTGTGTGTGTGTGTGCACGTAACAAAATAAAAATAAAGGCTCACGACTAAGAAAATAACACTAGGGGTAGGTCTTCCTATGAGTACGCCTAATCTAACCTAAGGTCCCCTAGAAACCCTATTTGCTAAGTATCCATATATCACATCAACATATATATATATATATATATATATATATATATATATATATAAAATATAATATAGAAATATCCTATTCTATGGTTGCAGAGGTGCTATACGCCGTCCATCCGACTTTCCCAGTAGATATACATCTACTCACATTCGATTCTCGCTTGCCGAAGTCGATGATGCCTTGCTCTCTCTAGTCGTCCCGAAGTCCACATGAAGGTATCTACAGTTCAAATACGTCGTATCGTAAACAAAAATCGAATACGAAAACCGATACGGCACGTGGAGTGCACATAGGTTAGAACCTACGGCCTACACATGCAAGAATAACTAACAACTCTCGACGTCGACGTACGAACGTCAAACGACCGAGTCAAAACTCAAATACCAAAATTCAAGTTAACAAAACTCACAAACCGAAATCAAAAACTTTGAAAACCACTTCCAAATTTTGCCTCAGGTGAAATTGGGATATTTTGCACATAGGATAGGTCTATTTAATAGATGATTAAACCATGAACCAAGCACGAACCCAATTGCCCATACCCAGGCCATAATTTGCGGCCAATTGGATTTTATTTTCGGCCAAGTAAAAGAATTAGGGTCTCGGGTCTCTAAGGTAGCTTCTAGGTGGCTTGCACATCTCACTGTGATCGCTAAATATTTTTCAGGGTTCATTAGTTGCAGCAGATCCTATAATATCACCACAATTCCCACAAAGTCCGATATCGGTGAATTTCCAAGTTCATGTTTTGGGGTTTCTACACTCAGTTGGTTCCTGAATTCTAACACTAGAGGGGTTTGTGGCCACCAATAACATCACCTAAACCTCAACTTAGAATTTACAACATCACAAATCTACACTAGTTTAGCTCTAATCTAGCATATGAGGTTAGGAAAACTAATAACTTAACTAGAAGTTTAGGATTATATCTCATATAGCAACTGAAGAAAATTCTTGGATTGCCCAAAGTGTTCAAAATCTCCACTTGATTGATCCATGGTGTTTGTAATGACGAGAGGAATACTTTTTGTGAAGGTGGCATGGTGTTTAGTGGTGTTTTTGGAGGTGTTTGAGGGTGGTAGAGGAGGTGGAGGGTGAGGGAGAAGAAGATGAAGAAGAATGAATAAGAGAATGAAAGAGGAAGATAAGAGCCATGGTAGAAAAGATACCCCCTGTTCACCGCCGGAAGCTGGGAAGACTGGACGTCTTGCCTGAATCTAGGGGCAGATGCTAATTGGTGCTATCCGTCCACCTCTTCGAAGATGCCAAGTAGATTTATGGCACCATGTATCGAAGGTTTAAACGGATGCGGCCGATGTAGCAGACTTTGTCAGATTCCCCCTCTCTTGAGGGGTTTTTGATTGTGGGGACGCTCTTCCGTGCAGGCACAAGCCCCTGCAGTTAATTACGCTACCGTATCGCGGTAACAACTTTCTCCTTCTCCAGATGGTCACTTCGCGTCGTGGGTGTTTGTTTTGTGTTCGGTTGCCCGTGGATTGTATACGGAGACTAAGTTATGTTGTCGCCCGTAGGACGTGGATTAGTCCAAATCCGTATCTTTCTTAGATTTGGGTTCGGGGGGGGGTTGTGTTTAAGGATACGTTAGCCTTATTTGAGGCTAAGATCAACTTAAACGTTTGTTAAGAACACGTTAGTCTAATTTTAGACTAAGATCAACTTAACGGGATCGTTTAGATCCGACAAGAGAGCAATTGGGCTCTATTGTTTAGTTTAGTGACATTGCGGTCGATAATTAGTTTAAGGACATTACGGTCCATTGTTAGTTTTAAGACATTGCGGTCGAGATTAAGGACATCATAGTCCGTGAGTTTAAGGACCTCACAATCCGGTGTTAGTTTTAAGACATCACGGTCGAGGTTAAGGACATCATAGTCCATGGATTTAAGGACTCCACAGTCCGATGTTAGTTTTAAGATATCATGATCAAGGTTAAGGACATCATAGTCCATGAGTTTAAGGACCCCACAGTCCGTAAAAATGTATGGTTGTCGGGACCCGTCACCTGTTTGAAGACGTTGAGGAATTACAACGACAAATATCAAAGGAGTGAAGAGATGTACCCTCGAACCGGGTGTAAATTGATTGGAAGAGCAGATGGGCTCAGTTCAATTTAAATTGTGGACTTATGGCCAGAATTAGGCTAAGTCCAGTTAAAAATGTTTAACATTTTATTTTTTGTTCTACCTGTTAGGCCTTTATTTGGGCTCTGCCCTCTTAATAATGCCAAGCATTGGGCTTTGACATTTTGTTTGGTATTGAATGCATAGCATTTATCAGAACAGAGTATGTTCTGACAGTGCGCCACGTGGCGCATCAGGCGCTTTGCACCAATTAAAAAGCGCATTGCGCTAGTGCACATGAGGGTGACACGTGTCGCTTAGCGCTAAGTGCTATTTTGTTAGCGCACTGCACTTTAAATTTATGAGCGCGCTGCGCTGATTTGTGGGTGCGCCAGTGAGTGACACGTGGCGCGCTTGGCGCTGAGCGCCAACCTAAGAGCGCAGTGCGCTGTTTTTCAGAAGCGCAAAGCGCAAGCTGTGTCTGTGGTTGACACGCGGCATGTTTTGGCGCGGTGCGCCGGTCCAAGGAGCGCAAAGGCGCAGTTCATGAGTGCAAAGCACTTTCCAGTAGCGCAAAGCGTATCAGATCAAATTTAAGATCAAAGAACAAGTTTATGTTCTTCAAAGGAGGCCTTGCCTCAAGATCCAAGAACCAAAGTTCTTGTTTTTTTTATTAAAAGGCTCTGCCTTTGTAGATCAGAAGATCCATGAATGAAGTAAAATACTTCTTTTTTATTTTTATGATTAAGTCTTTTAATCTTTTCTTTTTAATCAAAGACCTTGGTCTTTCTTATAGATCTAAGATCTTTTTAGAAGATGTTTCTTCTTTTTACGAGATGATTTCATCTCTGTTGTTTAAGAATTAATTGTTTTACCGTTAAAGATGAAGAAATGATCTTCTTTCTTCAAAGGCTTGCCTTTCTTTCTCTTTGAGTTTTTCTCAAAATTTGCAGAGGGTTTTTCTTTTTTGAGACTTGAAATCTTGGGGCCTTTATATATGGCCAATTGATTTGTTAAATTAGTTGAAGAGATCTTTCTCTGATTGATTTGGGGATATTTTCCCACCATTGGATCTTTGATCCTAGGGCTTCTGTTTTACAGAAGGCAATTTTCTTGTTTTCAACAAGATTGGAAAGATCTTTCCAGAACAGAATTTTAATTCTGATTAATTAATAATTTATTATTATTAGATCTTTTGATCTAACGGTGGGGAATTCTTTTAATTCCAGCGCTGGCGCACTTGGCGCTAGTGTACCTGCGAGCGCAGCGCAACTGCGCCAGCGCCCCCGTGCTTGACACGTGGCGCGCAGCGCAGATCTGAAGCATTGCTTCAACTTTTAAAATTTGAATTTTGAAACAGAGCTTTGCTCTGATTGGGGTGCGCTGCCTAGGTCGTAGCGCTCTTGGCGCTGGCGTGTCTGCTTTTGACACGTGGCGCGCAGCGCACGAGATTTGAAGCGTTGCTTCAATTTTTGAATTTTGAAATTCAAAACAGAGCTTTGCTCTGATTGGGGGAAACAAATGCCCTCCTACCGTTGCGCTCACGTGGCGCACACGTGAGTGCAGCGGTGGCAACATCTGAGCCTTTGGATTAACTCAGAAGTTGAGGAGGCGATTCAGCGCCTATAAATAGGACCTTTTGGTCCTCAGATTATCTTCATCTTCTTCTCGAGAATTTTATTCAGAGCCTTGCTCTCTTGTTCAAGAACTTTCAAGAGTTAAAACTGTACTAAATTTAGGTAAAATTAAATTAAATTAATTCTAATAAATTAGGGTTTTTACCCATTAACAGAGCCTTGCTCTCCATAGATCTTTTGATCTAAAGAAAACCCCTTTAGGGTATCATAATCAGTGCCTTGCTCTCATGAACCCATAGATCTAAACAGATCTTTTCTTAGGGTTTCTTAGCCCATGAGTCAGAGTTATGCTCTTTTGACAATATATAGATCTTTTGATCTTTTGATGAAGAACTCTTAAGAGTTTTTTCATGGATCTTTAAGATCCCAGAATTTTAAATTCTCAAGAATTAATTTTCATTAATCTTTGATGGATTTTCCATCATCATTACAAAGCCAGGCTTTTAAAGGAATTTTATTCCCTCGTGACCAGAGTTTGACAAGTGTCACTCTGTTATAGAGATTTGCTCTGGAAGGGAGATTTTCTCCTTCTCCCGAGGGATTTCTCATCCAATGAGAATATTCTTTGAGGATTTCCTCATTAATTGACAGTCTCTTCCAATGATGAAGCTGTCTTATTAATTGATGCATTGTCATCTGGATTTTGTGGGTCCCCCTTTGGTCCCCTCTCCACTGCATTGTAGTGTGGTACAGATTTTAAAGTATCGAGCGTCGGGATTTTTTTTTTAAAATTAAATTATGACACTGATAATTGAATTTCGTTCTTTCTTGCAGGCGACATGTCTTCTGATTTCTCGTTCTCGTTTTTCCGCTCAGAGGGAGGATTCCCTGAAGCACCGGTAGACCGGGAGGTTCTTGCTTTTATTAAGGACTATGACCCGGAATACAAAAACCTTCACCTGTGGGGTAGGTGGTATGGCCAAATTATCAAAGGATACCGAAACTTCTCTTGTGCGACGCCATCGGATCCGATCTCATCAATCTCGTATGCAGATATACCCATGGTGAACTATGCCCTGGAGGTCGTTAATTGGACTTCGGAGGGTCTTCTTCAACCTTCAATTGCTGCCATACCCATGCAGCTGCTGGCAGCCTTGGATATTTTGGGGCGGCGCATATGCCAGGGCGAGTCGTGCCCTTGGGGACAACCCTACAACATTGGGTTGACCCCTCGACATTCGGCCGGGTATTTGCAGTGGGCCAGGTACATTTTGTCAGCGAAGAAGGCGCATTTGCTGAAGATCGGTCTATACCCTGCGGTTTACGCCTCGCTATTCCAGTACTCTGCTCCTCCGACATGGTGGATTAAGGCGTTCGTGGAGCAATGGAACATCCCCACCCATACCTTTCTTCTTATGGACAGAGAAGTTTCAATCTCTCTAGAAGAATTTGCTGAGATCTCCGGTCTGCCGGTGAGGGGGGAGCACTATGAGGAGCTGCTTCTTCCGGATGAATACGTTTTTGCCACCAAGCCGTTGGTGATGGACCTAACGCCAGAGAATGCTATTCAGCACCAGTTTCCTAGTCTGATGAAGGTGTTGAATATGTACGAGAGTCTTTTCTTGGAATCCAGAGGCCGGGGAGTTAGTTTCGCAGACTTCATTGCCCGTTTTCTTCGACCGGAGATTCTATCGCAACGGGGCGAAAAATTTGCCAAGCTTGACGATCCCTTCGGCTTTGGCTTAGATCGTCGACCAGTACCGGAAAATGATCAAAAAGGCTTTTATCTCCCCGATGCCGCAATCATCCCTTTGTCGGAAATCGCTGCTCCGGGTATCGACGAGGAGACTTTCTTTCTCGGGTTTTGGGGCTATGGTTGTGCTGGTTCGCGCTCCCCATGCACCCTCGCTATATGAGGCCGTCCGTCTTCTACCCAGCACATCGAATGGTGGCTGGCATACAATTGGCCATCGGGATTGCCGGGTTGGCCCACCTATACCATGGTCTTTGCGTGGCGGCGGACACAACTGAACCGAGGGTGCAAGCTGCCAATTTCCCGATGCACTACTTTACTTCGTGGATGGAAATGCACGTGCTCGGGGTGTTTGGTATTCATAAAATACCCTCGTTTTACGAGAAGTACAGATTCCCGAGAATTATGCGGCTGATCGACGCTTCTATCGTGAATCCGCCTTAGCGGGAGGCTAGGGGGTTGCTTCTTCGTCCGCGCACGGTCGGAGCGGGTATTTCTTTCACGGACAAGGTCCTGACAATCGGCCAGGAAACTTCCAAGACTGTGCGAGCGTTGCGCGACAGTTTCAAGGATGGGGCCTCCGTGTTGAAAGCTCGAGAGATTCTACATCTATACTCCATTAGGCCGGGCTTCCTCGTATTTAGGCAAAATGATGCGGCCCTTTTTATGAGTTACAACCCCCATCGTTTTGCCCAGCAGCTAAGTTATAACTAGGGGGTCCCACTGGAGGCATTTTTGGAAGAGCCAGCGGCCACCAGAGAGGGAATACGGAGTGCACTGCATCATTTTATGCGGTTAAACACGGGCTCCCACTTCTTCATTAGCGAGCCGAGCTGCATTCCAAGAGCCCTCAACGTATATGGGGCCTGGTATCAACACGCGATGGGCGCTGTCATCAGGGAAGAGAAGCGGCTGCTGCTTGATCGCAAGAGTGCGCCCCCCGCCAGCGATCGCAACGTCCCCTTAAAGCGAAGGACCCCTGTCCCTCCTCCACTAAGAGGAGATGCTGTAGTTGAGCCTCCACGTGTGCTAAGCCCCACGTGTGGATTGCCCTGTGATCCAGTGGACGTGCCATCAGCGCCCCGTGCTCCCGTAGAGACGGTAAACGTGGTTTCACCCGAATCCGGCGTGGGCTCGGATATCGGGACCTGCCGTCCTAAAGTGCCCGTGAAGCGTAAGCTGATTTTGGCTGCAACCGGAGTTCGCGCGCAGAAGAGGAAGAAGAAGTCGATCCTCTCTGTTGACGTTGTCTTTGGTCAGGAACCTCATACTCCTTATAGGGAGGGCTTGAGTGAGTATGGGACCAACGACGGCCTATTTATGCCGCCAGATGACACTGATCTGGCGGCTGCCATCGCAGCTTCCGAGTGATTGGCAAGGCGCGACGATTGGTTGGCTAAACTCGCGCAATCAGGTAATCATTAGTTGTATTTTTCGTCATTGCATTATACCTCTATCATTGTCTTTGACTAACGCTTTTCCTTCTTTAATAGGCATTTCTACCGAAGAAGCTCTCGTTGCTTCTCTCAAGACTTTCGAGGAGGAGGAACGACTTAGAGCATCCTTAGGCCTTGGTACATTTCGGTTCGCTATGTTTCTGCTTCCATTTCTTATGAGTAATCTGACCCTCTCTTTGTCTTATCGCAGGGACCACAAGGCCTATCCCGCAAGCTGATGTGCAAATTCTCCCCGGGCCAGATACCGAAGTCCCGGCCTCTTCGGCATTGCCGCAAGAGGCCCTGCTTAAAAAACCGATGATGGAAGCCTTGACGGCTCTGGAGGTAACCCTGAATGCGGACGACGACGCCTTGTTGAAGGAGGCTTCAAAAAGGTCTGTCGTGACGGCCTGGGAGGAAAGGAAGCGCCTGAGGCGCCCAGCAAGGGAGCGTAGTGCTGCTTTGGCTGCAGGAGCAGGTTCAAGCGCCGTTACTCCCACTGCTACTCCTTCAGAGGAGCTCCCGGTTTCCTTGTCTACTGCCCATAGACGGGTGGCACGTGCAGCTCGGGAAGCCAACGGTAAATCCACCTCAGGTAATGTGTTTTTGAGGCTTTGTTGTCAAAACTTTAAACTATCAGTTCTTATATCTTGTCCTGCAGGGCCGAGTCTTACTGAAGGAGTGGTGGCGACCGTTGAGCTTGAGGGGGCGGTGGAGGAGGTAGCTGCTGAACCCGAGGTGACGGTGGGCGATGTAACCATAGTTGCCGGGCCCGAGATAGTGGCTGACGAGACAGTCACGACTGCTATGCCCGAGATGGCTACCAATGCCAAGACCGAGGTGGTGGTGGGTGAGACGGCTGCTACGGCCGAGCCTGAGGCAGCAGTGGACGAAACGGCTGCTACGGACGAGCCTAAGGCAGCGATGGACGATACG
This sequence comes from Agapanthus africanus, assembly GCA_030015575.1. Classification (NCBI taxonomy): domain Eukaryota; kingdom Viridiplantae; phylum Streptophyta; class Magnoliopsida; order Asparagales; family Amaryllidaceae; genus Agapanthus; species Agapanthus africanus. The sequence goes on from CM057340.1 coordinate 706,414,020, forward strand.
ACTGCGACCACTGAGCCTGAGGTGGTAGCGGGCGAAACGAGTACGATCGCTGGGCACGAAATGGCCGCTCTTTCTCAAGAGTTGGGCACCGCTCCGATTATCGCTCTCCCTGCCTACGGTTCCTTGTCGTCTCCTAGCGTCGCTAGCATGACGACGGCTCCTGTGGAGTCAGGGGATGAGGCGACGGGAGGTGAGACCACCCCAATGGAGGAGGGAGACGCCACCGTTGCGTCAAGTGACGCCCTCGTCACGGCTCCGGCCGGCGATTCATCAGGTAAATCTTGGGTCACCGCCCTTCTTTCTTTATTCTGCAATCCTTCCTGACAGGGTTTATCTTGTTTCTAATGTAGGTGCGGCTAGTGCTGATGTCGCGTTACCCGAGGTAGCGCCGTCAGTTACCGCTCTGACGGTGACCACTTCTCTACCTTCTCTCGCACCGTCTCAGATACTGGAAGGTATGGATTTGTGACCCACCGATCTTATCTCTAGGCTGTATAATTTATATACTGACGTTGCATTATTATGTCTTTGTAGGAGTCCTTTTTGACCACCTGTACCAGGTGCTGCACCCACACTTCTCCTTTTTGTTAAAGATTAGGCCACCTGTTGGTGTCGGTGAGTATTTTCTCTAAACGACGTCCTCTTCTTTAACGGGCAGTCGCATTATTGCTAACTCTTCTTTATATTTCTTGTAGCTTTACGAATCGAAGGAGGGGATGAGGCTGTCGTTGCGCCACCAGTACTCCCAGCTCTGCCCTCTGCTGCAGCCGGTATAAAAGACTCTACTTTTTGCGTGTTTTCTTTATTTCCTGTGCCGTCATCTGATTATGATCTATTTTGCAGCAATCACATCGACTCCAACCCTGTTCGAGTCTCGTATTATAATGCCGACAGGATCTTTTTCCAGGCGTCCATCATCCAAAGGTGTTGTGGCCAGTCTACGCATGCTGAGCGAGTATATTGAGGAGTTTGACGCAGAGACTCCCACATCTGCTATGGATTTTGCTGTAGAGGTTAACCCTATGCTGGCGACGCTCATGAACTTTCATGGGGAGGGCGTCGTTGAGTTTTGGGTTAATCGCTGCAGGGAGATCGAGGCTTGCTTGCATGAGCTTGAGCTTAAGCATCCCGCACCTGAGATTCTGGCTATGAGCACTCAACGGGCGGCATGGATTGAGCAGAGCGCTTCTTACTTCCGCCATCTTGAACAAGAAGTGGCTTTAAAGCGAAGGGAATGTAAAGAAACTTCAAGCGAGTCTGCTCGATTGCATGCTGAGGTCGACGCGAACGCAGCCCAGATGAAAGTTATCTTCGAAGGCCTTCTGCAGTGTATCTCTGATGGGTTAGCATTGAGGCAGAAGCTCGATGTCATTGATCGTGATGCACAAGATCGTGAAGCAGCTCAGCGAGTCATCGAGAAACAACTCTCGTCTTACTTGCAGCAGTGAGCCCAGGTTGAAGCAGAGTTGGTCGCGGCAGCTGATCAGGAAGAGAGGCTGAGAGAAGTGCGCGAGCGGCTGACTGGATTATTGAAAGCGCTTTCCTCTCAATAAAATTTTTGTACCATTTGTAATTTTGAATAAAATGTATTTGTTCTTTTAATCTTTCATACGATGTATTTTGTACCCAATCGAATTCATGAATAAAAAATACACGTTCTTCGTAATGTCTTGTGTCATTTCTCTGCTTTCTTCTTTCTTGCTGTGTTGTTTGCTATGTGACTTTAGCAAGTGCGATCTGTAGATAGCGTATAGCTGTCAGTCTTGGGCTCGTTGTAGAGTGGCGATGGCTTAAAAAATAAGGTTAGGATCTGTTACCTAAGACTTTTCAACTTTATGAGTCGTGAGGGTCTCATAAAGAATTTTCTCCCTACTGGTCGAGAGGATCCCGTAGGTGTAATTTCTCTTTAAGAATCGTGAGGATTCCTAAGTGTGTTTTCTCTTGAAAGTCATAAGGATCTCACAAGAGAATTTACTCCCTTACGAGTCGTAAGGACCTACAAGTGATGGGTGAAGTTGTCCTTATCCGCATTTCACGGAGTCAGGGGTTGCTCTGGATGCTTCCTACGGGTTTACTACCGTGTTTGGCAAGGACCAGGCTCCTCTCTGGACGTTTTCCAGAATACCGTAGTTTAAAGACATCGCGGTTGAGGTTAAGGACATCATAGTCCATGGATTTAAGGACTCCACAGTCCGTTATTAGTTTTAAGACATCACAGTCGAGGTTAAGGACATCATAGTCCGTGGATTTAAGGAGTCCACAGTCCGTTGTTAGTTTTAAGACATCACGGTCGAGGTTAAGGACATCATAATCCGTGGATTTAAGGACTCCACAGTCCGTTGTTAGTTTTAAGACATCACGGTCGAGGTTAAGGACATCATAATCCGTGGATTTAAGGACTCCACAGTCCGATGCTAGTTTTAAGACATCACGGTCGAGGTTAAGGACATCATAGTCCGTGGATTTAAGGACTCCACAGCCCGATGTTACTTTTAAGACATCACGGTCAAGGTTAAGGACATCACAGTCCGTGGATTTAAGGACTCCACAGTCCGTGAAATGTGTGGTTGTTGGGACCCGTCACCTCTTTGAGGACATTGAGGAATTACAACGACAAATATCAAAGGAATGAAGAGATGTACCCTTGAACCAAGGTAAAATTAGTTTAAAATCATTGGGGTTGATTGTTGGTTTTAAGACATCACGGTCAAGGTTAAGGACATCATAGTCCATGGATTTAAGGACTCCACAGTCCGATGTTAGTTTTAAGACATCACGGTCGAGGTTAAGGACATCATAGTCCGTGGATTTAAGGACTCCACAGTCCGATGCTTGCTCTGGATGCTTCCCACGGGTTCACTGCCGTGTTTGGCGAGGACCAGGCTCCACTCTGGATGCTTCGCACGGGTTCACTGCAGTGTTCTGCGAGGACCAGGATCCGCTCTGGACGTTTTCCACGGGGTCAGAAGTGACGTTATCCGCGTTCCACGTAACCAGGAATTTTGCTCTAGATGCTTCCCATGGGTTCGCTGCCGTGTTCGGCGAGGACTAGGCTCCGCTCTGGATGCTTCACACAGGTTCACTGCCGTGCTCTGCGAGGACCAGGATCCGCTCTGGACGTTTTTCACGGGGTCAGAAGTGACATTATACGCGTTCCACGTAACCAGGAATTTTGCTCTAGATGCTTCCTATGGGTTCACTGCCGTGTTCGGCGAGGACTAGGCTCCGCTCTGGATGCTTCACACGGGTTCACTGCCGTGCTCTGTGAGGACCAGGATCCGCTCTGGACGTTTTCCACGGGGTCAGAAGTGACATAATCGGCGTTCCACGTAACTAGGAATTTTGCTCTAGATGTTGCCCACGGGTTCACTGCCGTGTTCGGCGAGGACTAGGCTCCGCTCTGGATGCTTCACACGGGTTCACTGCCGTGCTCTGCGAGGACCGGGATCCGCTTTGGACGTTTTCCACGGGGTCAGAAGTGACATAATCCGCGTTCCACGTAGCCAGGAATTTTTGACTTTATCCGCGTTTCACGGAGTCGAAGTGTAACACCCGAGTTCAGTTATACCAATTCCAGTTTTCGTATTTACTTATCCATGGTCTAATCTTGATTTATCGTGTTTGGGTCGAATAGTAGTTTCTGGTACATTGCATTCGACCCGATCCGCTTACTGGAACTTATTTGATTTATAATTATAGTTTACCCTGACTCGTTGCTTAGACACGTGCATCTAGTATAAACTGCATATCAGCATTTTTCTGGCATCGCATGTTTTAACATATAACTTTTAGTCACTGTAAAATATTTATTAAAATACATGACTTGGCTTGATGGATACCCCAATCCTGTGGTAGCGTCCTTGCATCGTGTTCTCGTCCCGTTCAGTGAAACAGACGTGTTTGGACGACTACACGCACGTACGTGCGTCCGTTTTTGGGGGTATGCTTTTTCAGTACAAAATCCTTCATTTCAAATTTTGGAACTTGCTAATATTTTTCACATTTCAAATTCAAATTTTTGAACCCAATCCAGGCGTATTTCTGAATTGTTTTATTTCCCGCCAAATCCTAATCACTTAAATAATTTCAAATCCATTTAATTTATTTTTCCTGCTAAGGCAACAGAAGAAGTATTTTGTGATGAAATCTGTTTCCCAGCGAACAAATTTACTCTTGAGAATATTTGAAATCTTTTACAAAGTTTCCAAGCCCACTTTATCTTTCCCCAGCCTAGAATACTAAAAGAAAATCTTTAATAAATGTTTCCAAAACAAATTCTTTCTTTCAACCAATCAAATCTTTTTCTGTTTTCCCCTGGCCCATGAGCGCAGCTATCTCTCTCTCTTCTCCTTTTCTCTTTCTCTCTCCAGCGACGAGCTCTCTCTTTCCTTTCTCTCTCTCTTCCTTTTTCTTTCTCTCTCTTTCTCTTCCTCTCTCACTCCCGCTAGCGTCCATTCTTCTTTCCCCTCCCCCCTCTCTCTCCTCTCGTGCTCCCCCTATATCTCTCTTCACGCGTCTTTCGTTCTCTCCCTCTCTCTCTCCTCTCGCGGTAGACTTAGGTCCCGTCACCGCTAATCCCCCTACCGTCACCTCCCTTCTATTCCTTCATCTTCTTCTCTTCTTCAACACCCCCGAGCGCCCCACGAGAACCCTAGCCGCCCTTTTGCTTCCTCGACCTTTCCTCGATCTCGTCACCACCTCCATCCCATCTCCTCCTCTTTGTCGTCGTCGCCATCTTCTTCTTCTTTCTCCTTTCCCCTAGCCTGCACCTCACAAAACCCCCATCGCCGCCAGAACCCATCACCATCGCCGCGACCTCCTTTGTCAACCTCGCCACCATCACCTCTCCCTCTCCTCTCTTCTCCTCCATCTCCCTTGCAACCGAGCACTCTTCCCGTTGCGAACCCTAGCACCACAACCACCTCTACCTGCATCCTACCTCACACCGACGCCCTAACCTGCGCCAACTCGTCGCCGTCTCATCGCCGGCGGCCTCCTCTTCATCACAACCCTCTCTTGTCCTCGCCTCCTCTGCCAAACGACTCCAGCCACCAAGAATCTCGCGCACATGCACACCTAAACCCTCAAGCCGAGCCTTGCACATTCTCTGATCGCCGGAGTTCCTCCGACCATCGCCGTCGACGCCATCATTCCTCGGAATACCCAGTGAGCAATTCTCCTTGCCTCATTCTCATTCCTCATTTGCATTCTCTGTTTTCTTTCTTTCTATAATGTTTCTTTACCTTTAGTATTAGCGTTCGTTGTTTTCTGGTTCGCCGGAAACCGACCGTGCCGGCGATGATCCCCGACGACCCAGCGAGGACCCCTGACCCGTGTGATTCCACTGTTCATCTTTTCGACTCATTCCGTGTACCGTGCGCGCGTCGCGACTTTTCCCGCCGACGCGAGGCGTTCCGTTTTCCGTGTCGCGATCCGTCGAGGCAAGTGAAACTTGCTATATGCTACTATATTATTTATACAAATTTATTTCATGATGGAACCTGTAAATTGATCCTAAGGCTATTAGTTTCCATTCTTGCGTTTTCGATGTCAAATTATAGCATTATAAGACTCGGGTTTAAATTATAACTTGTTGCACCTTGAAGTACAATATCACATACTCACATACGTGGTTAGATTATTTACTAGTTAACTGCATAATACATAGCACTGTTAAATAGTTTCTACCCCGAATAACCGATGGCATCCATTGAGCATATTTTATATATCACTGCATCTTTAGACCAGTTAACCCATAATAACGAGATTTAACAATTCTATATTTTTTTAAGTGTAGGATATTTTAAAGTTGGAACCACAACCCTAACTCTAATCTATAACTGTGCATCCTCATGCTTTAATCTGTACCCTTGCATATATCATCACCGTGTTTCATTTTATTGTTTCATCTGTACCCATGCTTGTTTGGTTTATACAGGTTTATATTAGTTTGATTTATGAGCACCCACATAGTATTTTGTGCTTCCTGACATGACCTGTGCACTTCCTATTTGTTACGACATGGTATCGTACACTCTTGACATGACATGACACCTAAATACACTACTCAACTTGACCTGATGTACCATAGCTTTACCTGTTACCTGATCTTGTGTCTAATCCCAACAAACCTGACATGTAGTCCTTACGGACCGTTCCTGTTATCTATCCAAACAAACCTGCACCTACCTGATCCTGTGTTGGCATTAGTTCTTGATTACTGAATACCTGACTTGACACACATAACTATGGGGTATGGGGAAATCAATGATGAAACCTGACTTGTAACTCGACAGTTGCTTGCTTTTACTGATCAGTTTTTGAGGATAGGCCCGCCCCGTGACGATGCTGCTGACATCGTTGGTCTGTACCCTTTTCCTTTTAGTGCCTAGCGGTACGTCTCGGTTTCAGCCCGAGAGTCTTAGACCGTGGTCCTGGGCATGCACGGGATACTATTGAGTTACATCGATGATTCATCAAATTGATTTCAAAGACTTGAGAGTAGATAACCAACAGACCAGTTAGTTTACTCACTGCACACTACCTTTCACTGTCCTTACTTATATCACTGTTATGCTTGTTTTACCTTTCATACTCATACTTGCATGTATTGCTACCCCTGTTTTATTATTGCTTGATGTTATGACGCGCTGACGTCTGGATTTTGCATGGCCCAGATTCTTCTACCTTGTTGCAGACTGGGCAGGAGTATTGCCGCTGTTAGACTGAGCGGTGAACTTCCTGTCGGTATGTAGTCTTACTTTCCAGGTTTCATTATCGTATCTTTTGCTTTCGCATATCATTACTTCTTGACTTTTTCATTCTGGCTCATGGACATGTACTAGATAGTTTAGTTTACTTTCCTGTTCTTGATATCTCTACAGCCGTAATGTGACCGTGGAGGGATTTTTCCTATCCACAGGTAGCATGGTTGGTTATGTCACGTGCCCAGCTTAGCATACTCTGTGAAGCGGGGCGTGACATGGTTCTTTTGGAATCAGAGACATAGGATATATGTTAATCGGGTTTGATTTTTTTGTAGTTGAGTATTAGACCCAATACGCGAATCAGAATACTCGTGATTAGGAACATGTCCTGCCACCTTGATATCGTGATTATTTTTGAATCATAACTTTCTCTTGATCCCTTGTTTGGACGATATGCAAACCACTTTGCATTCGACTTGAAACCTTTTGGTTCTCGATTGTTCCTCCCTGTTTCTTGATTTTGATACTAGGATTTGGGCGACTTGGGTTGAGTTATGTAATTGTACCCATGAACTGCAGCATGGTTACAATGCGGTACTCTATTTAAGTAACTTGGAGTCCTGGTCTGGATTCACTTCCTTGTTCCATGATCGTTGTATTACCTTGTTTCTCTCGGTTTCATTGCTTACCAGTTATTGTTTCATCGCCAGCTTGAATCATGTTTACCGTGGTTAACCCTCTTCAGTATCTTGACTTCGGATGAAGTCATCTCGGTATCTTACTTGTTCTTGTTTTTCCCCGCGTTAGGATTATTCAATCCTGGTGCATTTCCTTGTTTATTGTTGTCTTGGGAATGGATTTTCACGGCACTTTCCATGCTCATATTGATTGTAAGGAAGGGAAGGTGATTCTCCAGATTCCCGGACATTCGGAAGTTGTTTTGCTGGAGGAAGCAGTTCTGTCGGGCCGGTCGAGTTAGGGCTAGGCCGACAAACAAGGTTCTTTCGTCAATGGCAGTGGATAAGGAAGAAGCGCCGGCTATATTTGAGAGTTTCATGGACGTGTTTGAAGACATATCAGGTTCACCGCCGAAGCGAGACGTGGAGTTCGCAATTGAACTTGTTCCTGGTGCAGCGCCAATCTCAAAGGCGTATTACTGATGGCACCAGTGGAGTTGGAAGAAGTCAGGAAGCAGGTTGCGGAATTACTTGAGAAGGGTTGGTTTCGCCGCAAAAACTTAACTGGGGAAGCTCCAGTTCTTCTAGTAAAGAAGAAAGATGGCACAGGGAAGACGTGCGTTGAATATCGAGAATTAAACCGGGTGACTATTAAAAACAAGTACCCGATCCCTCACATTGGTTAATTAATTGAGCAAGTTTGTGGTGTGAGGGTATTCTCGAAGTTGGATTTGCGATCCGGATACCATCAGGTTCGAGTTAAATCTGAAGATATTTGCAAGACTGCGTTCCGACTTCGGTATGGACATTGCGAGAATTCAGTGATGCCTTCGAAGTAACGAATGCACCGGCGATATTTATGGACTTGATGAACCGAATCTTTCACCATTCTGGGACCAGTTTATCGTGGTGTTCATCGATGATATTCTGGTCTACTCAGGGGGCAAGGAAGAGCATGTAGGACACTTGAAGATCGCACTGCAGACATTGAGGCAAGAAAGTTGGTATGCAAAGATGAGCAAGTGCGAGTTTTGGCTGGAAGAAGTAATATTTTGGGGCATATTGTAGCTGGAGATGGAATCGCCGGTTATCCAAGGAAGATTGCAGCAGTTCAAGACTGGCCGATTCCGAAGAACATTGTAGAGATCAGAAGTTTCTTGGACTTGCAGGATACTAGAAAAGGTTCGTGGAGAATTTGCTCATTTGACTGAGCCTCTGACCAAGCTTACGCACAAGAAAGTACCATTTGTGTGGATTAATAAGCATGCGTCAGCTTTTGAGGCGTTGGAGCAAAGGTTGTTGATCGCTCTTGTTTTGACCGTAACCGACTGTTCCGGAGAATTGGTGGTTCACAGAGACGCACCGGAGAAAGTATTGGGATATGTTTGGTGCATGGGAAGGTTACAACTTACTCATCGAGACAGTTGAAGTCCCATGAGAAGAATTACCCAACTCATGACCGGGAGTTAATAGCTGAGATTTTTTCGCTTTGAAGATTTGGAGACACTATTTATTGGGCGAAAGGGGTCGAAGTTTTCACAAATCAGAGAAGCTTGAAGTATGTGTTCACGCAGAAGGAGCTTAGTATGAGGCAAAGTAGATGGGTAGAGCGGATGGCTGACTACGATCTTGATCTTAAGTACCATCCGGGGAAAGTTAATGTCGTACAGGATGCACTCAGTCGGTTACCAGCTATTCAGATGTGGACTACGCAGAATAAACTCGTTGAAGACTTTCGAAGATTTGTTTTAGAGGTTGTGCTACCGCATTCTTCGGGACAGTTGATGCAGCTGCAGATACATTCGTTGTTGGTCGAGAATACTAGAGCAGCACAACCGCAGGACCCTAGATTGCAAAAGTTTCGAGAACAGGTTGAGGCTGGACTTCGAACAGATTTACTGATCCATGAAGATGGTTTGTAGGGTTATGGTAGCCGTTTGTACCAAAGGGAGATATTCGCGAGGAACTTATGAAGGAGGCACACAGTTCAGCACATTCCGTACATCTAGGAGGCACGAAGATTTACCGTGATCTACGACAACATTTCTGTGGGCAGGTATGAAAAGGAAGATTGCTCACTTTGTAGCAAAGTTCTTGGTGTGTCAGCAAGCTACGGCTGCATATCAAAGGGTTGCTGGTTTATTGCAACCACTTCCGATTCCTCAATAGAAGTGGGAACATATAACCATGGATTTCGTGACAGCTCTACCGCGGAGTCCAAAAGGCAACAGTGCAGTTTGGGTGATTGTGATCGTTTGACCAAGGCCGCTCATTTCACCTCTTTTCGAGATGATCAACCAACAGAAGTTTTGGCAGAGCGGTACATGCAGGAGATAGTAAGATCATGGAGTACCGGTGAGCATCGTGTCCGACCGGGACACACGTTTCTTATCACACGTTGGATGGAACTTACAGGAAGGTTTGGGAATTAGTTTAAAGTTTTGTACAACTTATTATCCTCAGACAGGTGGCTATTCGGAGAACGATCCAGACTCTTGAAGACATGTTGAGAGCTTACATGTTAGACTTCAAGGGTTCATGGGATCATCTGCACTTGGTGGAGTTTTCTTACAATAACGGTTTCCAGGCGACTATTCAAATGGCTCCATTCGAAGCATTATACGGTCGCAAGTGTCGTTCACCTGTTTGTTGGGACGTTGTCGGTGAACGAAGAGTGTTGGGACCATATTCGGTTGTGCATACAGTTGAGAAGTTTAATAGATTTTGGAATCATATTAAAGCAGCACGAGACTGACAAAGAGTTGGGCAGATAAGTTGAGAAGACCTCTAGAGTTCGCCGTGGGTGATTTGGTATTCTTGAGGATATCGCCGACTAGAGAAGTGATTCGTTTCAGAAGTCGAGAAAAGCTCAGTCCTCGATTCGTTGGACCCTTTGAAAGGTTGGAGCGTGTTGGTGAGGTAGCATATCGATTGGAGTTACCGCAATCCTCGGTGAATGTGCATGATGTGGTTCACGTATCTCAACTCCATAAATATGTTCGAGATGAAACCCGTGTGTTGGATCATTCGGAGCTGACGGTACGAGAAGACTTGACTTTTGAAGAGTGACCGGTTGCGATTGTGGATCGAGGGGAAAAGGTCCTTAAGAACAAGGTTGTCCCTCTTACACTTGTTTCTTGGGGTAGTCGCTCATTTGGAGAGCCAACTTGGGAACGAGAAGATAAAATTTGGCAGAAGTTTCCACATCTATCCTTATAGTTCTTGATTGTTTATCCTTTCTTGTTCTTGGAATTTCAAGGACGAAATTCTTTTGTAGTTGGGTATAATGTAATACCCGAGTTCAGTTATACCAATTCCAGTTTTCGTATTTACTTATTCATGGTCTAATCTTGATTTATCGTGTTTGGGTCGAATAGTAGTTACTGGTATATTGCATTCGACCCGACCCGCTTACTGGAACTTGTTTGATTTATAATTATAGTTTACCCTGACTCGTTGCTTAGACACGTGCATCTAGTATAAACTGCATATCAACATTTCTTCTGGCATCGCATGTTTTAACATATAACTTTTAGTCACTGCAAATATTTATTAAAATACATGACTTGGCTTGATGGATACCCTAACCCTGTGGTAGCGTCCTTGCATCGTGTTCTCATCCCGTTCAGTGAAATGGACGTGTTTGGACGACTATGCGCACGTACGTGCGTCCGTTCTTGGGGGTATGCTTTTTCAGTACAAAATCCTTCATTTCAAATTTTGGAACTTGCTAATATTTTTCACATTTCAAATTCAAATTTTTGAACCCAATCCAGGCGCATTTCTGAATTGTTTTATTTCCCGCCAAATCCTAATCATTTAAATATTTTCAAATCCATTTAATTTATTTTTCCTGCTAAGGCAACAAAAGAAGTATTTTGTGATGAAATCTGTTTCCCAGCAAACAAATTTACTCTTGAGAATATTTGAAATCTTTTACAAAGTTTCCAAGCCCACTTTATCTTTCCCCAGCCTAGAATGATTCTTCTAAAATACTAAAAGAAAATCTTTAATAAATGTTTCCAAAACAAATTCTTTCTTTCAACCAATCAAATCTTTTTCTGTTTTCCCCTGGCCCACGAGCGCAGCTATCTCTCTCTCTTTCTTCTCCTTTTCTCTCTTTCTCTCCAGCGACGAGCTCTCTCTTTCCACTCTCTCTCTCTTCCTTTTTCTTTCTCTCTCTCTCTCTCTTCCTCTCTCACCCCCGCTAGCTTCCAATCTTCTTTCTCCTCCCCCTCTCTCTCCTCTCGCGCTCCCCCTATATCTCTCTTCTCGCGTCTTTCTCTCTCTCCTCTCACGGTAGACTTAGGTCCCGTCACCGCTAATCCCCCTACCGTCACCTCCCTTCTATTCCTTCGTCTTCTTCTCTTCTTCAACACCCCTGAGCGCCCCACGAGAACCCTAGCCGCCCTCTTGCTTCTTCGACCTTTCCTCGATCTCGTCACCACCTCCATCCCATCTCCTCCTCCTCGTCGTCGTCGCCATCTTCTTCTTCTTTCTCCTTTCCTTTAGCCTGCACCTCACAAAACCCCCACTGCTGCCAGAACCCATCACCATCGCCGCGACCTCCTTCGTCAACCTCGCCACCATCACCTCTCCCTCTCCTCTCTTCTCCTCCATCTCCCTTGCAACCGAGCACTCTCCTCGTTGCGAACCCTAGCACCACAACCACCTCCACCTGCATCCTACCTCACATCAACGCCCTAACCTGCGCCAACTCGTCGCCGTCTCATCGACGGCAGCCTCCTCTTCATCACAACCCTCTCCTGTCCTCGCCATATCTGCCAAACGACTCCAGCCACCAAGAATCTTGCGCACATGCACACCTAAACCCTTAAGCCGAGCCTTGCACATTCTCTGATCGCCGGAGTTCCTCCGACCATCGCCGTCGACGCCATCATTCCTCGGAATACCCAGTGAGCAATTCTCCTTGCCTCATTCTCATTCCTCATTTGCATTCTCTGTTTTCTTTCTTTCTATAATGTTTCTTTACCTTTAGTATTAGCGTTCGTTGTTTTCTGGTTCGCCGGAAACCGACCGTGCCGGCGACGATCCCCGACGACCCAGCAAGGACCCCTGACCCGTGTGATTCCACTGTTCGTCCTTTGGACTCATTCCGTGTACCGTGCGCGCGTCGCGACTTTTCCCGCCGACGCGAGGCGTTCCGTTTTCCGTGTCGCGATCCGTCGAGGTAAGTAAAACTTGCTATATGCTACTATATTATTTATACAAATTTATTTCATGATGGAACCTGTAAATTGATCCTAAGGCTATTAGTTTCCATTCTTGCGTTTTCGATGTCAAATTATAGCATTATAAGACTCGGGTTTAAATTATAACTTGTTGCACCTTGAAGTACAATATCACATACTCACATACGTGGTTAGATTATTTACTAGTTTACTGCATAATACATAGCACTGTTAAATAGTTTCTACCCTGAATAACCGGTGGCATCCATTGAGCATATTTTATATATCACTGCATCTTTAGACTAGTTAACCCATAATAACGAGATTTAACAATTCTATATTTGTTTAAGTGTAGGATATTTTAAAGTTGGAACCACAACCCTAACTCTAATCTATAACTGTACATCCTCATGCTTTAATCTGTACCCTTGCATATATCATCACCGTGTTTTATTTTATTGTTTCATCTGTACCCATGCTTGTTTGGTTTATACAGGTTTATATTTGTTTGATTTATGAGCACCCACATAGTATTTTATGCTTTCTGACATGACCTGTGCACTTCCTATTTGTTACGACATGGTACCGTACACACTTGACATGACATGACACCTAAATACACTACTCAACTTGACCTGATGTACCATGGCTTTACCTGTTACCTGATCTTGTGTCTAATGCCAACAAACCTAACATGTAGTCCTTACGGACCATTATGTTGTCTATCCAGACAAACCTGCACCTACCTGATCCTGTGTTGGCATTAGTTTTTGATTACTGAATACCTGGCTTGACACACATAACTTGAGGGTATGGGGAAATCAATGATGAAACCTGACTTGTCACTCGACAGTTGCTTGCTTTTACTGATCAGTTTTTGAGGCTAGGCCCGCCCCGTGACGATGCTGTTGACATCGTTGGTCTGTACCCTTTTCCTTTTAGTGCCTAGCGGCACGTCTCGGTTTCAACCCGAGAGTCTTAGACCGTGGTCCCGGGCATGCACGGGATACTATTGAGTTACATCGATGATTCATCAAATTGATTTCAAAGACTTGAGAGTAGATAACCAACAGACCAGTTAGTTTACTCACTACACACTACTTTTTACTATCCTTACTTATATCACTGTTATGCTTGTTTTACCTTTCATACTCATACTTGCATGTATTGCTACCCCTGTTTTATTATTGCTTGATGTTATGACGCGCCGACGTCTGGGTTTTGCATGGCCCAGATTCTTCTACCTTGTTGCAGACTGGGCAGGAGTATTGCCGCTGTTAGACTGAGCGGGGAACTTCCTGTCGGTATGTAGTCTTACTTTTCAGGTTTCATTATCGTATCTTTTGCTTCCGCATATCATTACTTCTTGACTTTTTCATTCTGGCTCATGGACATGTACTAGATAGTTTAGTTTACATTCCTGTTCTTGATATCTCTACAGCCGTAATATGACTGTGGAGGGATTTTTCCTATCCACAGGTAGCATGGTTGGCTATGTCATGTGCCCAGCTTAGCGTACTCTGGGAAGCGGGGCGTGACACGAAGTTTGACTCTTGGTTATCTGTACACTGCCGAGTCATGGAACTGGGGGTTGCCGCTGTTCCGCTTTGCTTGATGTTGTGTCTGTCGTAATGAGAAGAATGTTGAGATGATCTCTAGGTTGTCTGTGAACCATTGAGATTTGGCTTCTTCTTCTGATGAAACCTGGGGGAGAAGGGTGTGGTTTTTTCTTTATTTGCGTCCCTGGATTGTATACAGGGATTGTTGTGATATCACCTGTAGGGCATAAATTTTATTTTTATTTTTATTTTATTTCTTTCTGCGATGCTCTATCATTTCAGCTTTTATATCGCGAAGGTCGCGATTGCCCCATTATTTCGGCTATTTTTTGCGGTGCCCAATCATTTCGGCTATTTTGCATGCATACATTTTTACTTGCTGATTTTGCTGCAAGTTGCTCCATCATTTCGGCTATCTCGTATGTATGTGTGGCTTGCTGGCTTTTCGCTGCAAGTTTGGAATCAGACACTGATTTCGGCATCAGCACCGCTACAACTGGGATATTGCCAGGAGCGAATCATCATTTGCCTCTGTCGATATTGAACAAAGGTGGCTTAGAAAACAGGGTTAGGGTCCTATCGACTAAGGTTTTTGACTTCATGAGCCATAAGGGTCTCACAAAGGTATTTCTCCCTGCGAGTCGTGAGGATCTCGTAGGTGTGTTTTCTCCTTAGGAATCGTGGGGACTCCTAAGTGTATGTTCTCTGATAAGTCGTAAGGATCCTACAAGAGTGTTTTCACCTTATAACTCGAGAGGACTTACAAGGGTTGTTCACCGTGCGAACATGTCCCTAGTCACGGATGGGACTTGGTTAGGGAAATGTTTATTCGCGCCCGTGGATTATATACAAGGGTCAGTGTTGCACCGCTTGTAGAGCAGTATTGGAGGTTGTGGGGGCTTCTTAAGAACAGGTTCAGGTCTCTGTAACTTAAGACTTTCAAATCTTATGAGCCGTGAGGATCCAATAAGAGGGTTCTCCCTACGGGTCGAGAGGATCCCGTAGGCGTAATTTCTCCTTAGGAATCGTGGGGATCCCTAAGTGTGTTGCTCTCTTGTGAGTCGTAAGGATCTCACGCGGGTGATTTCTCCTTACAAGGTCGAGAGGACCTTGTAAGTGTCTTTTAACGAGGTTGCGTCCTTTTGGGTTTTCACAAACACTCGCCGGTAGCCCTGCTGTTTTTACTCACGGAGCCCTTTCGGGTTTTCATCCGTGCCCATTTTGCTTATGGACATACCGTTTTCTTTTTTCTTATTTTTTTAATATATATAACGAGGTTGCGCCCTACCGGGTTTTCACAAACACTCGCCGGTAGCCCTGCTGTTTTTACTCACGGAGCCCTTTCAGGTTTTCATCCGTGCCCATTTTGCTTATGGACATACCGTTTTTTTTTTTTTTTTATCTAGTATAAGCTTTGGGATGCTGCAATCCACCGTAGTTTATCGACATCTCTGTCAACAGCTAGTTTTAGGACATAGTGGTCCGTTGTTAGTTTAAGGACGTTTCGGTCCGTGGTAAAGGAAGCCGGTTACTGTTGATGAAGTTTGGGCTTAGGAAGATAGCGAGCGGACATAGTCGTTGTCATCTGTCATTGACCTAGGCCATGACTCGTTAAGCGTAGCATTTCTTCAGGAAGCGACCGTTTATTGGCCTGAAAGGTCTTTCACCATGCATGTCCATGAGTAGATAGGCTCCACCCCGGTAGACCTTGTCTATGATGTACGGGCCTTCATAGTTCGGCTCGAATTTTCCCCGCTTGGCGCGATTAGGGATCATAGGTCTTTTAACCACTAGCACGAGTTCACCTTGGCGGAATGTCCTCGGCCTGGTCAATCTGTTAGTGTATATACCTTAGGGGCCATTATTGTATCATACTTGTATGTATATTACTTAATGGAAGCTTGGGATATTCACAGTTGTACATACAGTCTTGCTAAATATGGTAGTATGCTACTTGGTTTGTGTCTACTTTAATATGTGCATATGTTTCTTGTAACATATCACTTATACATATTAGTAGAGCCCATAGGTTCTTTGCTTGATTACCAGCGTTGTGATGGCAGTCACACTAGGGGGGCTGGGTAGTCTATAAGCAACATCCTGTAGGGTTCCTAGGCACACCCATGAGGTTCTACAACAGATCAAACTTGCCAAAATCAAAATTTTTCTATGTGCCAAGTAACCCTAAGCAAGATCGTAACTAGAGGATAGGCGAAAACGATATAAGTTAACAACTTAACTTAGAGTGAACGGAAAATACAACCTTTGTAGATCCGGTCCTCCACCTCCATAGCTCCGTGACGATGTGCCTTCGCTGCAATCATCGGATCCCGGACTCTAGAGTTGGTTTCATCGGAGAAATGGTCGGGCTATATCGTAGACTTCGATGCCGAAGATGATCTACGTCGAGATAACTCAAACTCAAGCTCCACCTTCACCAAGTCATGAAACTTGTGAAGAAAACACCCTATACTATATGGCAAGTGGTAGAGGATGATGAAATAGGAAGTGGGTTCACTTTAGAATTGGATTTCTCACTCTTTTACTCATGGAACCATTGGAGGTAGCATGGTTTCTTCTTCTTGAAGAAGAAGAAGAAGAAGAAAAAGAATATGATGAATAAAAATAAAATTAATTTATTAATAATAATAAATCAAGTGATCTTATCATAATGCAACCTTGGGTTAGTTTAACAAGTGTAGAGAATAAACTATGGTTTGAGTGAATGGTCAGGTTTAGGAAAGAAACAAAAATGGTCAAAGCTTCATGAAGCTTCAACAAAAGAACAAAAGAAGCAACCATTTCATTTCTTGCCCTAAAATAAATGAAAAGAAATAAATAAATAAGTAAATCAAACCCTAACCATTAACCTAATCATGGTTTAATCATACACACCCAAGTTTGCATGTATCATCAAACATGATACAAACTAGTGCACAAAACTATATCATATATACAATGTGCACATCAAGTGAGAAAATCCATCTTTATGTGAACAAATACTAGTTAATGTAAAGTGATATATCTAATATATAATTATACATTAAATCATTAAATCAACACTTGATTTAATGATCCGGTCATACTGCATATAACCGACTAATATCAATTGTATCAATGTATCGAATCAACACTTGATTCGGTAACCCGGCTATATCTTATATAACCGTCCATTGATACAAATCGCGAGAATAGAATGCAGTATCACATACTGGTATTATTCTCGGTCCCGCACATATCTCATATGCGCTCTTATTTCATTTCGCTTGAGCCAGGAAACCTCTGTGTAGGACTCTAAAGACTCGTCAATACGCCGGTAGCAGGTGATGATCATATCAAACACGCACAAGCCGCAAGCGGTCTGCTAAACGTAACGGTCACCCGGGTATTGAGCGATCAGAAGATCAACGAGCAAGCCCGCTCACACTCCTGTGAATCCAACCAGCAACACTTACCGTACAGTCCGGTCTGTTCGTCTGATATGTCGCATATCTCTCCTAGGGGTGGTAAACGTCAGACCCCGGTAGCTTGATAAGTTATGCCGATGTAAGGTCCATAACATTCGTGAAACTACTGATAACTCTTACCAGTATATCACTACAACCCTGGCCAGGGATTTCCAGTTATGGCCAGTCGAGCATAGCGCAATATCAACCCCCAATACCAGGAGAGACGAATCCCCTCCTATCGCTCATTGCCTCTATGTGAATCGGGACTGTACCCAAAAACCACCTGTTTGCATGACTCAGTAGAGCCGTGGTAGAGTGGAAATCAAAGCACAGTGGGAGACACACAAGACTCTATGACGATCTCGGGTCAACAGACTAAGCTGTACTAGTGTCACCAGAGAACTGCCATCTGACGTGAGGTATAATACCATCTGGGAGTTCTCGGCGAGTCCGTTCAGTATACCCAGTCATCACTGAGCACCCGCATACCATCTCTGATGTCAAACACCAATGGATATGGGATCATCCATCGCCCATCACATGGATCGAGAAGATACACGCTAGTCTACTCTGGAATATCGATGCCCCGTCTCGATATTCCCACGACTAGGAACATTGAAGGATGTACTCATGGACTACCCTGGTCCCACTAGCATGATCTACATCATAGTCCTGGAAGTCGAGTACACATCCTAAGGGCTTTATCAACATGTAACAGAGAGACAGAAAGTATACATGTTAAGATAAAGAGCAACCAGATAGCGTACTATCATGTCGAGCAAGAAAGTCCTACCTATATATGTCCCAGCATCCACTACAATATACATCCAATGTACAGTAATGGCCTCTAGGGCATACATATAACTAACAATCTCCCACTTGCACTAGGGCCATCTGTAGCAGTAGTTGTAGTATCTAATACTCAACCATCCCCTAAAAGTCTCTCTTTGGGAAAAGGCCTTTGTGAGTGGATCCGCCGTGTTGTCCTCTAAGTCTACTCTCCTAACCTCGATCACCGTAGAGATCAACTATCTCCATGATCAGGTGATGCTGCCTCAGAATATGTCTGGGTCACTGATAGGACCAGGGTTCCTTGGCCAAAACCACACTTCCATTGTCACACAATGGTAGGAACCTAGTTCATCTCATGAACCAATATACACCTAAACTTCCTTTTTGGTAGTATCTTTAATAGCGATGTTACCAGCCTTTATCGTCTAGTTTGCCACGGTATCTAGCTTGGAACTTTTCCAACACACCGTCCCTTCACTGAGGGTAAAGACAATGCCTGCGACTGACATTCAGTCGTCCTTATCACCCTAGAACCTTTCCAGTGATTCTCCCCAGGATCAACTGATACCATCTCACTACAACTAGTGAGAATCCTAACATCCATTTAGATCTATCTTATAGATCCAAAACCCAGGATTTAGGAGGTATCATTTTGATTCTGTATGGAGAATCCATGTGATAAGAGGAGATTGACCGTGCGTAGCATAGGAAACTCTTTTCCTATCAAGAGTATGTTGTCCACGTACAATACGAGGATGACCACCTTACTCTCTACTACCTTTTTGTATATACAAGGTTCATCTACCATTTTGATGAAGTCAAACTCTTTGACTACCACATCAAAACAGACGTTCCAACTCCGCGATACCTGCTTTATTCTGTAAAGCAACTTGCACACGTTTCCGCTGCTCCCACTGTTTACGAAGCCCTCTGGCTGTGTACTTATAGACGTTCTCTTCTAAATCTATATTTAGAAAAGCAGTCATGACACCCAACCACCAGATATCGTAGTCATGGTATGTAGCAATGGCAAGTAGGATCCGGATGGACTTAAGCATAGGCACTGGAAAAAGGTTTCATCATTATCCACGCATGGTCGATGACGAAAACCTTTAATAAGTCTGGCTTTGAAAGTCTCAACTTTTCCATCTACACCAAGTAATCTTCTCAAGATATACTTGCTCCTGATGGGGATTCAACCCTTCAGATACAGCAACCAAAGTCCATATTTTGTTGGTGTATATGGATTCCATCTCAGATCGCTAAGCATGCAGCCATTCTTACAGAATCCTTACTCTCGATGGCCTGCTCGAAACTAGTTGGGTCATCATCTCATGATGCATTCCTCGCTCCCACTGTCATCGAGAAACCAAAGTATCTCTCAGGCGGATGAGGAACCCTACTAGATCGGCGGAGAGGCTGAGGTTCGTCGGGGACTATAGAATCCTTTGGTTCTGTCAAATCATCAGCTGCAGTTTGTATAGCTGGAACCTTTCCAGTTCTACAGAACTGACATTGTCTCGATCTTGTCCGGATTTTGCTTTTGACATAGGCCGGACAACCCCAAATCTTAACTTGCTTAAGAGATGGGTTTTTCCCATACCATATCTCATATGGAGTGGTAGGCACTGATTTGATTCGAACCCAATTCAATAGATATGCAGCTTCTCAAGTGCATAACTTCCAAAAGGAAACATGTAACTCAGTAGTACTCATCATAGAGCGCACCATATCATATAGGGTGCGATTGCTCCGCCCTGATACACCGTTGTGCTGTGGTGTATTCAGAGGAGTAACACCGAGAGAGAATCTCATTCTTCTTTAGAATAGTCCAAGAATTCTATGCACAAGTATTCTCCTCCCTGATCTTATCATAGGACATAATACTTATACCCGGTTTTTGGTTCTCTATTTCTAATTTATATTCTGTGAATATCTCAAAAGGTTCGGACTTGTGTTTCAACAGGAACATATGTCTGAATCTTGAGAGATTATCAGAGAATGTAATGAAATACAAAGAACCGGTCTTGGCATGTGTAGACAGGGAATCTACATACATCAACATGTATCATCCCAAGAGTTTACTAACTCTTTCTCTGTTTCCAGCAAACGGAGCTATGGTCATCTTATCTTTGTGACATGACTGGCAAGTTTCACAAGATGTAAATTCAAACTGATTTAAATATGCATCTAGAATGTAACTTAAGCTAGTCGGGTCGCATTGATATGACCTAGTCTACAATGCCTCAAGAATGATTCGTTCATTTCTGAACTCTTCCTCTTGTGTGTGTTCTGTATACTAGGAACTGTAGTTTGATTTAGAACATCAATGCTTTTAGATAACGTGCCTGAACCGATCAACTTTTGATATAGGAAATGTTCAAAATATTATCCAACAATACAAAATTATATCCTTCTTTACTAATAAAGAGACTGATATGATTTTGTACATCAGGTTCGGTATCTAATAACATCCGTTCAAAATCAATGTACTGGTAATACAGGGTGACAGTGACCAACAGACTTGGCTGCAATACTTGCCCCGTTTTCTGTCTCATGAAACTTATCACTCGTTCTCAGTTCTCTGCCTTTCTGTAGCCCTATGTAACAGATTACATATCTGGGATCCTGATCCGGTATCAGATACCCAGGACACAGAGGATATTGAGAAACAGTTCTGTGTAACGAACACACCCAAAGAAGATGCATCATATGCACTTTCTTCGTTTGGGCGGCATGGGAATCTTTGTATTCCCCTATTTCCTGCTCTGTCTTATAACAATTATAAGTTGGAGCGGGACCAACGTTCCCCAGCTCAGTATAACAAGCGGGTTCGGTCAATTTATCCATATTATTATTTTGATTAAGGCGTGACATGGTCGCTATCTGGAGAGAGAGAGAAGAAAACACTCTGCGTGCACTCTTGCAAGATTAGATTGGTTATATATTTTATCTAATCAGGATGGCTCCTACTGTTTTTATCAAATCTTCCTTCAAACCCTAAAAGGAAAGACTAGCCGGGATTAATTACACTCTACAAGTTCGCCAATCTTTCAGCCAGGCCAGTGTCGGTACTTTGAGGGAGATTCCCCGTGTTTTCGCACGGACCTAATTAAAGTAAACCTCGTTTTCCCAGAGGCGTAACCCCGTTGACATCTTTCTAGACACCTACTTGATCGGCTAATTGTAAAGTGCAAAACTCTCCCAGGAGTAACAATTACTCGCAGTGGGTATCGGGATCCAACTATCATATAGAAGGTATGCAATCTCATTGCAAATTTCAACACTTGAAACTCCCGATAAAGGTTTTTACCCCTAGCACCTATGACCTTAACTATGGTCAACAAATTATAAGTACTAGTCAAGTTCTACCCGTCATTTCGTGATTAATTAGACCCACCCACATGACCCTTAACTAAGGACAACAAAGTCACGCGACTGTCCTAACTAATCGCATCATATGCGGTGTAGGAAGACATCACTTAGCTACCGTACACTGTGCCTTGACTATGGTCAACAAACACAACACGAATACTAAGTACTCTACTTCCTAAAATGACGGAGGGTTGTGGATGGTTTTTAATAGAACCTTTAACGCTTTGAACTTGATCTCGTTGCGGAATCAAATGGTTTTTAAATGGAGTGTTTTTGAGGCTTTTCTAGTTTTGCTAAAGGGGTCACTCCCGGTGAAGGGATCGTCGGCCCTTTCCTCATCGAATAAGGTGCAGGATATATCATATATACCGCTGTGCAAAGCAGAAACTATAGAAACAATCAAAAGACAAACCGAGGGTTGTAGCATCTGCCAGTTATTGCTAAAGGAGTCTGTCACGCCCCGCTTCCCAGTGTACGGCGAAGGGGACGCGACGAGACCCGCTACGTATATACTTAGAAGTACATACGCTAAGCGTAACTAAGCAATATAAAGTAAATCACAAGAGACGAATGATATAGAAATAACAGCAACTTTTATTAATAACATCCTTTGTACAATACATGGAAAGGAAAATACAACTGAAATAAAGATGCCTAAACAGTGGCATAACAGGAAATGAAAATACGGAAAAGAACAAGGTACAATATCTAGAGCTCGGGGTCTTAGTGTAACGGCTCCAAGTCTTCACCGGTGGACTCGATCTCAGCTTGATCCAACGCACCTGACGACATTTAAAGAAGAAAGAAACAGAATGTCGTCAGCGAACAGATCGCTCGGTAAGTCCCAAAGATAAGGGGAGAAATAGAATAGACAGAGAGTAAGAGAGAGAGGGAGAGGGTGGCTTTTATATTGTTTTATTATTGTAGTATGGTGTTAACGCTGTTGTTGTAGCTTGGTACAGAAGGATGCCAGTGTATAGGAGAGGGGTCTCAGTATGCTAGAGACTAGGGCAAATGGAAGTACAAGGCTCCGTTATACAACCCGGAACAACGACAATTGGATTCAGGTTAGGTGTCTTAATCTTACCGTCTCGTGCCACCTTTAACACCTTCCGTACCAATCTACCCCTTAAACCCCGCGATGTCTTGTTTGTATTGTTATGTTGTAAAATTGTATTGATTGCATGATTGATTGATTGACTGACCGAAATCATGATATCAGGAAACGGTTATAACCGTAGAGTCATGTAAATGGAATGCTGGGAAACATGTAAAAGGAATATATCCATGGTTCGGTTCAGTCAAGTTGTATAGATTATTAACTGGATTCTGGGATTCATGTATTCATATTGAGTTGGAATATTAAAGAATGTAGATTGACTTGAATCATATTCAAGTCAGAAATAGTC
Source organism: Agapanthus africanus (assembly GCA_030015575.1). NCBI lineage: Eukaryota > Viridiplantae > Streptophyta > Magnoliopsida > Asparagales > Amaryllidaceae > Agapanthus > Agapanthus africanus. The sequence continues at coordinate 706,437,180 of CM057340.1, forward strand.
AGACTCTAACCCGAGTCAAACTAAAAGAAAGATAATTTGAAGTTCTATAATTGTTAGGGGCCTTATTGTAATTTATAAAACTTGAGGGGGTTTTATGTAAAAAGTACTATTGTATAGTTTTCAAAATACACCTCAAGTATTTATTATTCGTCTTTATAGTTATAATGAGTATGAATTTTATTTGTGTTATTCTAGTGAATATATCCTAATAAAAGTATTAATTGATTTATTTGAAACTCATGGTATTTTAATGTAACTTTTAATCTTGTAATTTTAGAAAAAGATGAAAACTTCATCTTATGATAAAATAGGTTTTTAAATGATAATTAAATATATATTAATACAAGAATAATTTTAAATAATATTTTATTTTCCAAAATCTCATTTTTTTTCTTAAATGCCGTATTTTAAACCTTACGAGACCGAATGCTCCTTTCGGAGGTCTGAATCTCGTACTACTAGCCCGCGGGTGCACGATGAACCGTACTATCCCTAACAGGTTCCCCAAAAATGGGTTGTAGTGGCACTTTGCTTAGGTTTAACAAATACTATTCATTTAGGAAAACGGTTTTATAAATAAAAGGTATTTATTTGTAAAAGGTGTAAATTTCAGTATTTTAGTTTCTAGGGTTTCCTAAGCCAACTAACCTATTTCTAAGGTCTAAACGACAAGTCATTAGAAGCCTCAAATCGCCTCTTCACCGTCAATTGCGGCCAGGTAAGTGCCAGGTAAGTGGGAAGGAACCACAGTCGTGTGCCTAATTAAATACCACTAGTTTTAGACACACTTGCCTAGACACCACAAGACAGTTTAGATAAACGATTGATATCCATGACATATCGTGCTTTTATTTTAAAAGATTTTATTTAGAATTGTGTACAACTTAAAGCTTTCAAGAAGGGTTTATAAAGAATATGGTATTTTAGTGAAAAGTCCTATATTTTCGTATTCTATATTTTGACGTTTATCAATTAGGGTTATATTTGTGCATGTGTAGAGGTAGGTCATTACCTCGTGACTTATTTTAAGGTTTAATGAAGTTTTAGAGGTTAAATATGATGTATTAAACTTGAAGGTATTAAAGCGCAAGAATACAGTATTTGAAAACGTTATCATTTCATGTGTGAAAATTCATTCAAATTGATTTCTACAAGTTTAGTGATCAAGATAAACATATTTAAGAGTGAGGGAATTAATTAGAACAAGAAAAATAAACTTTATGGTATTTTTATGAAAAGAATACGGTTTTACAAGAAAGCTAACATTTCATGTGAGAAACTTTATTTAAATTGGTTTATGGGTGATTAATAGTCAACATGAATATAGGTAGATATTATGAATTAGGTGACAAGTGGAAATTTGTAGAAAAACCGAATCGGAAATCGGTTTGTTCCGATTTCCGTCGGGTTCCAAAAGGTCGTATTTTCTATTAACAGAAAAGAGAGATAGAAGAGATGGGACTTACGGTTTTGGACAAACTAAGGAGGCTAAGAAAGTGGTGGTTGTCGGTGCGTCGAAAACGTCGCGAAGATTCTAGTACGATTGTCGGAATTCGTCGTCGGTTTCGACAGCGCTTCGCTTCTCGCTCTTTTTCTAACGTACCGAGTTCTCTTGAGAATTTGGAAGAGTGGACTTAGAGTTGTAGGGTAAAATGGTAGAGGGTAGGGATGTTTATATAGGGCTAGGCTAGGGTTAGGGTTTTAATTAAAAAAAATATATAAAAATCATTAAAAATCATTAAACCTAGGAGTAAAAGGGATTTATTGGCCAAATTAAAACCGATCCAGGTATAATAAGTGTGCAAGAGGGTTGACCAAGTCAAGAGCCAACTTTTCTCAGTTGGTGACTCGGCCGTCTGGCCAAGTCCGGCCGGCGGCGCCGGACCGAGTCGGCCGATTCGCCGGCCGACGGCGCCGAGTCAGGCCGAGTCAGGCTTCCAGTGGCCGGGGATTTTCTGGGGGTACAATTTGGTATATTTACATTTTGTTGTCCAGTACATATTTTGGGAGTTATGGCATTTTTACCGTTGACTTCCAAAAAAATTAAAACAAAATAAATACAAAAATAATGTGGGGCATGGGATTTGAACTCCGGTGGCTTGGTTCAGCAGTGCAAGGTATTACCAATGAGCTACAAGCTCCTTCTTGTAATTATTGTGGTTTTTAATTACTTAAACTGATAGCAGCAAGAATAAATACTCTTAGTATACATTAAATTTAAAGTAATTTCTTGTACACTAAAAATGGAGTTATTTCATTCTTGTAGCTTGTAATTAAAAACAAAAATAATTACCTAAATCTTGTGCTCAGGCTAAAATACCCCTTTGTGGATTTTAAAAATATTTTGAAAAAAATTTGTATAGGAAAAAGTGTATAAGAAAATTAGGGTTGTTACATTCTACCCTCCTTATAAAAATTTCGTCCTCGAAATTTGTAAAAAGAAAGTGTAACAATGCAAAAAAGTTTGGCGAATAAAAGTGATACGATGGTGAAAAAAAAGGCTTACCGGTGTTACCTTGACCTACAGTCTCGGCTTCTACAGCTTCTAATGTGAAGGTCTGTCGCCGTGGTATATTCCTTCTAGCTGGAGGTACATTCTGCCTTCTAGACCTATTTCTCTGCCCTCTAGGCATGTCCCTCATTGCCTGTTGGAATTGGCGAGTAGGCTGTGCAGGTGGTGAAGCAGGTAGTGCAGGACGAGTTGCAGGAGCCTGGATGGTTGGCCGCTGCGGTTGGTTGGTGTATGTGTGAGATGAGTTGCTGTTGTAAGGACAGTTCCCAATTCCGTGGTTGGATGCGCCACAAATTAGACACAGGCCTTTTGCGCGCCTACAATCCTTCCACAAATGTCCCTTTCTATGGCAGTAATGGCAAATTTCTTCAGTCCTCCTGGGTTCAAACAATGGCCTGGAAGAGGCTCCACCTGCCATCTGGTTGGCAGGGCGCTTGACTCCTGCAGACTGAGGTCTGCCCCTCTCTTTTATTACTGCCTCATAACTGCGGGCAGCTTCTAGAGCTTCCTCGTGAGTCAAGAACTTTCCTGTGGCTAGAGCAGTCTTAATCTCGGTGTCCAAACCTTGTTGAAAGCGACGGGCTCTGATGTCGTCCGTCGGTATCAAGTGTGCCGCGAATCGGCTCAACATGGTGAATTCAGCGTCGTATTCATCTACCGATTTGTCCCACATTGATCCTTGCTGTAGATGAATAAACTGCTGCTCCATGGCGAACCTGGCAGTCACAGGGAAATATTTCGCGTCGAACTTCTCGCAAAATGTCTTCCATTCAATCGGCCGTACCAGACGGGTTTCTTCCGCCTTCCACCAATTGCGAGCATTATCCGTGAGCTGTAGTTTTGCTACACGGACCCAAGCGTTGTCTGGCACTTGAGCTGCTGCCAGATCGTCTTCGATGCTTTGTGCCCATTCTTCCGCTTCAAGAGGGATTCCTTTACCAGAGAACTGCTTTGGGTGCAAAGCCCTGAATTGCTTTACTCCCGGTGCATCGGTCTGAGGACGGTTCAAAAGTTGTTGCTGTCCCTCAAGAAGACTGCGGATCGCCTCGAATAGCATCATTTGCTCAGTGGGTGGTGCAGGAATAGCTGGTGTGAGAGGTAGTGTTGGAGGGGTGTTGTTGACGTTGGTGCTGGTGTTGTTCGGGGAATCCATAACCTTGAAGAAAAATTTGGATTGGGACAGATTCAAATACATGAAATGATTTGATTTAAGGAATAGAAGTTTGCAAGATTCAAGGAACATGAATTGTAAAGAATGTTTTAGTTGCTGGTTCTTGTGTTATATTGCTTAGGTTGTTCACACAGACCAGAACTGCATGACAGGGATTCATACAGCTCTGACCTGCATGGGCCACCAACAAAACCTGTCACGCCCCGCTTCCCAGTGTACAGCGAAGGGGACGCGACGAGGCCCGCTACGTATATACTTAGAAGTACATACGCTAAGCGTAACTAAGCAATATAAAGTAAATCACAAGAGACGAATGATATAGAAATAACAGCAACTTTTATTAATAACATCCTTTGTACAATACATGGAAAGGAAATACAACTGAAATAAAGATGCCTAAACAGTGGCATAACAGGAAATGAAAATACGGAAAAGAACAAGGTACAATATCTAGAGCTCGGGGTCTTAGTGTAACGGCTCCAAGTCTTCACCGGTGGACTCGATCTCAGCTTGGTCCAACGCACCTGGCGACATTCAAAGAAGAAAGAAACAGAATGTCGTCAGCGAACAGATCGCTCGGTAAGTTCCAAAAATAAGGGGAGAAATAGAATAGACAGAGAGTAAGAGAGAGAGGGAGAGGGTGGCTTTTATATTGTTATATTATTGTAGTATGGTGTTAACGCTGTTGTTGTAGCTTGGTACAGAAGGATGCCGGTGTATACGAGAGGGGTCTCAGTATGCTAGAGACCAGGGCAAATGGAAGTACAAGGCTCCGTTATACAACCCGGAACAACCGCAATTGGATTCAGATTAGGTGTCTTAATCTTACCGTCTCGTGCCACCTTTAACACCTTCCGTACCAATCTACCCCTTAAACCCCGCGATGTCTTGTTTGTATTGTAATGTTGTAAAATTGTATTGATTGCATGATTGATTGACTGACTGACCGAAACCATGATATCAGGAAACGGTTATAACCGTAGAGTCATGTAAATGGAATGCTGGGAAACATGTAAAAGGAATATATCCATGGTTCGGTTCAGTCAAGTTGTATAGATTATTAACTGGATTCTGGGATTCATGTATTCATATTGAGTTGGAATATTAAAGAATGTAGATTGACTTGAATCATATTCAACTCAGAAATAGTCAGACTCTAACCCGAGTCAGACTAAATGAAAGATAATTTGAAGTTCTATAATTGTTAGGGGCCTTATTGTAATTTATAAAACTTGAGGGGGTTTTATGTAAAAAGTACTATTGTATAGTTTTCAAAATACACCTCAAGTATTTATTATTCTTATTTATAGTTATAATGAGTATGAATTTTATTTGTGTTATTCTAGTGAATATATCCTAATAAAAGTATTAATTGATTTATTTGAAACTCATGGTATTTTAATGTAACTTTTAATCTTGTAATTTTAGAAAAAGATGGAAACTTCATCTTATGATAAAATAGGTGTTTAAATGATAATTAAATATATATTAATACAAGAATAATTTTAAATAATATTTTATTTTCCAAAATCTCATTTTTTTTCTTAAATGCCGTATTTTAAACCTTTCGAGACCGAATGCTCCTTGCGGAGGTCTGAATCTCGCACTACTAGCCCGCGGGTGCACAATGAACCGTACTATCCCTAACGGGTTCCCCAAAAGTGGGTTGTAGTGGCTCTTTGCTTAGGTTTAACAAATACTATTCATTTAGGAAAACGGTTTTATAAATAAAAGGTATTTATTTGTAAAAGGTGTAAATTTCCGTATTTTAGTTTCTAGGATTTGCTAAGCCAACTAACCTATTTCTAAGGTCTAAACGACAAGTCATTAGAAGTCTCAAATCGCCTCTTCACCGTCAATTGCGTCCAGGTAAGTGCCAGGTAAGTAGGAAGGAACCACAGTCGTGGACCTAATTAAAACCACTAGCCTTAGACACACTTGCCTAGACACCACAAGACAGTTTAGATAAACGATCGATATCCATGACATATCGTGCTTTTATTTTAAAAGATTTTATTTAGAATTGTGTACAACTTAAAGCTTTCAAGAAGGGTTTATAAAGAATATGGTATTTTAGTGAAAAGTCCTATATTTTCGTATTCTATATTTTGACGTTTATCAATTAGGGTTATATCTGTGCGTGTGTAGAGGTAGGTCATTACCTCGTGACTTATTTTAAGGTTTAATGAAGTTTTAGAGGTTAAATATGATGTATTAAACTTGAAGGTATTAAAGCGCAAGAATACGGTATTTGAAAACGTTATCATTTCATGTGTGAAAATTCATTCAAATTGATTTCTACAAGTTTAGTGATCAAGATAAACATATTTAAGAGTGGGGGAATTAATTAGAACAAGAAAAATAAACTTTATGGTATTTTTATGAAAAGAATACGGTTTTACAAGAAAGCTATCATTTCATGTGAGAAACTTTATTTAAATTGGTTCATGGGTGATTAATAGTCAACATGAATATAGGTAGGTATTATGGATTAGGTGACAAGTGGAAAATGTTAAACTTTCCGATCGAATAATCAAACACCTATGTTTTCCCGAAACAGCTCAACACTTGAAATAAGTTTAAAAACATCCATTTCATGCCACAGTATCAACGGTCCAGCCGTAGAAGGGTCAAGCCAACGCCTCACATGTGGCACGCCGTACTGCCCCAAACCCTAAGGTTCAAAGGGCAGTTCAAGACGGTCACATAATCGAGTTAAGGTTTGTTGTCTTCTAGAGGGTCCATCGCGTTACTTGCACTACTTAGAACGTTCTTAAACCACGGAAAAATCCAACACTTGGAAATTTCCCGGCAGGCGAAAAAATGGGTATTTATATCCGGTCGAACTTTTTAACAGTTTCTGAAATATCCGGAAAAACATAAACGAAGTTAAATTATCCGATCGAATTAACGAGTCCCCAATAAAACCCTAGAAAACTCAACACTTGAGTGGAATTAAAAAATTCCCAGAAAAAAATGACAAGAAAGGACCTAAGAATAAATATATGAAGTTTGAGGGACTAATTCACAATTTTGGCCGCGGAACCGCCGCCAAACCCTTGGTTTGGCCGCGGTTCCGCGGTCAAATTTTTGCGTTAGAGGTCCGTACTTCACAGTAATTTTTATATTTTCCTGCTTAATTTTATGAGTATTTTTAATTCACAAAAATCCACAGTTTGAAAAAATGTACAGAGAAGGGTTTTGATCGGGGTTTCGGGGTTCGATCGGATCTCTAACTTCATCTACACTTCGCCTGAACCTCTAGCTAGGCTCTGATACCACTGTAGGGTTCCTAGGCACACCTATGAGATTCTAAAACAGATCAAACTTGCCAAAATCAAAAATTTTTCTATGTGCCTTGTAACCCTAAGCAAGATCGTAACTAGAGGATAGGCGAAAACGATATAAGTTAACAACTTAACTTAGAGTGAACGGAAAATACAACCTTTGTAGATCCGGTCCTCCACCTCCATAGCTCCGTGACGATGTGCCTTCGCTGCAATCATCGGATCCCTGACTCTAGCGTTGGTTTCATCGGAGAAATGGTCGGGCTAGGTTGTAGACTTCGATGCCGAAGATGATCTACGTCGAGGCAACTCAAACTCAAGCTCCACCTTCACCAAGTCATGAAACATGTGAAGAAAACACCCTATACTATATGGCAAGTGGTAGCGGATGAAGAAATAGGAAGTGGGTTCACTTTAGAATTGGATTTCTCACTCTTTTACTCTTGGCACTATTGGAGGTAGCATGGTTTCTTCTTCTTGAAGAAGAAGAAGAAGAAGAAAAAGAATACGATGAATAAAAATAAAATCAATTTATTAATAATAATAAATCAAGTGATCTTATCATAATGCAACCTTGGGTTAGTTTAACAAGTGTAGAGAATAAACTATGGTTTGAGTGAATGGTCAGGTTTAGGAAAGAAACAAAAATGGTCAAAGCTTCATGAAGCTTCAACAAAAGAACAAAAGAACAAAAGAAGCAACAATTTCATTTCTTGCCCTAAAATAAATGAAAAGAAATAAATAAATAAGTAAATCAAACCCTAACCATTAACCTAATCATGGTTTAATCATACACACCCAAGTTTGCATGTATCATCAAACATGATACGAACTAGTGCATAAAACTATATCATATATACAATGTGCACATCAAGTGAGAAAATCCATCTTTAAGTGAACAAATACTAGTTAATGTAAAGTAATATATCTAATATATAATTATACATTAAATCATTAAATCAACACTTGATTTAATGATCCGGTCATACTGCATATAACCGACTAATATCAAGTGTATCAATGTATCGAATCAACACTTGATTCGGTAACCCGGCTATATCTTATATAACCGTCCATTGATACAAATCGCGAGAATAGAATGCAGTATCACATACTGGTATTATTCTCGGTCCCGCACATATCTCATATGCGCTCCTATTTCGTTTCGCTTGAGCCAGGAAACCTCTGTGTAGGACTCTAAAAACTCGTCAATACGCCGGCAGCAGGTGATGATCATATCAAACACCCACAAGCCGCAAGCGGTCTGCTAAACGTAACGGCCACCCGGGTATTGAGCGATCAGAAGATCAACGAGCAAGCCCGCTCACACTCCTGTGAATCCAACCAGCAACACTTATTGTACAGTCCGGTCTGTTCGTCTGATATGTCGCATATCTCGCCTAGGGGGTGGTAAACGCCAGACCCCGGTAGCTTGATAAGTCATGCCGATGTAAGGTCCATAACATTCGTGAAACTACTGATAACTCTTACCAGTATATCACTACAACCCTGGCCAGGGATTTCCAGTTATGGCCAGTCGAGCATAGCGCAACATCAACCCGCAATACCGGGAGAGACGAATCCTCTCATATCGCTCATTGCCTCCATGTGAATCGGGACTGTACCCAAAACCCACCTATTTGCACGACTCAGTAGAGCCGTGGTAGGGTGGAAATCAAAGCACAGAGGGAGACACATAAGACTCTATGACGATCTCGGGTCAACAGACTAAGCTGTACCAGTGTCACCAGAGAACTGCCATCTGACGTGAGGTATAATACCATCTGGGAGTTCTCGGCGAGTCCGTTCAGTATACTCAGTCACCACTGAGCACCCGCATACCATCTCTGATGTCAAACACCAATGGATATGGGATCATCCATCGCCCATCACATGGATCAAGAAGATATACGCTAGTCTACTCTGGAATATCGATGCCCTATCTCGATATTCCCACGACTAAGAACATTGAAGGATGTACTCATGGACTACCCAGGCCCCACTAGTATGATCTACATCATAGTCTTGGAAGTCGTGTACACATCCTAAGGGCTTTATCAACATGTAACAGAGAGACAGAAAGTATACATGTTAAGATAAAGAGCAACCAGATAGCGTACTATCATGTCGAGCAAGAAAGTCCTACCTATATATGTCCCAGCATCCACTACAATATACATCCAATGTACAGTTATGGCCTCTAGGGCATACATATAACTAACACATCCTATACTTGTCCCTAGTCATAGGATTATCGAGACAGGGCATCGATACTCCAGAGTAGACTAGTGTGTATGCTTCTTATCCCAGTTGGGGAGATGGTCTGTCCCTCAGCCATCAGTACGTCGTACTGGAGATAGTATACAGGTGCTCGTTAGGTTACGGGTATACCGGACAGGACTCGCTGGGGAACTGATTGGTTGGTATTATACCCGTCGTCAGTTAACAGTTCCCAGGTGACATGAGTACAGCATAGTCCGCAGACTTGACACTGCTACTTCGTCTCGAGTGTGTCCTACTGTTCTTAGATTGCTACCCTACCACGGCTGAAAGGAGTTGTGCAAACAGGTAGCAGTTGGGTGCAGTCCTGAGCACTTGGAGGCAGTGGCGGTTAGACAGGATTCGTCTCTCCCGGTATTGGGAGTTGATATCGCGTTGTGTCAGAGAGCCATTACGCAAAGTCCCTGGCCAGGGCAAGCGAGATTTACTGGTAGGTTCCAGTAGTTTCTCAGGGTGTAATGGGCTACGCTCCGACACGACTTATACCGCTATTAGGGGACTGACGCTTGCCGCCCCCTAGGCTCTATATGCGATAGTCTTAGACGAACAGACCGGACTGTACGGAGATTGTCACATCAGGCTCAGTAGGAGTTCGGATGGGTTTCCTCATCAGCCTTCTTATCGACATCTACTTAGGGTCCGTTACGTACAGCTAGTGCCGCTTGCGGTCTGTGGTTAAAGCTACTGCTAGCATAGTGTCGAGTCTTTAGAGTCCCACACAGAGAGTTTTCCTGCTCCAGGCAAAACGATATAGAGGTCGTATGGTTTTACGACAAGGGTTCGGACGCATACGTGTTTAAACGCACGTACGACGTTCGGACAGTTTTTACTAGCCGGTTTTGGTTTAAGCCAGATTCTAGTATCGGCTTATTGGATTTATACTGTCTAAAATTTTTCCGTGTTTTCACGGATTGGAGGGGCGTTCTCGTAATTTTCCGAGAAGCTTCTGGAAGCATGGTGACTTGGGGTTAAGGTGGCATAAGCATTAATTGCTTAATGACTCATTTGTGTGATTCATCCTTAGTATTAAATGATGCATTAATTAGTTAATGAGTCATATGATGAATCACACAAGATGAATGCATCAACCATGATGATTAATCATTTATATTATTTATTTGATAAATTGTTATGGTTGATATATTCTAATGAGCTCATTATTCATATTCATTCTTATCATCACCTTCTCTCTCCTCAAGCTCTCTTATTCTTGAAACCCTAACCCTAACCTCTCATGTGTTGAGATCAAGGGTTAGCTAGACCAATACATCCATAACTTCACTCTATATCCCCTAGGTAGCTTAGATTAGCACTTTGATCAAGCTAGTTATCTCAAGTTAGAGATCAAGCTTGGCGTAGGAGCTCTCGGGTGGATCGTCTTTGACTCGAGGAGGCTGTTGAGGTGCCGACATTCCAAGGAGCCTTCGAGGAGTGGAGGACAGCGATGAAGACCCGAAGGACAAGTAACGTGAGGTATAACTTCGAATCCGAGTAGTTAAACCTCTCGTAGTTTGCTAGTAACGGTTTAGATATGATTCATGCGCTCAAGTCCGTGTTACGAAGCTTTGATAATCGTTTTTCATATATTCTGCCTCCCCGTAAGTTCGTGGGGTGCGTGACATGGACTTACAGTGGTATCAGAGCCAACTAAACCATTACTAGCTTGTTAGCAACTGATTAGAACTTCGATCGTCAGAAAACGCGAAAACGAAACCCCGGATACCCTAAGTTTCTGTTGATTTTAAAAGTGTCGAAAAAAATATTTGATATGCCTTAAAATTCACAGCAGGGAAATATAAGAATACTGGGAAAATACGTGATCCTAACTCGGCAAGACGGCCGCGGATCCGTGGCGGAGTCAACTCCGAGTTGACTCAGATTTTCACAGAAATTCATATTTTTTGGTTTTTTGTTTTCCTGTATATTCTGTTTTTGCCCAGGTTACTTCAGTGCTGGTTTGCTTTTGGGGTAGACACGGAATATGGTAATCGATCGATGTTCTAAGATATTTACTAATTCGGTTTTTATCTGTAATGTTTAATGTGTTCGTAAACCTCCCCTAACTGCTAGTATGTCGGTTGGCAGGGGGTTGCACATTTCTGTAATGTTTACTGTTTGTGTATATGGACTTGATTAGAGTGTTGTGATGATTAGCCGGGGTTTGAGATGGGTTTGATATTCATTCATTCGATGTAATTGTAATATGATATAATATTCTTTTGCGAGGCGCATCCAGGTTGCGGTTGTAGCCACCGTTGTATTATTTCTTTTTACTGTTTTTGCTCCTAGGATAGACCCAAGACGGGGTACACAAACTACCGGGTACGTTGAAGTGTTTAGTGGCCTACTCACGTTGTTGAGGGAGACCGCTTCACTTCGGGTACTTGGCGGGTAGTTTGCCGTACCCGTAGGGGTCTAGGGTTGGGGTAATGGCTATTCGTCACAACTGTGTAATCCGTCTTTTATTGCAGGCTTAAAGCAAATGCGGATTGCTAGTATATCTAATAAAGTTCATCAGTGATCTGGAATGCTTATTATTGCGTCTGACGACTGTACAATATCTATATATGATAGCTATTAGACGTCACTTATGTTTTACACCTGCGCTAGCCCAGCCCCCGCTCTGTCGTTAGTTAAGTAACCTAACGGGTGATGATGGGACCTAGTGGCGAATGCGGATAGCATAAGAGGACGTGGTATTTTCATTGTTTTCTGCAATGATAGGATAAATAATGGGACGCATTATTATAATGCAAAGAAAATAAACCAAAGTTCAATCGTTGGAACAAATTTAAAAGAAACCACTCGGTTATTTTAAAAGAGCAGAATTTTTAATTACGGAGCTTTAACCACTTCTTTTAAAAAGTATCAGGTTCCTTCGATTATATCAAGTTCACTACGTTCACGGTTTTGCCAAAACCATTCGTAGCCCTCCGTCATTTCATATGAATATTCAATAGTATTCAAGCTATGTTTGTTGACCTTCGTCAAGGCATAGTGATTGGTAGCTGTTGAGTGTTCATATGTTGCATAGATAGACGCGTTGGTTTGGGACAGTCGTATTACCTTGTTGACCTTCGTCATGGGTATGTACGGGTGGGTTCAAATTAACCTGGATAATGACGGGTAGAATTTGACATGTGACTTATGATTTGTTGACCTTCGTCAAGGTCATAAGAGCATGGGGCAAAAATCCACATCGGGAATTTCTAAAGAAACTGAAATTTGCAGAGAGATGCATACCATTTTGGAGTTTGATGAATGTTGGTAGGATTCCTTCAACATTATCATACGATAATATTTTGGATCCCGATCCTACTGTGAGTATATACTACTTATCAGGACATTCGTCACTTAACGATCAATGCTATAAACCAAGTAGATGCCTAGAAAGGTGTCAGCGGGGCTACGCCCCCAGAGAAAAGAGGTTCTTTAATTAAGGAACTTCGCGAAAGCGTTGGAAAACCTCCCTCGAAGTATCGACACTGACCTGGCTGAACAGTTAAGCAAGTATTGTACGGTGAGAATAGTCCTGGCTAATTCTTCTTTTATGGTTTGAGGAAGGATTCGAGAAACAGTGGGAACCATCCTGTTTAGATAAATTAAAAACCACTCTAAACTTGCAAGAGCATCATGCTAAAAGTGTTTTCTTCTCTCTCTTAATTGCAGCGACCTTGTGACCACGACTAGGTTACATCTAGATAACAAATTGACTGATTCTGACTTATATGACTGGCAAAGGTCTGTCCAGATGTCCATTGCCTATGACAAGCTGGACCACCCTAATACTACTCAAGATCCCGCCGTCCTAGGTCCAGTTTCCACTGTCGCGGATATGGATATCCGTCAGACAAGGGAAAAGAATAAAGCGAAAGCCAAGTGCCTCGTGTTAGCTTCAGTTGATGGTGTCTACCAGAAGCAGCACGAGAAGATGGACTCAGTTTCCATCTTTCTCCATAACAAAGATTTATATGGAGAGCAATCTCATATCGCAAGATATGAGACCTCGACCGAATTAATTCAAGCGAGGTTGGCCGTCGGGTCATTTGTAGGGGACAACGTCCTTACAATGACTAGCTATATTGATGAGCTCCAGGACCTGGAGACCACGTTGGGAAACGAGTCAAATATTGACTTAATTCTACAGTCTCTGCCTTCTACCCTGAAGGAAACCAGAGAAAAAGAAAGAAAGAGAAAGGCAAAAGTTTCGGGACTGAATGTAGTAAAATAGGAATGTTCCTATTGTTATGGGATTGGGCATTGGTAGAAAGATTGCAGGGCTTTAGAAGCCAGTAGCCAGGATACGAAGCATGTTGTGGCTTCAGCCTCAAGTGTATTTGTAATTGAGAACTGTTTGTCAATTAACTCTACTTCCTGGGTACTAGATACCGGAGCAGGATCTCATATCTGTAATTCAATACATGCTTTGAGAAACCGTAGAGTTATAAAGGTAAGTGATTGGTCTCTCAGAGTTGCAAACGGAATGAGCGTGGACGCTGAATCCGTGGGAGAATATCGCCTAGGTTTGACAAGTGGGCAGATATTGATTCTACGTAACTGTCTGTATGTACCTAGTATGACTTGTAATATCATATCAGTATCCTCACTTTCGAGAGAGGGATATGATTTTACATTCTTAAGCGATGTAGTACACATCCACCTAAATCAAGTTTTGATTGGGTCTGGTATATTAGATAACGGCATATACGTATTGAATCAAGCTCAGGTTTTCAATATCCAGAACACACTTAAAAGAATGTCTCCAAAATTAAATCAGGCTTTCTTATGGCATTGTAGACTAGGTCACATCAAGAGAGAAGGTTGACTAAATTACATAAAGAAGGATATTTGGATCTGTTCGAATATCAAACATATGCAACTTGTCAATCCTGTCTCAAAGGAAAGATGACAAAGACTCCGTTCACTGGACACGGAGTAAGAGCAAGCGAGCTCTTGGGACTCGTACACAGTGACGTGTGCGGTCTAGTGTCTACACATGCGAGAGGTGGTTATTCCTACTTCATTACTTTTACGGATGATTTTTCTAGGTATGGATATGTCTTCTTAATGAAGCATAAATCCGAGGCCTTTGAGAAATTCCAAGAATACAGGAATGAAGTGGAAAAACAAACAGGCAAGAGTATAAAGACACTGAGATCTGATCGAGGTGGTGAATACTTAAGTGCCGAGTTCCTGGGTTAATTAAAAGAGAATGGAATTCTCTCTCAGCTTACTCCTCCATCCACACCACAACACAACGGTGTATCAGAAAGGAGGAATCGAACCCTATTGGATATGGTTCGTTCCATGATGAGTAAGGCTGAGTTGCCGCGATCTTTCTGGGATTATGCGCTAGAAACAGCTGCATATCTTTTGAACAAGGTTCCAACCAACACTGTGCCTACCACACCATATCAGATGTGGAGTGGGAAGAAACCTTGTCTTAAGTATCTTAAGACATGGGGATGTCCAGCTTTTGTAAAGAAGCAGCATGCGGACAAGCTCGAGGCACGCTCAATACTGTGTAAGTTTATGGGATACCCAAAGAACTCCAGGGGGTATCTTTTCTATTACGTAGAGAAACAAAAGGTTTTTGTTTCTCAGCATCCCCACTTCTTGGAAACTGAATTTTTAGAAAAGGAAACAAGTGGGAGCGAAATAGAACTGGAAGAAATTCCAGAACCACAAACTACTACTGAAAGTATGGTAGAACCCGAGGCTTCAGAAGAAAGGGACATCCCGACGCCACTCCGCAGGAGTATTAGGCAGTCTCATCCGCCCGAGAGATACTATGGTTTTCTCATAGACGGGGATAGAGAGGATTGCACTATTGACTATGATGAGCCTACTAGCTTCCAGCAAGCCATTCAGAGCGTTGACTCAGTAAAATGGCTGGATGCAATGCGGACCGAAATGGAGTCCATGTACACTAACAAAGTATGGACTTTGGACATTGCTCCAGATGGGGTAAAACCCGTAGGATGCAAATGGATCTTCAAAAAGAAGATTGGTGTAGATAGACAGGTTGAAACCTATAAGGCTAGACTTGTTGCAAAGGGTTTCCGTCAAAGACCTGGTTTGGACTATGACGAAACCTTTTCTCCAGTGGCTATGCTCAAATCCAATAGGGTCCTTCTTGCTATTGCTGCCTTCCACGATTATGAGATCTGGCAGATGGACGTAAAGACGGCTTTTCTAAATGGTAATTTGGAAGAAAGCGTCTATATGGATCAGCCAGAGGGATTCATTCAGAGTGGGAGCAGCGGTAAAGTATGCAAGTTGCTTAAGTCCATTTATGGACTAAAGCAAGCATCGCGGAGTTGGAACATCTGTTTTGATGATGCTGTCAAAGAATTCGACTTTATCAAAAATCCAGAAGAACCATGCATATACAGTAAGATTGTGGGGAGAGCTGTAGTATTCCTCGTCTTGTACGTGGATGACATTCTCCTAATAGGAAATGATATTCCTATGTTACAGTCAGTCAAAAGATTCTTGTCACAGAAATTCTCCATGAAAGACTTGGGTGATGCCACCTACATTCTGGGGATCCGGATCTATCGTGATAGATCAAGGAGGATGTTGGGACTTTCGCAGTCCAGGTATATAGACACCATAGTGAAGAGATTCAGCATGGATGATTCTAAGCGCGGTAACCTACCGGCTTGTCACGGAATCACCCTCTCCAAAGAGATGTCTCCCAAGACTGATTCGGAAAGGGATCGCATGTCAATTATACCCGACGCTTCTGCGGTAGGCTCTATAATGTATGGGATGTTATGTACCGGACCAGATGTAGCATATGCATTGAGCGTTGTAAGACGGTATCAGGCAAACCCAGGGGAGAATCACTGGAAAGCGGTAAAGAACATTCTCAAGTACCTGAGGAAGACTAAGAAGATGTTCTTGGTGTATGGCGGAAAAGATCTCCAGATGGAGGCCTTTGCCGACTCAGGCTTCCAGAGTGACAAGGATGACTCCAAGTCCATGTCGGGTTATGTCTTTACCCTCAATGGAGGGACGGTCTGTTGGAAGAGTTCTAAACAGGAGACCGTTGCTGACTCAACGATGGAAGCGGAGTACATAGCTTCTTGCGATGCCGCAAAAGAAGCTGTCTGGATGAAAAAGTTCCTCACAGAACTTCAGGTGGTTCCTACCAGTGTTAGTCCAATACCTCTGTATTGCGACAACAACGGCGCTATAGCTTTAGCGAAGGAACCCAGGTCCCATCAGAAGTCCAAACACATCTTAAGGCGGTGTCACCTGATCAGGGAGATAGTAGATCGCCGGGAGATCGAGGTGAAAAGAGTAGAGATGGAGAATAACATTGCTGATCCATTCACAAAGGCCATTCCTCAGACGCAGTTCGAGAGGCTATTCGAGATGATAGGTCTACGATATGACAGCTCATGGCCCTAGTGCAAGTGGGAGATTGTTAGTGTATATGCCCTAGGGGCCATTATTGTATCATACTTGTATGTATATTACTTAATGAAAGCTTGGGATATTCACAGTTGTATATACAGTCTTGCTAAATATGGTAGTATGCTACTTGGTTTGTGTCTACTTTAATATGTGCATATGTTTCTTGTAACATATCACTTATACATATTAGTAGAGCCCATAGGTTCTTTGCTTGATTACCAGCGTTGTGATGGCAGTCACACTAGTGGGGGCTGGGTAGTCTATAGGCAACATCCTATACTTGTCCCTAGTCGTAGGATTATCGAGACAGGGCATCAATACTCCAGAGTAGACTAGTGTGTATGCTTCTCATCCCAGTTGGGGAGATGGTCTGTCCCACAGCCATCTGTACATCGTACTGGAGATAGTATACAGGTGCTCGTTAGGTTACGGATACACCGGACAGGACTCGCAGGGGAACTGATTGGTTGGTATTATACCCGTCGTCAGTTAACAGTTCCCAGGTGACATGAGAACAGCATAGTCCGCAGACTTGACACTGCTACTTCGCCTCGAGTGTGTCCCACTGTTCTTAGATTGCTACCCTACCACGGCTCAAAGGAGTCGTGCAAACAGGTAGCAGTTGGGTGCAGTTCCGAGCACTTGGAGGCAGTGGCGGTTAGACAGGATTCGTCTCTCCCGGTATTGGGAGTTGATATCGTGCTGTGTCAGAGAGCCATTACGCAAAGTCCCTGGCCAGGGCAAGCGAGATTTACTGGTTGGTTCCAGTAGTTTCTCAGGGTGTAATAGGCTACGCTCCGACACGACTTATACCGCTATTAGGGGACTGACGCTTGCCGCCCCTAGGCTCTATGCGATAGTCTTAAACGAACAGACCGGACTGTACGGAGATTGTCACATCAGGCTCAGTAGAAGTTCGGATGGGTTTCCTCATCGGCCTTCTTATCGACATCTACCTGGGGACCGTTACGTACAGCTAGTGCCGCTTGCGGTCTGTGGTTAAACCCACTGCCAGCGTAGTGTCGAGTCTTTAGAGTCCCATACAGAGAGTTTCCCAGCTCCAGGCGAAACGATATAGAGGTCGTATGGTTTTACGACAAGGGTTCGGACGCATACATGTTTAAACGTACGTATGACGTTTGGACAGTTTTTACTAGCCGGCTTTGGTTTAAGCCAGATTCTAGTATCGGGTTATTGGATTTATACAGTCTAAAGTTTTTCCGTGTTTTCACGGATTGGAAGGGCGTTCTCGTAATTTTCCGGGAAGCTTCTAGAAGCATGGTGACTTGAGGGTTAAGGTGGTATAAGCATTAATTACTTAATGACTCATTTGTGTGATTCATCCTTGGTATTAAATGATGCATTAATTAGTTAATGAGTCATATGATGAATCACACAAGATGAATGCATCAACCATGATGATTAATCATTTATATTATTTATTTGATAAATTGTTATGGTTGATATATTCTAATGAGCTCATTATTCATATTCATTCTTATCATCACCTTCTCTCTCCTTAAGCTCTCTCATTCTTGAAACCCTAACCCTAACCTCTCATGTGTTGAGATCAAGGGTTAGCTAGATTAATACATCCATAACCTCACTCTATATCCCCTAGGTAGCTTAGATTAGCACTTTGAGCAACCTAGTTATCTCAAGTTAGAGATCAAGCTTGGCGTAGGAGCTCTCGGGTGGATCGTCTTTGACTCGAGGAGGCCGTTGAGGTGCCGATGTTCCAAGGAGCCTACGAGGAGTGGAGGACAGCGATGAAGACCCGAAGGACAAGTAACGTGAGGTATAACTTCGAATCCGAGTAGTTAAACCTCTCGTAGTTTGCTTGTAACGGTTTAGATACGATTCAGTCGCTCAAGTCCGTGTTACGAAGCTTTGATAATCGTTTTTCATATATTCCGCCTCCCCGCAAGTTCGTGGGGTGCGTGACATGGACTTACACAATCTTTCATATGAGTGTGTCATTTTTGCTTTATAAGCCTCCAGATTTTGTTGCGCCAGGAGCCGGGCTTCATTGAGGGCGTCATGCTCCTCAAACCGAAGGTGAGCATTCTCTTCGTCCGTTAGCTCATAATGGACCGCCACTCGTAGAGAGGGTAACTCTATCTCGAGGGGGAGTACTGCTTCCGTACCGAATACCAACGCGTATGGCGTTGTGTTCGTGGCCGTATTGAACGTAGTTCGATACGCCCAGAGAGCTTCTTGCAGTCTCTCGTGCCAGTCCTTCTTATTTCGGGACACCGTCTTCTTCACGATCTTTGTCAGAGTCTTGTTAAAAGCTTCAGCTAGACAGTTGGCTCAGGGATTATAAACTGAAGAGTATCTCCAGTCTATGTTGTGCTGTTGTGCGAAGCGGCTGATCTTGTGGCTTCTGTAGGCTGGCCCGTTATCGGATATGATCCGTCTCGGAGTTCTAAACCGATAAATAACGTGCGTCTTGAAGAAGTGGAGGATATTCTCCGTCTTCACTTCTTTCAGCGGTACTGCTTTTGCCCATTTGGAAAAGTAATCGGTTGTCACCAAAATGAAACGATGTCCTCTGGACGATGCCGGTTCGATGGGGCCGATTATGTCAGTTCCCTACATTTCGAACAGCCAGCTAGCCACCGTTGGATGTAGTGGATTTGGATGCTGATAGATAAAGTCCCCATGAATCTGGCATGAGTGGCATTGCTTCGCATATTCGAGGCAGTCCTGAATCATCGTGGACCAGTAGTAGCCCATCCGTTTAATCTTCAATTTCATCTTCGGCCCGGCTTGGTGAGAACCGCAGAGTCCGTCGTGAGTTTCTTGAACGACTCTCTTTGCCTCTTCAGGTCCTAGGCATCTCAACCACAGAGAATCAAATGACCTCTTGTACAGAGTATATTGACGAAGGTGAAAGATAGGGCTCGCTTCATGAGCTGATGTTTTGAGGACGCATCTTCAGGCGTTCGAAGGGATTTGAAGTAGTCTATAAAGACTTCTCTCCAATCCTCAGCCTTTTCCTGGTCTTTTATTTGCATAGACATTTGCTCAGCAGCTCCCTTTTCTTCGGACGACTCCGGAGATATTTACACCGGTGCAAGAACCCGACGGCTTTGCACAACGATCCTCACGTCATCGAGGTTCTCATCGGCCAATTCCTTATTGAGCTTAGCTACTGCATCTGCTCTACTATTTTCTGTATGCGGTATGCTTTCCAAGATGTAGGAAGGTATTTGGGTCAGCAGTTGCTGTACCCTCTCACCGTATTTCACCAACTCTGGTTTGCACGTTTGGTAGTCGCCATTTACTTGACTAACGATCAGCTGGGAATCTCCGTATATGAGGAGGTCTTCAATTCCCATGTCGATAGCAATCTCGAGACCTGCTATCAAAGCTTCGTATTCGGCTTCATTGTTCGTCCTCGGCTCTGTCAAGGAGAAGGCGAAGCGCATTATCCCTCCTTATGGGGTCACGAAGATAAGGCCTACCCCTGATTTGATTATGGGCGTGTTCTGTTTGCGCTTCTTCATGGAGGATGCTCCATCGAAATAAAGCTCCTATCGGGTATCACCACCGTCGATCGTGTCAAACGCATGTTCGTCTGGCAGTTCGCAATTCAAAGGAGAATCGGCTGGTATCGGATGCTCGGCGAGGAAGTCGGCGATGGCTTGGCCTTTCACTGCCTTAAGAGGCTGATAAGTTATTGAGAACTCCATCAAAAGCAAGGCCCATTTAGCGAGTCGACCTGTCAATATGGCTTTTGACATCAAATATTTGAAAGGGTCTACCTTCGATATGAGACGGACTTCATGCGCCAATGCATAGTGCTGGAGTTTTGTTATCGCGAAGATCAACGCCAGGCAGTGTTTTTCGATGGGAGAATAATTGCTTTCTGCCCTCAGGAGAACTCTACTCAAATAGTAGAGGGCTCTCTCCTTCCCTTGGTCATTCTCTTGTGCCCATAATGCGCCTAAGGAACCTTCGAGGGTTGTTGTATAAAGAATAAGGGGCTTTCTCTTGATCGGAGAGGCCAGCACTGGCGGGTTCTGCTGATACCGCTTGATTTCGTCCAGCGCACCTTGGCATTTGTGATCCCAGACGAACGGGGTTCCCTTCTTCATCAGGTGACTATAAGGACGGCACTTACCAGAGAGATTGGCTATAAATCGCCGGATATACGCGAGCTTCCCATGGAGAGACCGCAATTGTTTGAGAGTCCTTGGCGGAGGCATTTCCATGATCGCCTTGATCTTTGACGGATCTATCTCGATACCTCGATATCGGACGATGAATCCTAGGAATTTACCTGAGGACTCTCCGAACGCGCATTTGAGAGGGTTCATCTTCAAGTTGTATTGCCGAAGGCATTGAAATACGATCTTCAGATGTTCGAGATGTTCCTCGTATGATTTTCTTTTAACCATGAGGTTGTCGATATAACATTCGGCGATTTCATATATGAGGTCATCGAAGATCCTCGTCATGGCCCTCTGATAGGTGGCACCAGCGTTCTTTAGACCGAAGGGCATCACCTTGTAGCAGAATATACCCAAAGGGGTCCGGAAAGCGGTGTGCTTCTGGTCTTCGGGATGCATTTTTATCTGTTTGTATCCTGACGATCCATCCTTGAAGGAGAAGACTTCGTGAGTGGACGTATTGTCTATCATCAGCTCGGTGACTGGTACTGGAAAGTCGTCCTTCGGGCAGGCTTTATTGAGATCCCGGAAGTCC
The DNA here is from genome assembly GCA_030015575.1 of Agapanthus africanus. NCBI lineage: Eukaryota > Viridiplantae > Streptophyta > Magnoliopsida > Asparagales > Amaryllidaceae > Agapanthus > Agapanthus africanus. Next base: position 706,458,568 of record CM057340.1, read on the forward strand.
ACACATATGCGCACCGTCCCATTTTTCTTCATCACTGGGACGATGTTGGCGATCCAGTCAGGGTACTGAACCTCTTGGATGAAGCCAGAATCGATTGGCTTCTTGACCTCAGCATTGATACTTATCTCAAGCTCAAGCCGCATTCTCCTTGGTGCTTGTTTGATTGGCTTAATGTCTGAGGATATCGCCAATTTGTGCACATCAATCTCTGGATATAATCCCGACATTTCGGAATAATTCCATGCGAAGAAATCCTTATGCTGCATAAGCACATCTTTTAGCACAACCACCCTTTCTTCAGATAGCAGCTCACTGACGAATGTCGGTCGCGGGTCACTTGCCGTCCCCAAATCAATCTTCTTGAGGTTATCTGCAGTAGTATGTATTCCATCTTCCAGCTCTTTTGGCACCGGTGGAAACTCTGAGATCACCTCGTCATCATCGTTTTCGAAGCACCAGGGGAGGTCATCCATATTCTCGGTCTCTTCCTCTGATAGCGTTATCATATGACAAGTACGAGCTCGCTTCCAAGACCGATGTGGATCTGGTTCTACTCTCGTGGCTTTGGGTTCATGCTTCTGCGGCGGAGTTATCCTCCAACTGTCGGATAGAGCGAACTTGCCGAGCTGATATTGATCTTCGACCCAGTTCTTGAAGGTGAAGCAATCTTCGAGAAGGTGTCCTATTGCTCGGTGATAAGAGCAATAGTCTGGATGAGAGACTTCGCCTGCTTGCTCGGGGTGCTTGGGCTCCGTGAGTATAAGCATTTGATGTCTTATGGCAAGCTCAAGTATCTTCTTTGTCTTGTCTTGAGAAAAAGAGTATGCTCGACTCATCTTCTTTACAAGGGACAAATCCGGACCGCTCGATTCTCGATCGCGTGACTTTTTGGTCCCGCTTTGTCGCTGTCGAACGCCTTTTCCGCTCTTTGACTTGTTTCTGCCTCTGCGTTGGGCCTTTTGTACAACAGGTTGACAGGGAAGGGCATTTTCATCTTTCGCAGCTTGTTGAAGAAGGCGTTGCGTCCTGGCTTTCTCGTAGATGGCCATTTCGCGATTATGGCCGTCTCGAACTTTTTGACCAGCTTCTCTTATAAGCTTGTCCATTTGTTTTTCGAACGACGGACTGGGCATTTTCACGTCGGGGGCCCTTTCTGGTTCAGGGTTAACATTCTCCCATTGAGCATCTCCTTCTTCATCAAAGTCATGTACGACATAGCAGTCGAGGAATAGCTCCCATTTCTTGGACCAAACATATCCAAGTCCGATCGCTTCCATTCTCCCGTTGGACAACTTGCGCTGAGTGCCGGGAACGTTCCAGATCCTGTCGTAGAACTTAGCTTTTCGAGCGGTCTGTTTGAAGGGTATCCCTTGGCGCTTCAACAGCCTCTTCAAGCCTTCTGTATAATATCTAGGCAGACGGATGGGCTGGAGCCTGTCAAGTATAGAATCCGCGCCGTGCCAGATTTCTTTCTCCACTTTGGTTTCCCTGGAGCGGTAGAATAGGATCACCTTTTCGCCTTCTCTCCTGGGAGGGACATAGAACGTCTGCATCTCTTCTACACTGTAGGTATCAAGCACGTCCAGTTCTTTATGATGTTTGGGCGGAACATTGGCAACTTGTAAACTTTTCTCTTCATCAGCGAATGTTTGTATTGAAGGCTGAGCGAAGAATATAGCATGGACCTCATCTTCCGAGTCACTGCCAAATATCAACATGGGAGCAGACGGTCCTGGCTTGTTGTACTGGGGCGGGCCTGGATAAACTATCTCTTCCTCTTCCTCGGAATCACTCCCGAAGACAGGAATGGTGGTGATAGTTTTGTTCTCCGGCTTGCGACATCTCTCTGTGTCTTCGAAATCTGGCAAGAAGTATTTTGCATCTTCGTATTTCCGGACTTCGTTTACGGAGAACGGGTTCAACTCTCCTGTTACGGTATACTCGAGACCATCCTTAAAGTATTTCATACACTGATGTTGTGTAGAAGGGATGATATTGTACTCGTGTAACCAAGGTCGGCCGAGCAAAGCGTTATAGCATGTCTTGGCGTCAATGACATGAAATTTAATATCCGTGACAAGTAACCCGAATCGTAATGTCAATATCACAGACCCGAGAGTCCGTGATGACTGGGAGTCAAAACCAGAGATGGTGATTTTATCACGAGCGAGATGTTGGACACTCATGCAGATTTCCTTCAACACTCGCACGTTGAGGTGATTGACGGAAGATCCATTGTCGACCAAGATTTTGCCTATCTTTATATCGTGGCAGTATCCTGAGACATAGAGGGGACGATTGTGCTCGCACGTCCCAAGGAGGAGGTCTTCGTCGCCGAAGGTGATATCGGTTGTGTGTACTTCCTCTAGCTCGTTCTTCATCTTTTCTTCGGCGAGAAAAGCTTTGCTCTGGCTCTTGTAGTGCCTGGATCAGTGAATCTCTCACTTCTTTGGATAGTAGAAGGGCGTCAAGAATACTAAGTTGCGAGGGTAACTTCCTCAAGTGCGCCAAACATTATAGTGTACCTTGCTCTTCTTTGGCGGGTCCTTGGCGGTCAGTTCTTTCATGACTTGGTCGTCCAGGGCGATATCCTTAGAGATCTTTTCTTTTCCCTTATCTTTTCTGTTTGTGGGTCCGAGATTCTTTTCTGGAAGCGTGCGATTGTGCAGCTGAATATTTTCACAGGCCTTCGGTTCTTCTTCCTTCCCCAAGGTGGATTCTTTAAAGAGAGGGCCAAGAGCCATTTCTTCGTTAGAGTCGCTTCCGAAAGTGAGAATCTGCGATCCCCCAGTGTTGACCATGCGACAGTTACCGGTATTTATTTCATTCTCCTCAGTCGCACTTCTTTGCTCCCGACGAGTTTTGCGTTTCATCCGCTTAAAATGTTGCCGGTGAGCAACATATCCCTGCCATCATCTTTTAAAAGCGTCACACTCTTCGGTAGGGTGCGAAATCTTACGATGATATAAGCAGTAGCTAGGATGTGTTTCTGTTTCACCAGGAGTGTTTCCTTCAGAGGGTGGTAGTTTCATTCTCATTGATATGGCTTTAGCAAACCTTTTCCTCGTTTTGAACTTGTTTTTATCCGCGACGGATGTTCTTTGATTCGGCGGGAGTGCCTCGACTTTTTCGTCCAGTCGCCGGCGTTTGGCCTTTTCAAGTATGGCCATCTCACGCTCCCGATCAGCTTTACTTTTCAGGAGAGCTTCGTTTAGGAATGCATCGATCATTTCATCTGACGGCCCCAGAAGTTCCGGTTCAGGCTCTGCCCCCAGTTTCTTTGTGCAAGGAGCTTCTTCATTATCTTGCAATTAATGAGAGATCACATGGCAGCTTGCTACGTAATCCTCAGATCCATCCGACGAGCCTTCTCCATCATCTTCGTCCTCAAGGACGTGGCTGAGGAACTCTTGGAGCGTGATTGGAGTCCGTGCCTTCTGATTATACTCTTCCAGCGCGTCAATCTGCTTCTGTAGGTCCGTGCGCTTGTCGCCAGGCTTCACGGGCTTTTTGGATCTCTTCTTCTTCTTCTTTGAAGATTTTGACGATTGGGTGTGAGTGTCACCACCAATCTTTGGAGTTGGGCGCGGCTTCAGCATCCCTTCAATGATCTGGGGTTCTAGCGGGTTCTTCCACCTGATCGCCGGGCATGTCTGAAGATCATTCAACATCCTTTTGGTTTTGGCTGAAAGCACGACCTCCTACTGAGCTTCTTCAACAAAAGAGCACGTTGTCCCCAGTGTGTCTGTCTTCTTAGGAGTGTGCGGTTGTGGGTGGTTTACTTTCCACTTGTCAGACAACACAAACTTGCCTTGTAGGTATTGATTCTCAATGCATCCCTTAAAGACGAAGCAATCCTCGATCAGGTGACTTACCGTTTGGTGATAAGGGCAATAATTGGGATTATTCACTTCGTTGGGTTGCGGTGGTCGCCTTGGATTCGGCAAATTAATAAGCCTGTTGCGCATAGCCAGCTCGAACAGCCTCTTCGTTTTGTCCCGTGGGAATGAGTAAGGACACTTCATTTTCTCATTGTAATAGCGCCGTCTCTCCTCTAGTTGGTCCGCTAGCTTTGGGGCACTGGGATGCTGTTCGGTGTTCGCGACGAAGGTCGCCTTCCCTTTACCCTTGTCATTCCACGGTTCCGGCTTCGGGGGAGATGGTCTATGAACCATCTGATCCATCTGGGCCAACTTATCGATTAAAGCCTGGAACGTGGTCGGTTTGAAGAACATCATGAACTGTGAAATAGTTGCATGAGGGTCTAAGGTGCCTACGAACATGCCCACCGCTGGTGCTTCTTCGATGCGCTGTTCGCACTTCGACCACAGATTTCGCCATCGGATTGCATATTGAACCCAAGTTTCGCCTGGCTTTACTCTCGCATTGATCAATGCTGTTATCGGAGTGCGTTCACTAGCACTGGCGAATCGCTGGGTGAACAACAACTCCATTTCTGTGAAAGTTTTGACGGAGTCATTCGGAAGTTCGGAGTACCACTCAAACACCGTCTCCGATAAGCTGCCGACGAATTGACGGAGCAAAAGCTTATCATCGCCCCCGGTGTTGCCGCACAGAGCTCTGAACTGGGCGACGTGCTGGTGGGGATTGCCCGTCCCCTTGTACACGTGGAATTTCGGGATCGTATAGCCCAGCAGGTATTTTATCTGATCATACCAGCCTGGATACGGTCGCCCAGTCTTCATAACCTGGCCAGCCGCTTCATTTGCCTGGTGAACTCGTATTTATTGAGCAATATAATCATCCAGGGCGGCCTTAGAGATAGTTTCCTCTTTGGCTGTTGAAAGAGCCGGAGGTGGATTTGATGTTTCTCCTCTGTCATCTTCGAGGATAATCGGAGGATCTTCAGCTGGAGGGTCCTGCTGGATCATCATACCCACCATGTCTTGGAACAGAAAAGCCATTTGCTTTATATTGGCCGCTTGTTCCACAGCCTCCTTGTTCTTCTTTTCGAGCATTCTCCGAAGGAATTCAGCATCAGTCTCGTGTTTGTGACGCTGTTCCGATGACGCTTCCAGGCTTTCTTTTGGCCCGGTGACTGCGGCCATTGCAGTCAGCATCTCCTGAAGCTTCTGTTGTTGTTGTTCTTGAGCCCTTGTTATTGATCGGGTGAGCGGTCGGTGTCCTGTCGAAGTGCGGTTATCCTCTTTTCCGGATGCCATGTAAATAGTATGGACCGTTATACCCCCAGACTTAGGGCGTTTGGGCTTGATGTTTTTGTGGTCTGCCATGTTTACAGGGGCTTTCTCTGGCCTCCTCTTCTTATAAGCAGTCGAAGTTGAGGGGGCCGTCGCGGTGGGCACCCAGATAGCTTTTTTATGGCTTGGCAGAATGGTTTTTTCTTGTTGAACCTTCACCCTTTTTTGTTGGCGAGGGTAATCTTGATTAACCACTGAGTTTCGGACCTGCCGTCAGACTTTGTAGATCTTGAAGGACAGCCGCTGAGGGGACTGTTCTGGCTTGGCTTCCGCAACATTCTCCACCGGAGGAAGAGATATTTTCAGTATGGCGGTAGGAGAATTCCTACGCACCTTATTCAGCAGCTCGAAGCTGTTCCCGGTTGGAACAACAGCATTAATTTCCACCGTTGGAGCTGGTGGAGTTAGCCCAGAGGGGGAGTTGCCCCCGGCCTTCCTTACCCGGCGCCAGTGGCGACATCGAGCGTGTCGAGCTGATGGAGTTGGTTCGGTGACGAGGATGGCTTTGTCTTGCCCCCTGTTCAGGTGAGGGGCTGCTGCTGGTGTCAGCATGCTAAAGACTGATGTCCTTTAAGTAACAGGAGTGGGAGTGGGAGTTGGGACGGTCAGTCTTGTAAAGACCGACCCCTTGGTAGGAGAAACCGCCTTGACGACTTCGGGAGCATGGTTGGTTACTCTCTTCGGAATAACCTTCTCTGGGATTGCAGGCTTCATTGTGGGCCCACAGGAATTTTGGCCCAATCTGGAGAAGACCGAGGCGCCGGTGTTGGACGACCCGTTGAGAGAGGCCGCAGTAGCTGTAAGTCGATCGAAGACCGACTTCTTTGGAGCTTCTGGTACGGGCATGGGAGCGGTGAAGCTCGTTGGCGGGAGCATGGTCCCGAAAAACAGCCCTGTGGTGGCTTGAGTGACCTGTTCCACGGGCATCATAAATAGGGAAGCCGCTTGGGGACCGTAGGTTATGCCCCCAGTTGAGGCAGGACGTGGGCTGCAGTTGCATGTGGAACACTTTGAGCAGGTGAACGCCATTGATCCTTTGCATTCTGCACCAAGCAAAACGCCAAATCTTAGTACCTTGAAACCCAAGGGCAACCATTAGCAAACCGCGACTGATTCGCGAACACGACACACGAAGTGTGGAGTGGAAAGAGGAAAAGGTCCCACCGGGCGTGCCAGAATCTATTCACCGCCGGAAGCCGGGAAGACTGGACGTCTTGCCTGAATCTGGGGGCAGATGCTAATTGGTGCTATCCGTCCACCTCTCCGAAGATGCCATGTTGATTTATGGCACCATGTATCGAAGGTTTAAACGGATGCGGCCGATATAACAGACTTCGTCAAATTCCCCCTCTCTTGAGGGTTTTTTGATTGTGGGGACGCTCTTCCCTGCAGGCGCAAGCCCCTGCAGTTAATTACGCTACCGTATCACGGTAACAACTTTCTCCTTCTCCAGATGGTCACTTCGCGTCGTGGGTGTTTGTTTTGTGTTCGGTTGCCTGTGGTACGGAGACTAAGTTATGTTGTCGCCAGTAGGACGTGGATTAGTCCAAATCCGTATCTTTCTTAGATTTGGGTTCGGGGGGGGTTGTGTTTAAGGATGCATTAGCCTTATTTGAGGCTAAGATCAACTTAAACGTTTGTTAAGAACACGTTAGTCTAATTTTAAACTAAGATCAACTTAACGGGATCGTTTAGATCCGACAAGAGAGCAATTGGGCTCTATTGTTTAGTTTAGTGACATTGCGGTCGATAATTAGTTTAAGGACATTACGGTCCATTGTTAGTTTTAAGACATTTCCGTCGAGGTTAAGAACATCATAGTCCTTGAGTTTAAGGGCCTCACAATCCGGTGTTAGTTTTAAGACATCATGGTCGAGGTTAAGGACATCATAGTCCGTGGATTTAAGAACTCCACGGTCCGATGTTAGTTTTAAGATATCACGATCAAGGTTAAGGACATCATAGTCCATGAGTTTAAGGACCCCACAGTCCGTAAAAATGTATGGTTGTCGGAACCCGTCACCTCTTTGAAGACGTTGAGGAATTATAACGACAAATATCAAAGGATTGAAGAGATGTACCCTCGAACCGGGTGTAAATTGATTGGAAGAGTAGATGAGCTCAGTTCAATTTAAATTGAGGACTTATGGCCAGAATTGGATTAAGTCCAGTTAAAAATGTTTAACATTTTATTTTTTGTTCTGCCTGTTAGGCCTTTATTTGGGCTCTGCCCTCTTAATAATGCCAAGTATTGGGCTTTGACATTTTGTCTGGTATTGAATGCATAACATTTATCAGAACAAAATATGTTCTAACAGTGCGCCACGTGGCGCATCAGGCGCTTTGCGCCAATTAAAGAGCGCATTGCGCTAGTGCATATGAGGGTGACACGTGTCGCTTAGCGCTAAGCGCTAGTTTGTTAGCTGCACTTTAAATTTATGAGCGCGCTGCGCTGATTTGTGGTGCGCCAGTGAGTGACACGTGGCGCGCTTGGTGCTGAGCGCCAACCCAAGAGCGCAGTGCGCTGTTTTTCAGAAGCGCAAAGCGCAAGCTGTGTCTGTGGTTGACACGTGGCATGTTTTGGCGCGGTGCGCCGGTCCAAGGAGCGCAAAAGCGCAGTTCATCAGTGCAAAGCACTTTCCAGTAGCGCAAAGCGCATCAGACCAAATTTAAGATCAAAGAACAAGTTTATGTTCTTCAAAGAAGGACTTTCCTCAAGATCCAAGAACCAAAGTTCTTGTTTTTTTTTATTAAAAGGCTCTTCCTTTGTAGATCAGAAGATTTATGAATGAAGTAAAATACTTCTTTTTTATTTTTATGATTAGGTCTTTTGATCTTTTCTTTTTAATCAAAGACCTTGGTCTTTTTTATAAATCTAAGATCTTTTTTTTCTTCTTTTTACGAGATGATTTCATCTCTGTTGTTCAAGAATTAATTGTTTTACGTTTAAAGATGAAGAAATGATCTTCTTTCTTCAAAGTCTTGCCTTTCTTTCTCTTTGAGTTTTTCTCAAAGTTTGCAGAGGGTTTTTCTTTTTGAGACTTGAAGTCTTGGGGTCTTTATATAGGGCCAATTGATTTGTTAAATTAGTTGAAGAGATCTTTCTCTGATTGATTTGGGGATATTTCCCCACCATTGGATCTTTGATCCTAGGGCTTCTGTTTTACAGAAGGCAATTTTCTTGTTTTCAACAAAATTGGAAAGATCTTTTCAGAACAGAATTTTAATTCTGATTAATTAATAATTTATTATTATTAGATCTTTTGATCTAACGGTGGGGAATTATTTTAATTCCAGCGCTGGCACACTTGGCGCTAGCGCACCTGCGTTGGATACGTGGCGCGCAGCGCAACTGTGCTAGCGCACCCGTGCGGGATACGTGGCGCGCACCGCAGAGCGCAGCGCAACTGCGCCAGCGCACCCGTGTTTGACAAGTGGCGCGCAGTGCAGAGCGCTGGATCTGAAGCGTTGCTTCAACTTTTAAAATTTGAATTTTGAAACAGAGCTTTGCTCTGATTGGGGTGCGCTGCTTAGGGCGCAGCGCTCCTGGCGCTGGCGTGTCTGCTTTTGACACGTGGCGTGCAGCACGCAGCGCACGGGATCTGAAGCGTTGCTTCAATTTTTGAATTTTGAAATTCAAAACAGAGCTTTGCTCTGATTGGGGGAAACACCCCCCTATCTCTTCTTTCTCAAGCCCATACCCCTTTGTCCCCCTCTCACAAAATATCTTCTCCTTTTCCTTTTCCTTTTCCTTTTTTTAAAAGACAAATCATTTGCAAATAAAAGAAGCCATGGTTCAAAATGTATAAGTGTTTTGCAACATATTATGTTGCATGCCATAAACATAAACACGATTAATGCATAATTAGTGAAATATTAATCAAGTTTACCAATAACTTGTATACAATTAATTGTATAATAATTTATAAAATGTCCAAATCAACTAAACACTTTCAAAATCAATAAGTCATATAAGTTTTCCAATTATTTTCCGAACTATAAATATATAATCATACCACTTCATTAAAACCAATTCCCGTACTTTTATAATATCCATAAAATTTATCATTTTAATTATTTAAATTCTAAAAACAATATTTTATTTTCTAAAATGTTACAATAATATATTCTACTCTAATAAATATCGGGTATTTAGGATGTTTAAAATTTAGGCGTAATAGATAAAAGTCAATATAAAAACATGAGATATTTAGTTAACATGATGACAATTAATACATATAAAATATCCCCAAAGTATGGCTACCAGAAAATATATGTATATAATTTAAATATTATACATCTGTTATTTTAGATTCACATGGATTTAGTTTACGGATAAATATTAATAAAAGATAATCTAGCACCATACCGGGTTCACGCAAGTGGGTCGGGTCGGATAAACACATCTACTATCAAATCAATCACGACCCAAATAATAAATAAAATAAAATTTAAAATACTAATTAATATCGTACGATCGTATTAGGGTGTTACACGTGTCTTTTCTTTTACATGTATATGTCTGTTGATGTGATCATGTAGCTGTACTTTTCCTTTCCTTTCTTCATTGGACTAGACTGTTTCGTTAAATTTTCTTTAATGGAAAGTGAGTCTTTTTTGGCTTTAGTTTTAATAAAAAAAACTTTTACTAGTATTTACGATTCGAGTTGAAGCTGTTTATTTCTATGATTGTACTACATGTTTATAAAGTGATTATGTGAGTTCGTTCTGAATGACCATTTTATTTAAGGTTTTTTTTTATAAAATGGTCTCTCAAAACTTGACTAATTACTAAAAATTCTTCCAATACTCGATAATTTTTATTCACTCCTTTAAAACTTTAAGGGGGTGTTATTGTAAAAGTATGTCTTAGCACCTCTACCAGGGTTATATAAGTATCAAGTATGCAATTTTAAAAATCTAGAGGGCTAAGTATACTAAACAAGTATCTAACTAGAGAATTAGGATTTCAAAGTTAAGCAAACAAGTTCTAAACTATGTGAAGAGAGTCCACAACCTTTGTAGTCTAGTCCTTCACTTCTAAACCTCCAAGTAGTAGTCTCTAGAACTCTTCTTTGACTCCACTTGAAGGATGGAACGAGCTTACTTGTAGTCTTCGTCGTCGAAGATGATTCACCTTAAGGCAACTCACACTCAAGCTCACACTTCATTAATCAAGGTATTAGTGAAGTTAACAAGCTAAACTAATTTCCTAGAGTAATGTAGGTTGATGAAGTGGGAATTTTTCTCACTAAAAATCTTTCTTTTCTTTATCTTTTTCTCACCTTAGAAAAACTAGTGAGGAGATGAAGAAAAAGATGAACTTGGAAGTGAGAGTGTGAACCATTAGCATGAAATGAGATGAGATAAAGAGAATGATTAATGTGTGAATAAAACAAAGAAAAGAGGCGAGTCATGGCTTCTCAAGGCTTCTCTAAGCACTTAAAGAAATGATTCATTCTCATTTTCTTTTAATTCACATATTTAAATCATTAGCTTCTCATCTTGATCTCTAATGTGATTCTCACACATTCATGTTCCATGTATCATCAACCATGATACAAATGAATATATATATATATATATTATATAAAGAGAGAGAAGAAAATTTTAAGTGAGCTTAATATTAGTTAATATATATATATATCAAATATATAAATATATATTAAATTATTAAATCAACACTTGATTCAATAATCCAGTTATATCATATATAACCCGGCTAATATCAAATATATATATATATATATATATATATATATATATAATCATTAAATCAACACTTGATTCAATAATCCGGTTATATCACATATAACCGGCTAATATTTAATATTAGTTAATATATATATATATATATATCAAATTATTAAATCAACACTTGATTCAATAATCCGGTTATATCATATATAACCCGGCTAATATCATATATATATATATATATATATATCAGATTATTGAATCAACACTTGATTCAATAATCCAATTATATCATATATAACCCGGCTGATATCAAAAATGCTGGATTAGAATACAGTATCATATACTCGTATTTAATCAAGATCCCGTACATATCTCCATACGTGCCCTATTTCATTTCGCTTGAGCTAGGAAACTTTTATGTGGGATTCTTAAGACTCGTCAATACGCTAGCAGTAGGTAATGATCACATCAGATACCCACAAGCTGTCAGCAGTACTAGCTGGACGTAACGGCTACCTAGATATTGAATGAATAGAAGATCAACAAGCAAACTTATCCAAACTCCCGTAAAGTCTATAAGCAACACTTACCGTACAGTACAGTCTCTTCGCCTGATATGCCGCATATCAAGTCTGGGGTTAGAATTGTCAGGCCCCAATAACTCGATAAGTCATGCTGATGTGTGGCCTCTAACCTTTCGAGAAACTACTGATAACACTTATCAGTAAATATCATCAGTCCTGGCCAGGGACTTGCTGTTATAGCCAATCGAGCATAGCGCAACATCAACTCTTAATACTGGGAGAGATGAAACTTCTCCTATCGCTCACTGCCTCCATGTGACTCGGGACTGTACCCAAAAACCACCTGTTGCATGACTCATTTGAGCCGTGGTAGGGAGGAAATCAAAGCACAGTGGGAACCACACAAGACACTATGACGATCTCGGGTCTATAGACTAACATGTACAAGTGTCACCAGAGAACTGCTATCTGACGATAGGTATGGTACCATCTAGGAGTTCTCGGCGATTCTTGTTCGGTGTACTCATTCTCCAATGAGTACATGCGTACAATCTTTGATATCAAACACCAATAGTTTTGGGATCAACCATCGCCCCATACGGGGTCAAGAAATGTACACACCAGTCTACTCTGGAATATCGATGCCCTGTCTCGATACTCCCTCGACTAGGAACTGTTAAAGAATGTGCTTGTAGACTACACAAGCCCCACTAGTATGATCTGCATCATAGTCCTGGTAGTCAAGCCAACATCCTAAGGGCTTTATCAATATGTATCAATGAGATAGTAAACTAAAACAGGCGCACATGTTAAGATAAAGAGTAACCAGATAGCATACTATTATATTGAGCAAGAAAGTCCTCTTTATATATGTCCAAGCATCCACAATAATATACAATAATGGCCTCTAGGACATACATATTCCTGACAATCTCTCACTTGCACTAAGGCCAGTTGTTGTAGTATCGCATACCCAACATCCCAAAAAATCTCTAACTGTGTCTAGGGGAGGGCCTTCGTGAGTAGATCCGTTGTGTTGTCCTTCGTGTCTACTCTCCTGACCTCGATCTCGCGGCGATCAACTATTTCCCAGATCAGGTGATACCATCTCAGAATATTTCTGGATCACTGATGGGACCGGGGTTCCTTGACTAAAGCCACAACTCCATTGTTATCACAATACAAGGGTATTGGATCTACAATTGATGGAACCACACCAAGTTCAATAATGAACTTCTTCATCCAGATAGCCTCTTTCGTAGCATCGTTAGCAGCGATGTATTAAGCCTCCATCGTCGAGTCTACAACGGTATCTTGCTTGGAACTTTTCCAACATACCGCCCCTCCATTAAGGGTGAAGACAAAGCCCGAGATAGATTTATTGTCATCCTTATCACTCTGGAAGCTCGAATCGGTAAAGGAATCCACTTGGGGTTCTCCGTTACCATACACCAAGAACATCTCTTTAGTCCTTCTCAAGTACTTAAGAATGTTGTTCATAGCTATCCAGTGCTTCTCCTCTGGGTCTGATTGATACCTACTTACCACATTAAGTGCGTAAGCTACATTCGGTCTGGTGCATAACATCGCCTTAATGATAGACCCAACTGCAAAAGCATAGGGTATCACGTTCATACGAGCCCTTTCCAAATCAGTCTTGGGAGACGTCTCTTTGGAGAGAGTGATTCCTGAACAAGCGGGTAAATTACCATGTTTAGAATCTTCCATATTAAATCTCTTTAGTATGGTGTCTATATATCTGGATTGGGACAATCCCAACATCCTTTTAGATCTATCATTATAGATCTTTATCCCCTGGATGTAGGAGGCATCACCCAGATCTTTCATGGAGAACTTTTGTGATAGGAAGAGTTTGACCAAGTGCATCATAAGAACATCATTTCGTATCAAGAGTATGTCATCCACGGACATTACGAGGAATACAACTTTACTCTCTACTACCTTTTTATATATACATGCTTCATCTACATTTCTAATGAAGTCAAACTCTTTGACTGCTACATCAAAACAGATGTCCCAACTCCGCGACGTTTGTTTTAATCTGTAAATTGATTAAGCAGCTTGCACACATTTCCACTGCTCCCACTGTCTACGAAGCCTTCTGGTTTTTTCGTATACACGCTCTCTTCTAAATCACCATTTAGAAAAGCGGTTTTGACGTCTATCTTGTTAGGAATATGTATGCCCTAAAGGCCATATTGTATGATATTGTGGATGCTTGGACATATATATAGAGGACTTTCTTGCTCGACATGATAGTATGCTACATGGTTGCTCTTTATCTTAACATGTACACTAGTATTATTATACCATCTCTTTGATATATGTTGATAAAGCCCTTAGGATGTTAGTTTGACTACCAGGACTATGATACAGATCATACTAGTGGGGCTTATGTAGTCCGCAAGCACATCCTTTAACCGTTCCTAATCGAGGGATATCGAGATAGGGTATCGATATTCCAGAGTAGACTAGTATACGTTTCTTGACCCTGTATGGGGCGATGGTTAATCCCACAACCATTGGTGTTTGACATCATAGATTGTACACAGGTGCTCATTAGAGAATGGGTACACCGAACATGACTCATCGAGAACTCCTAGTTGGTACTATACCTATCGTCAGATAGCAGTTCTCTGGTGACACCGGTACAGGTTAGTCTGCAGACCCGAGATCGTCATTGTGTCTTGTGTGGTTCCCACTATGCTTTGATTTCCTCCCTACTACGGCTCAAAAGAATCGTACAAACAGGTGGATTTTGGGTACAGTCCCGAGTCACATGGAGGCAGTGAGCGATAGGAGGGGTTTCGTCTCTCCCGGTATTGGGAGTTGATGTTGCGCAATGCTCGATTGGCTATAACAGCATGTCCTTGGTCAGGGCTGATGAGATTTACTGGTAAGTGTTATCAGTAGTTTCTCGAACGGTTATAGGCCATATATCGGCATGACTTATCAAGTTACTGGGTCTGGGGATTCCACCCCTAGACTTGATATGCAACATATCAGGCGAAGAGACCGGACTGTACGGTAAGTGTTGCTTATAGGCTTTGCGGGAGTTTGGACAAGCTTGCTTGTTGATCTTCTATTCACTCAATACCTGGGTAGCCGTTACGTCCAGCTAGTACCGTTGACGGCTTGTAGGTAACTGATGTGATCATTACCTATTCCTGGCGTATTGATGAGTCTTTAGAGTCCCATACAGAGATTTCCTAGCTCAAGCGAAACGAAGTAAAGCACATATGGTGATATGTGCAGAAGCTTGATTAAATACGTGTATATGATACTGTATTCTAATCTCGCGATATGTGATATCGGTTAGGTTATATGTGATATAACCGGATTGTTGAATCAAGTGTTGATTCAATGATATGTTATATATGATATAACCGGATTGTTGAATCAAGTGTTGATTCAATGATATGTTATATGTGATATACATATAATTGATATTAGTCGGTTATATATGATATAACCGGATTATTGAATCAAGTGTTGATTTAATAATTTGATATGTATTTTTATATTTGATATATTAATATATATTAACTAATATTGTGCTCACTTAAATATTTTCTTCTCTTGAAATACATTTAATATATATGTGATATATATTAATATATGTATTTATATATTGTGTCATGGTGGATGATACATTGGACATGGGTGTATGAGACTCACACCAAAACTAAAGATAATTTGGGTAAATATTTATTTAGAGTTAATTCAAAATGAGGTGGAAATGAGCATGGTTTAGATGCTTGTAGAAGCATGTAAAAGCCATGACTCATCCCACTTGTTTTGTTTGCACTCTAGATATTTTTATAACCCTAATCATTATCTTTAACCCATGGTTAACTCTCACACTTATTGTTAGTTATATGTATGCCCTAGTGGCCATTATTATACATGTGATGTATATTATAATGGATGCTTGGAAAAATATAGGGAGGATTTTCTTGCTCGACATGATAGTATGCTATCTGGTTGCTCTTTATCTTAACATGTACACTTATTGTCTCTCTCTTACATGTTGATAAAGCCCTTAGGATGAGTACTTGACTACCAGGATTATGATGCAGATCATACTAGTGGGGCAGAGATAGTCGGTAAGTACATCCTTCAAATGTTCCTAGTCGTAGGAGTATCGAGACATGGCATCGATATTCCAGAGTAGACTAGTGTATACGCTTTTCGACCCATATGATGGGCGATAGATGATCCCATATCCATTGGTGTTTGACATCAGAGAAGGTATACGGGTGCTCAGTGAAGACTGGGTATACTGAACGGACTCGCCGAGAAATCCTAGATGGTATTATAGCTATCGTCAGATAGCAGTTCTCTGGTGACACTGGTACAGATTAGTCTGTCGACCTGAGATTGTCATAGAGTCTTGTGTGATTCCCACTGTGCTTTGATTTCCACCTTACCATGTTCAAGAGATCATGCAAAACGGTGGTTTTTACGTACAGTCCCGAGTCACATGGATGTAATGAGCGATAGGGGGGATTTCGTCTCTCCCGGTATTGGGGGTTGATGTTGTGCTATGCTTGATTGGCCATAATAGGAAATCCATGGCCAGGGTTGCTGAGATCTACTGGTACGTGTTATCAGTAGTTTCTCGAACCGTTATGAGCCTCACATCGGCATGACTTATCAGGCTATTGGGATCGACGTTATACCAACCCCAGGCTGTGATATGCGACATATCAGATGAAGAGACCGGACTGTACGATAGTGTTACTTATTGAATTCGCAGGAGTATGAGCAGGCTTGCTTGTTGATCTTCTGATCGCTCAATACCCGGGTGGCCGTTACGTTTAGCAGAACGCTTGCAGCTTGTGGGTGACTGATATGATCACCATCTACTGCCGGCGTATTGACGAGTCTTTAGAGTCCTACAAAGAGATTTCCTGGCTCAAGCGAAATGAAGTAGGAGCACATATGTGATATTTGCGGGACCGAGATTAATACGCATATGTGATACCGTATTCTATTCTCGCGATATGTGATATCGGTCGGTTATATGAGATATAACCGAATTGTCGAATCAAGTGTTGATTCGACAAGTTGATACATTTGATATTAGTCGGTTGTATGTGATATAGCCGGATTATTAAATCAAGTGTTGATTTAATAATTTAATGCATAATTATATATTTGATATATTATCTTACACTAACTAATATTAGCTCACTTAAGATTTCTTTTTCTCACTTGTGTACACTTAGTATATATGTGATATATATTAATGTACATTTTTTGTGTGTCATACTAGATGATACATGTGACATGGGTGTATGGGACTCACACCATGCTTAACATAATCAATGGTTTTATTTATTTAAAGTAATTCAAAATTGAGTGGAATTTAGTCATGGTTGGAGCTTAATGGAAGCTTGTAGAATCATTGACTAAGTCCACCAATTTTTTTTTTTACTTCAGATATTTATTAACCTAACCATTATGATTAGCCATGGTTTAGTCTCTACAAGGGTTAGTATATGATATTAACTCATCCATGGTTGCCATTCAACACAAGATTTTTCCATGGTTGCTTCTTCTTCATCTATTTCCTCAAGCTCACTAGATTTTTGGGAGGTGAAGAAAATGAGTGAGAAAATTATATCTAAAGTGAGCAAAATTCCTACTTCATCATCCTCTACTATACTAGCCATTTAGTTTAGGGTGTTTGCTTCACTAAACCCTAATTAGTGAAGAGGTAGCTTGAGTTGACGTCTCCTCGACATAGATCATCTTCGGCCTCAAAGACTTCAAGCAAGCTTATTTCGTTCATCTTGTGGAGCCTTTCTAGAGTCCGGGAGTTCACTACTTAGAGCGGAGGGACTACTACACGGAGCTATTGAAGTGAAGGACCGGTCTACAAAAGTTGTATTCCTTGTTCACTTAGATGTAAGATGTTTACATTCTTTTTTCGTCTAATTCTCTAGTTAAGATTCTAGGTTAGGGTTCTTTAACGCACCAATTTTTTATAAAATGGCATGGTCGATGCCTCCTAAAACCTTGTTGTCGTGCTAGGGAACCCAGCACTTATCACTTGAAATATTCCCTCACCCTAGTTCATCTTCTTCTTCTCAAGAGAGCTCTCTAGGTTTTCTTGAGATGAGGAAAAAAAGAGAAAGTGATTTCTAAAGTGAGCAAAATTCCTACTTCATCAACCTACTCTCATCTAACCCATAAGATTAAGTTGTTTACTTCACTAATTCTTTGATTGGTGAAGAGGTAGCTTGAGTTAGAGCAATTTCAAAGTGGATCATTTTCGGCCTTGAAAACGACGGAGTAAGCTCGTTCCTTTTACCAAGTGGAGCCTAAGAAGAGTTTGAGGGACCACTACTTGGAGCTTTAGAAGTGAAGGACCGGTCTACAAATGTTGCATTCTCTATTCACTTAGTGTAAAGTTTGTTTACATGCTTACAAACCCTAATTCTCTAGTTCGATTCTAGGTTAGTATAGCTTAGCCCACTAGATTTTTTAAAATTACATACTTGATATCTCTAGAAATCTAGTAGTGGTGCTAAGACACACTTTCATGGTATCAAAGCCAAGTTAGAGCATTAGGTTTGGTCTAAACGACGTTAAAGTGTTCTATCGGTATTTTCGAAACCCTAAAAACATGCTTTCTGTCCAAATTTTCAAAAGTTGAATTTTTCCAGATTAAAAATATTCAGAAAATCATGCAGGGTTTTTTATGGAGCCCCAAGAAAAACGAGAGCCCAATTCAACCAATTGGCCGCGCAACCGCGGCAAAACAATGGGTTTAGCCGTGGTTCCGCGGCATTGTTGGTGAGTTAGGGACTCTATTTTCTTGTGCTGCTCCGTAGTGACATTTGGCATTTTCTAGGTATTTTTAATGAGACTCAAGTGTTGAGATCTCTGTGATTTTTGGGTGTTTGAGATATTGCCACGCCCCGCTTCCCAAAAGAGCGGTAATGACATGCGATAAGCCCGCGGCATATTTATTTCGAGAATGTCATTTCCCGAAACAAATATACTAAGCGTATATAAGCAATATAAAATGACAAGAAAAGACATGATAATGAAAATCCAACTTTATATATTTACATTCCCAATTTTCACAAGTTTCAAATTGAATACATGATATCTGAAAACAAAGATGCATAAAAGAAAGTGTCTAAACAGGTAGCATACAGGAAGTAAAAGCTGAAAAGAAAGAACTAGTAGTCGGTTTGCTCTGCAAGCTAAGAGTAATTCTCCTGACTCGGCTCAATCTCCTCAATCTCTAGATTATCTGACGAACATTCCAAGAAAACAAAGAAATGGATGAAATGCCCGCCAGCGAACTTGCGCTCGGTAAGTCCCCAAGAAATGTGGGATGCGAAAGTATATAAATGAATATGTAAGGTGACATGCGATATATTATGAATAGAAATAAAATATTAACAAGTATAACATGATAATGTTAATGACAACTATGTAAGCATGGCAATATAACATGAGCATAGTAAACACGTATAGCATGACCGTGGAGTGTCGGTATAATGAACACGAAGTGAATGTAAGTGTTCTAAAAAGTCTCTAAAAGGGTAAAAGCAACTAACGTTAGTTCAAGTGTGAATGTCAACCAATCTCAAGAGTATTCTCAAACCCAAGGCTATCGTCCAAGGATAAGGAATCACGAGCCCAAAATATCGGGAATTCAATTGTTATTGAAGTATTCCAAACCTAACAGGCTATCATCCAGAGGCTTGGAAACACGGGCCCTCATTCATGAATTCGTGATTTGTACCGTTTCAGCCCGGTACCACAGCAACATGATTTGTACCGTTTCAGTCCGTACCACAGCAACATGATTTGTATTAATGGGACTCATGAGATTTCATTGGATTCATATTCAAGCTACCCCAACACCCCGTGTATATTAGTCTATAATTAATGTTACGAGTCTTTATCGAATTCTTGAATACAAAAGGTGATGCATGATATCAAGTTTTCAAGATTGAGTTCATCTAGTCATGTCAAGTGCAAGTCATGCCAATTGTATTTATTGTTCGAGTCAAGTTGATTCAAGTATACATACTGGGTTCCAGTATTCAAGATTGAGTCATGTCAAGATCAAGTCAATTCTAATATGTAATGATTTAATCACAAATTATATAAATAAAAATAAATAAGAAATCACAGAACATGATATGAGATAAATATACAAGTAACGTCCAAAACAATGCTGTAAATATGTGATATGTATGACTGGTTAATCAAGTCATTTGAAATCAGAATATAAACGAAAACATAGCGTTTAGTTTTATGCACACGTGAGTTCCAGTATAGCCTAAATACGACTACCGGTTTGGGAGATATACATGTTTTCGTATTGTCGTGCAAAACAGATCAGAATCTGTTCAGCACCGTCACATATTTTTAAAACGCAGTTTGAGTTAATTTTCATCTGGTTTCATGTTACGAAAATTAATAGAAAATTGTAGGTATTTCGATGTATTTATCCAAAACACCAAGATTCATATGATTTAGTTTCCTGAAGCTCTAGTTATGATCATTTTAACATCAGCATTTAAAACAGAAATTCAGATTTCTGGACAGCAACTATATATTGTATTGCAAAGCCTATATCGGGTTGTTTCATGAATTTCTAAGTAATCTAGTATACATAAAATTATAGTTCTATCAATTGTGCATCTACACATCTAAAGTTTTTCACGAACGAATATCGGGAGTTCGAGTCATGTTCTATTTAAAAATAGTGTGCGAATCAGGACAGATTCTGTCCAGATTCGTCACTAAATATTGTATCGCGGTTTTCTATATTTTATGTCAGTTTTCAGTAAAAACATAAAAATAAGAAAATCTATATCATTCGATGTAGATATATAAAACACCTGAGTTTGCTCAATTTGGATATCGGTAGACCAAAGTATGTGTCTAAGAAGTTGACCGATAAATGCAGTTTTCTGTTTTTACGAATAGTGAATAAAAATGATGTAATTCCTAAATCGTTGTGGTTTGATCTGAAATTTTTACGTGCATTTGGAATTCTATCTATTATTCTATCCTAATGTTCCAAGAATTTCAAGAAGTGGAAATTAATTTATAAAAATTATTTTAAAGATAAAGGTTTTGTAAGATTGTATTTGAAAATGATAAATCTATGGTATTTATATATAACTTTGTTTTCTTGTATGCAAAAATAAATATAAATAATTAAAATTTCAGCGATAAATAATATGAATTAACATATATGAAGCAAACATATGATCCGGTCATGATTAACCGTCTAAACAATAATACTTAATATATTATCAACCATTGCATGCAAAATTTTATAACTAAACATATATGCTTTATTTCAACCATTTTTTTAACAAAATTTTTTATCATGAGAATAACTAGTTATCTCAAGATTCGGTATGTTGGAGGCATGGTAAGGGGATTAATTTCAAGTAGAGAAAAGGAGGAGGAGAGGGGACTTACATACATAAGTCGGCATTGTTACCGGGCTTGTCTATCCTCCGATAGCCTCGCGTTTCTAGCGAGACCTTCTTGAGACCTTCTTCATGTTTTTCAAGAAATTAGATGAAGAGAGAGATGGGAAATGATAAAAACGTGTGATGAAGAAAAGAAAGAAGAGTGACATATAAAAAAAGAATTATGGCCACCATAATTCTAATAAATTATAGCTTATAATCATTCTAATTATTTTGGGAGTTAAAAAGAATATGAAATGAAATGTCTCATTTGTAGATTATGAGAAGAATAAAAATTGATAAAAAAATAATAATTGCAAGAATGAGAATTTGAACATGTGACTTATGGAATAGCAATGTAAGGACTTAACCAATGAGCTATAAGGTTCTTCATGCACATATTTAATAAGAATTAAATATATACTATTGCTTAAAAAGAAAGTGGGCTTTTGGGCTCATAGTTTTATAAAAGAAAATAAAAATGAGATTGGATTTGGGTTATGGGCTGGGTCCGGTCTTGCGTTTACTTTGAAATAGGTTAAGATTTAGTTTAAAGAAATGAGTTTGGGAAAAATAGATGGAATAATAAAATAATATATTTAATAGAAAACAAAATATATGGAAAAATACTAAGAATAAATAAATACAATATTTTACTAAAGAAAGAAAACACGAAAGTATAGTAATATTAGGGCCGTTACAGATATCGATCGAAATGATTAACATCGTCTAGATATATATGAAATGTGATACAATATCTGGAATCCAAATTAATTAGTTTTGTGAAAACTAGTTTGTGCTCTGTAAATCTCGCGTTTTAGTCTCTTTTGATAGATTGCTACGGAGTTTCGATTCAGATCAAAACTCTGTCGCAATCTCGTATTGTACTCGGATAGTCACCGGGAAACACTACTAAATAGCCATGCCCCAAAGCCCCGACCAAGTGACTGTAGGAGAACCCCGAGGCCAAAAGCATCCAGTCGGGTGCTCGCGGCCACGGTGTTCCGCCTAAGTGCACTTTGTTGACAGCACCGGGGGTGCGGCAATTTACTAAAGTTCCCGACGAGCATTCGATCATTATATCGGGAATTTTATTGAATTACCCGAACAATATTGAAAAGAGTTTTCAATTCGAGACATAAATGCAAGATTTAAAGTGTTAGGCATGAAATCCGAGATATGAGATATTCCGGGTTTATGATGTCTAAGATTTGATGCAGATTCTAATTATTGTAGTTTTCATTTCTTTTCTACGCCCGTAAGTATAATATGCGCCCAGATCTCGTTGCTATACATCTACGACATCCGGGATACGCATATTTACTTACGTTGATGACATGCGATATTATGTGTTGCTGTGATATGTTATATTGGATCGTCGTGATTGAATAACCGGGGGGTTTTGCATGAGATGGGAGTTTTTCTATTTTCATTCATGTAAAAACTGTATGTAATATTCTTTTATTGGGACACTTCCGGGTTGAGGATGATATCACCATTGATGTATATTATTTACTTTTCCGCATTATGATAAATCCAAGGCGGGGAGCATAAGTAACCGGGTTCTAGAGTCCGGTGGGAGACCATCTCAAGGAGTCGAGACCGGGTCTCCTAACTCTAGAATTGCCAGGGTCACTTGCCGCTCTTGTAGGGGTCTAGGGATGTAGGTTTGGCTATTCATCACGACCGTGGAATCCATGTTTTTCATTACTGGCTTAATTTAAAACACGGACCTCCTAGAATATCCTATATTTCATATGTTTGTTTCTGCTGCCTAAGTTCTGTGATGTGATCATATAACTGCGTGATATGAATGATACATATAATAAACGTTGCTTATATTTTGCACCCGCTCTAGTCCATCCTCCGGTCTACCGTTAGTTAAGTAACCTAACGGTGCATGACGGGGCCCCGTGGCGAATGCGGATGGCAAAAGCATACGTTCTATTTTCGTTTCTTCTGTGATGTTTAGGAATAAATGATGGGACATCATTAATGAGATTAATGAAAGAAAAGAAACTTAAAAGATATTGTAGAATCAAAATTTTCAAAATGGTAGCTCTAGTTATTGTTTTGTACAGCGGTATTCCTTGATGGATATCCTGCACCTCATTTGATGAGGAAAGAGCCGAGATCCCTTCACCGGGAATGATCTCTTTAGCAAAAGCAAGCAAATGCTACAACCCACTCGGTTTATTTTGAAAACTACTCGATTTTAAAAGCAGAGCTTAAACCACACCTTTTTAAATCACTCGATTCTACAACGATATTAAGTTCATTACGCTAATGATTTTCTTAAAAACCAGTCGTAGCCCTCCGTCATTTCAGATAAGTAATATTCAGTATTCATGCTGCGTTCGTTGGCCTCCGTCAAGGCGTAGTGTGCGGTAGCTGATTAATGCTTATCTGCCGCATATGATGCGATTGGATTATGGTACTCGTACGGCTTTGTTGGCCTTCGTCAAGGGTCGTGCGGATGGGTTTAATTCAATCAAGAAATGATGGGTAGAACTTGACTAGCGGCCTATGCTTTGTTGGCCTCCGTTAAGGTCATAGGTCGTTAGGGGTAAAAACAAATATTGGGAATTTCAAGTGTTGAAATTTGCAATGAGATTGTATACTTTCTATGACATAGTTGGATCCCGATACCCACTGCGATTAAGAGTTACTCATAAGAGAGTTTTTCACTTTACAATTAGCTGATCTTGTAGGTGTCTAAGAAAGGTGTTAACGGGGCTATGCTCCTGTGGAAACGAGGTTATTTAATTAGTTCTAAGCGAAAGCACAGGGAGACTCCCTCAGAGTACCAATACCTTCCTGGCTGACCGATTGGCAAACTTGTAGGGTGTAATTAATCCCGGCTAATCTTACATTTTAGGGTTTGAAGGAAGATTTGATAAAAACAGTGGGAGCCATCCTGATTAGATAAGATAATAACCAATCTAATTTTGCAAGAGCACATGCTAAAGTGTTTTCTTCTCTCTCTCTCTCTCTCTCTCTCTCTCCAGGTAGCGACCATGAAATGCCTTAATCAAGATAATAATATGGATGTATTGACCGAACCCGCTTATTATACCGAGATAGGGAACGTTGGTTCCGCTCTATCTTATAATTGTTATAAGTCTGAGCAAGGAATATGGGAATATCAGGATTTCCATGCAACCCGAACGAAGAAAGAGCATGATGATGTGTCTTCTTCAGATGCGTTCGTTACCGAGAACCGTTCCTCAGTATGCTCTACATCCTGGGTATTGGATACCGGATCAGGATATCACGTTTGTAATATATTACACGGGTTAAGAAAAAGTAAAGAACTAGCAAAGGGTGATAAATCTCTAGTAGTAGGGAATGATGCAATTGTTGCAGCCAAAGCAGTTGGCAAATGTTCGCCGCCGAAAGACGCGACCGGGACGTTGGGACGTCTGCCTTGAATTTTGGGGGCAGATACTATTTGGTTTTATCCGTCCACCTCTCCGAAGATACCAAGTTGATTTATGGCACCGTGGATCGGAGGTTTAGACAGATGTGGCCGTTGTAGCAGACTTCGTCAGATTCCCCCTCGTTTATAAGGGGTTTTTGATTGCGGGGACGCACTTCCCTGTAGGCGCATGCTCCTGCAGTTAATTACGCTACCGCAACGCGTTATCCACTTTCTCCTTCTCCAGATGGTCACTTCGTGTCGTGTGTGTTTATTTTATTTTTGGTTGCCCGTGGATTGTATACGGAGACTATTTTATGTTGTCGCCCGTAGGGCGTGGATTAATCCAAATCCGTATTTTCTTAGATTTGGGTTTGGGTTGGATTAAGGATCGCTAGCCTCGTTTGAGATTAAGATCAACTTAAACATTTGTTGAGGATACGTTAGTCTAATTTTAGACTAAGATCTACTCAACAGGATTTTGGGATCATTTAGATCCAACGAAAGAGTGTTCAAACTCTATCGTTTTAGTTTAGAGACATTGCGGTCCATTGGGTTTAATGACATCGTAGTCCATGAGTTTAAGGACCTCATAGTCCGTAAGGTTTAGAGATATTATAGTCTGGTTTAAAAAGATCATAGTCTGTACGGTTTAAAGACATCATAGTCTGGTTTAAAGACATCATAGTCTGTACGGTTTAAAGACATCATAGTCTGTAGAGTTTCTGGTTGTCGGGACCCGCCACCTCTTTGAAGACGTTGAAGAATTACAACGACACATATCAGAGGTGTGAAGAGATGTACCCTTGAACCAATGTTGGTTGGGAGGTCTGTAGTCAAGTTTGGGACTAAGACCAATCAAAGTGATTGTGAGCACATGTGCTCGGTTAATCTGAATTAGATATTTGTGTCCAACTTGGGCTTAGTCTACTCAGTTTTGAATAAAATGTTGAACATTTATTTGGGCTCAGTCCCTTTTTGTTCAACAATGCTGAGCATTGATTTGGGTTCTGACACCCTTTATTCTTTTTGTTTTTTATTGAGTGTTGAACACTCTTTGTGGCGCTGGCGGCTTTATTTACAGATCACTTTATATTTCCTCCGTGCCCACGTGAGGAGCACGTGGAGCGCTTGGCGCTGAGCGCCAGACTTGGAGTGCTAAAGCGCTTCTTATAAAACAACGCTCATGTAAGGAGCACGTGGAGCGCTTGGCGCTGAGCGCCAGACTTGGAGTGCTAAAGCGTTTCTTATAAAACAGCGCCCACGAGAGGAGCACGTGGAGCGCTTGGCGCTGAGCGCCAGACTTGGAGTGCTAAAGCGCTTCTTTTAAAATAGCGCCCACGTGAGGAGCACGTGGAGCGCTCGGTGCTGAGTGCTCAGCTTCATTAACGATCACGTGCGAGCACGTGAGGTTCTCTCAAAATGTGAGCGCTGCCTTTGGGCTCACTCCCCTTTCTGTATAAGTGTTAAGCACTTTTAGAGGGCCACATGAGATCACGTGAAGCGTTATAAAGGTGGTAACTGCCTCTGGGGTTTATACCCTTTCTTTTTTGGAAGTGCTAAGCACTTTAGTGGGGTCACATGGGATCACGTGACCTGATCTCAGTTGTGCTCTTTCGTTCATCAAGGGTGCTCACGTGGGAGCACGTGATCGGCCGTCATCATCTTGGGTGCTAATCTTTTTATGGGGATCTTGAGTTTTGAGACTTTCGAGCCCTTTGTTTCATAAGAATTAAATTCTTTTATAGGGTTAAACCCTAGTCTTATTAGAGGAATTAAATTCCTATATGTCCTTGTAAAAATTAAATTCGTTGAACATAGTTCTTTCCCCTAGGTTTAAATCTACATAACAGAATCTCCCAGATGAGAATTAAATTCTCAACTTGTGGGGAGATCTGCTTCTGCAGATCTCAACCAGAGGAAGAACTAAGTTCTCTTTAGAAGAGTTAAACTATTGTGATGGTGAAGAAGAGGAAAGATATCCTCTGTATTTTGTTCTTCCTCTTACCTAGGGTTTCTTTTTCTATTTGAGGAGATCTTCTTCTCTCTGGAGAATTAAATTCTCTTTTCTTTTAAGCTTACGAGGGGTTTTTCTCTCTTTTTCCGTCTATCCCTTTTTTCTGTCCCTTTTCTCTTATTTATAGGAGAAAGAAAAGAATCGATTTGTTCAGAAAATCTCTCATTGAGAGATGTTGATTGATTTTATAATCAATCAAAATGATCTTTTAGATCAATCGGTGAATTTTATTCACCGTTGGATTTTTAATCCAAGGACTTCTGTTTTACAGAAGTTGTTTATCTTGTTTTTAACAAGATTAGGAAAATATTTTCCCGTACAGAATCTTTTTTTGTGGATTGGTGATTTTTAATCATCATTGGATTTTTAATCCAACGGTGCTCTGTGTCATAGAGCGTAATCTTTCTTGTTTAGAAAGATCTAAGAAAATATTTTCCAAAATGGTGCTTCTGATCCCTTTTATTTAGAATTTAATTCTATCGGCTCAGAAGGCATAGGAGCCATCATGTGTAGCACGTGACCCCTTACAGAATTAACTTAGTTTGTTTATATGCAGGAGTCCAAACAGAGGGAAGGCATCACGTGGTAACACATGAGCTTCTTTGCTCTTTGTTTGTTTTATAACTGGGTCCAACACGTTTTGTGTAAAAGACAATCACGTGCTTGCACGTGAGCTTTAATTGCCGCTTACTAAGTGGAGCAGCTCACTCTGTATACATACGCATCACGTGCTTACACGTGATGTTCCACTAGCGGGAAGTTTTTTCTTTCCCTTTCTGAGTCTCTTTATAAGGGATCGATGATCACGTGCTTACACGTGATACTTCCATTAATGGGGAATTTTCCCTTCCCTTTTCTTTCTGAATTTTTATAAGGGAACAAATGCCTCCACAGCGTTGTTCTCACGTGTCTTGCACGTGAGTGCAACGCTGTCACCTTTACAGCCGTTGGATCTGCCTAGGGAACGGGGAAGATGAACCGCTCCCCATCATGTCTTATAAATGCAGAGGTCTCGTCTCTGCAACGTCTTCGTTCCTTCATCTTCTTCCTTCTTTGCTTTCTTTGAGAATTTAATTCTCCTTCTCAGAGCTTAGTTCTCTGCCATTGTAATTCCAGAGTTAAACTCCGTAAAAAAGAAACCCTTTTTTTAGGTAAAGATCTTGCACATCATAAAAAAATCTTTTCTTTTTGAACAAAAATTTCTGGATTTTAAATCCATTATGAGAGCTTTGCTCACCTCTGAAACCCATCTGCTTAGGGATCCAAAGAT
Source organism: Agapanthus africanus (assembly GCA_030015575.1). Lineage (NCBI taxonomy): Eukaryota > Viridiplantae > Streptophyta > Magnoliopsida > Asparagales > Amaryllidaceae > Agapanthus > Agapanthus africanus. The sequence goes on from CM057340.1 coordinate 706,486,198, forward strand.
GTGATCCTTGAGCAATAAACCTCCATACATCGGGCATTCCCCTCTAATTTTTGAGGATTTATGGGATTTTTTTTCTCATGTATTTTTTTTGTGAGTTTCTGGAATTTAATTCCATCACATAAAAGGATTTTAATTCCTCTGACGAAGTGCTTAGTTCTGAAAGATCAAGAGGACCCTTTGGGAATTTTATTCCCCGGTGTTCTTGAAAATCTTTTCATAGGATTCTACCCTCTATTCGTACAAATTTGAATTTGTTGCATGCTTAACAGAACTTGTTTTCCCAAGAATTTGTTTGAATTCCAATGTCTGTTTAATGAGGATCTTCTTGATTCTCATAATGATTGCCCTGTCTCATCATTGGTGAGCTGCCATATTGATTTTGTGGGGTCCATGTGTCTTGTAGGCAGTGGTCCTGTAAAACAGACACTTTGTCGTTTTCTTTTGTTATTATATATATATATATGAGTGTGTGGGCTTCACTAATGGTTTTTCTTTCTCTTGTTTCAGGAACAATGGCTTCTCTTCCTTATTTCCCTTATACCCGCTCGGACGCCACTTTTCCACAATCGCCGTCGGATGAGGAGGCTATGGCAATGATCAGGGCCCATGACAGGGACTGCACCAATTTGCTCTTATGGGGAACTTGGTATGGACATATCATCCGGGACCACCGCAGCTTTATTCGTGAAGTGCCATCAGAGCCTCTTTGCTTAATTTTTCCGATGGAGCGTCCGCAGACTGCTTTTGCGGTGGAGGCGGCTGATTGGACTCCTATAGGCTGGATTGTGCCGTCGATAGCTGGGATACCCAATCAGCCTTTGCCGGCCATAGACATCTTGGGGCATCACATTTGCCAAGGTGAAGCTCAGCCCTGGGGACAAATTTATAAGATAGGGCTTAACCCTCGCCACCCAACGGGCTATCTTTCCTGGGCTCGATATGTTCTGTTCGCTCATCATGCACGTTTGCAAATGGTCGGGCTTTATCAGGCGGTGTATGTGTCCCTCTTTCATTATCAGTCCCCCCATGTCTGGTGGGTTAAAGCTTTCCTGAATCAATGGAATCTTCCCACCAACACTTTCTTGCTAGGGGATCGTGAGGTCTCGATTTCTTTGGAAGAGTTCCGCGAGATCTCTGGATTGCCGATCAGGGGAGAGAACTATGAAGAGTTGTTGCCTCCCGATGAGTATGTATTGATGACCGTGCCTGCTATGCTTGACGGCTTGACGACCGAAAACGCTGTCTGTCATATGTACCCCAATCTAATCAAGACTCTGGGTATTTTTGAGAAGCTGTTCGTGGAGTCAGAGGGACAGGGCATCACCTTTTAGAGCTTCATCGCCTGCTTCTTCCGTGAAGATGTCTTATCAAAGGAGGCTCCGAAATTTGCGAATATTAACGACCCCTTCGGGTTTGGGCTGAATAAGCTGCCGGCCAAAGAAGAAGATTTATCGCAGTTTTACATCCCGATCTTGTCGGCCGTGTCCTTTGATTCGATTGTGGCTCCCAACATGGACGAAGAGACCTTCTTTGTTAGTTTTATCAGCATTTGGCTTAGATGGTTTTCCATTCCGACGCATCGTCGCTTCATGAGAGCTTCGGTCATTTATCCTGCTCATCGCATGGCCGAAGGGACACGACTTGCCGTGGGTATTGCGGGATTATCGCACTTATACCACGGGCTGAGCACTGCGGCCAATACTTCGACCCAGGGTGTAGATGTTGTGAGTTTCTCCCTCCACTACTTTACATCGTGGATCGAGATGCACGTATTGGGGGCGTTCGCAGCGCATCAGAGGCCGGAATTCTATGATGCTTACACCTTCCCATGGCTCATGAGGTTGGTGGATGCTTCTGCTCCTGATCCAACTCAGCTAGGGGCCCTTCACGTATTGCTTAACCTGTATGCTAACGAAGGTGGGATGGTATTCAAAGACCGAGTCCTCTCTGCTCCTTCGGGGCCTATTCAACAGCTATTCGATTTATCGAAAAGGGGAGCACCATCCTTAAAGCCTAAGGAAATTATGAACTTGTATTCGATTAGACCGGGTTATTTGGTGTTCCGTCGAAATGATACTGCTCTTTTCATGCGGTATAATCCGCACTGCTTTGCTCGGCAATTGGGTTATAACCAGGGTGTTCCCTTCGAGGCATTTTTGGTGGAGCCCAGCTCTTCTCTAAGAGCTGTTCGTGACATCACCCACCACTTCATGCGGCTGAACACCGGCTCTCGTTTTGTGATCCCCGAGGCCGACTATATTCCAAGGTGTGTGGGGTGTTTTACGGGTTGGTACCGCCATCGAGTTGGTCCCATCATTGCCGAGGAGAAGCGGATACTCTTCGGATATAGAGCTCCCGCCCTGACCCAAGCCACTGACGTTCCTCCGTGACCGCGGACAGTGGTTTGCCCTCCATTGAGGGGTAGCGGTGCATTACTTATCCCTGAGGCGGCGGATGCGGAATCGACTCCTCCCACAGTTGGTATGCCAATACGCACCAGAGCCCTGGCAAAAGGTTCCGATAAGGCGCCAGCAGTAGTTTCATCAGTTGCGGTGTCATCAATGGCAGTGTCATCATCGGTAGTACCGCCAAAAGAGAATACTGGAGGCGAAATTGGCCAACGTCGCACCAAAGCACCGAGGGGCAGGAAGAGATCTTCTTCTAGCGTTAGCTCCAGCTCAAAAAGGAGGAAGAAATCGGTTGCTGACCTGCTTGACCTCTTGCTCGAATCTGAGGCTGTTGCTCAAGACGAACCCATATCCATGCAAGAGCCGGATGATGGTTTTCTCTTTTCGGGTTCGTTTGCCGAGGAAGCCGCACAATTGGCTGAGGCTAGAAGGCGCTCACAAGACGAAACTGAGAATGTGGGATTGCCGAAGAAACCTTATCCTCATGTTCTACGAAGATCCCTCATCACTACAGAGGGTACACATGGGTCCCCTGCAATAGGAAGATGAGATAGCCCTCAAACTGCCTATCTCAGCCACTTCTGAAGATGAGCTGGCATTGAAGACCGGTAGCCATGAATCTGCATTTGAACCCCGGCGAGCACACTTCCTCAGGAAGGAAAGACGGCTTGTAAAAGCCATACTAGGAGCATCCTGGCGAATCAGTATGCGTGCTTTCCGCCTTTTTAGCTTTCGGTAAATAATTTGTATCGCTTTTTATATCTCCTTATCTCTGCGAAAAATTTGCAGGGACTTGAGCAATGGCAGAGGATTTCAGCTCAAGTCGCGTCTTGACTGTGGATCCTGTAAATGTCTCCGATGAGGCACTAGTAGGTGCAGAAGAGGTCGTTACAGCTGCTATTCCTGCAGTGGAGCTTCCGCTGATAGCCTATGTTCTTTCGGTGCCTGTACTTCCAGAAGAGATGCCTTTATTGGTCGTAGATCTAATGGATCTTTCTGGTGACGGCCTGGAGATTGCGGAAAGGGTAGTTAAGACCGTCATCCCTTCATTGGAGCCTGAAGTGGTAGCCATTGCCCCTCAATTGGAAGCTGTCACACCAGCAAATGTCTCCGGCGATGTTCCTGAGGGCATGGAGGAGGCTGCCGAGGCTGCTATCCCCCCGGTTCAAGGCGGGAAGAGCATCGAAGATAGTCTTCAATACTTTGTTTTTAATAGTCTTTCCATTATCTGAACCTTTCCTTCCTTTCAGAACTATGGGAATTGGTAGCTTCTATTGTTGACCTATCTCCCAGGAAGTCCTTCCAGCGCTTACTTGACATAGGTGCCCTACAAGCGATATCCCCGCAAAGCATAGTCCTTTCTTCCGGGCAAGGTTGGTGTTCTTTGACCCTATTTGTTTTATTATTATTCTTTATAATGACGCTGATATGCGTTCCACAGTTCTGGAAGCCGATGATGAGGTCGAGATCCTCGATGGGCCTGGGGATCTCTCAAACCCTTCTTGCATGACTGCGGGTAAGTAAAGGTTTTATCTTTGGCATTGATTTGTCCATTCCATGTTCATGACTCTCACTGACTGTTCATAAATCTTGACAGCCCTGCCAACCCTAACTCCGTTGGAATCTCGGATCTTCATGCCGCCGGGTCCCTATGCCCGGCGTGCGTCCGAAAGGATGGCGAGACAAAACATCTACTCCGTGACGGCTCTCATTGAAGACCTTCACGCTGGTACCTTTGTCCCGGCCGAAGAATTTGCTGTCGAAGCCAATGCTTCCTTGTCCGTCCTCTCCACCTGTTATGATGAAGCATTAGTACGCGTCTGGGTTGAGTATTGTCGCCAAGTGGAAGTCTTCCTACACGGGCTTGAATGCATCCGCCTTCCCTCCGACATCTTAACCGTGAAATTGAGTCTGCGGGGATGGCTCGAACGGTGCACGACCAATCTGCAGTAGTGCGAGAAGAGGCTTAATCGGAAGTTTTCGGAAAAGGAGTTAGCTTCGAATGTTTTGGGGGAACTTCAAGCTCAACTCATTGCTAAGACCACTCATGCGTACGAACTTTGCCGGGTGCTTCATGAAGCTATCACTCCGCTGGTGGCTATTGATAAAGCCGTGATATTTATCCATGAGATGGTCGAAGCTCATAAAGTTGCTGAAAAGGAGCTTAAGGTCGGCTTGCCTCGTATCAGGGTCAACAGTCTCAGGCAGGGACCCGTCTCGTGGCAATAACAAAACTTGAAGCCGAGGCCCAGTGGAAGAAGGATGAACTGACAAGCTTATTACACCGTCCGCCGGCTTAAAGATTTTTTTGTATATTCTCCTTTTCTTGTATTCACTCCTGAATGAAAGATTATTTTGTATCCATTTTGATTCTTTTATGACATGTATCTTGTATTCATTTTGAATTCATGAATAAAAGACATATTTTTTTTTATATCATGTTTGCATGTAACTCCGGTGAATGTGGCCGTATACAGTTTATCTTGATCTTCTTGCAGGGCAGCGATGGCTTAGGAAACAGGTTCAGGTGCCTAAGACTTTTCAACTTTATGAGCCTTGAGGGTCTCATAAAGACTTTTCTCCCTACGAGTCGAGAGGATCTCGTAGGTGTAATTTCTTCTTAGGGGTCGTGAGGACTCCTAAGTGCGTTTTCTCTTGAGATTCGTAAGGATCTCACAAGAGAATTTTCCCCCCTTACAAGTCGAAAGGACTCGTAAGTGGTTGTTTCTCTCCTTGTCGATATTCGACTTGGGAGAGTATGGCCCATGGATAGTCCATCTTGACTTCCTTGTAGGGAAGTAATGGCTTAAGCACAGAGTTAGGATCTGCCACCTAAGACTTTTCAACTTTATGAGACATGAGGGTCTCATAAAGACTTTTCTCCCTGCAGGTCGAAAGGATCCCGTAGGTGTATTTTCTCCTTATGGGTCGTGAGGACTCCTAAGTGTGTTTTCTCTTGAAAGTCGTAAGGATCTCATAAGAGAATTTTCTTTTCATGCGCAAGGACACTAATTTTCCTGCCGGTCAAGACGAATCGAGAGATTCTCGCAAAGACACTGATTTCCCTACGGGTTGAGACGAATCGAGAGATTCCTGCAAAGACACTGATTTTCCTGCGGGGCGAAACGAATCAAGAGGTTCTCGTCAAGGACGCTGATTTCCTTGAATCGAGGCATTTCGCCAAGGACACTAATTTCCCTGGGGGTTGAGACGAATCGAGAGATTCCTGCAAAGACACTGATTTCCCTGTGGGTCGAAACGAATCGAGAGGTTCACGTCAAGGACGCTGATTTCCCTGAATCGAGGTAGGACACTGATTTCCCTAGGGTTAAGATGAATCGAAAGATTCCTGCAAAGACAATGATTTCCTTGCGGGTCGACGTGAATCGAGAGGTTCTCGTCAGGGACGCTGATTTCCCTGAATCGTGATATTTTGCCAAGGGCACTGATTTCCCTGGGGTTGAGACGAATCGAGAGATTCCTGCAAAGACACTGATTTACTTGCGGGTCGACGCGGATCGAGAGGTTCTCGTTAAGGACGCTGATTTCCCTGAATCGAGATATTTTTCCAAGGACACTGATTTTCCTGGGGTTGAGACGAATCGAGAGATTCCTGCAAAGATACTGATTTCCTTGCGGGTCGACGCGAATCGAGAGGTTCTCGTCAAGGACGCTGATTTCTCTGAATCGAGATATTTTGCCAAGGACACTGATTTCCCTGGGGTTAAGACGAATCGAGAGATTCCTGTAAAGACACTGATTTCCTTGCGGGTCGTCACGAATCGAGAGGTTCTCGTCAAGGATGCTGATTTTCCTGAATTGAGATATTTTGCCAAGGACACTGATTTCCCAGGGGTTGAGACGAATCGAGAGATTCCTGCAAAGACACTGATTTTCTTGCTGGTTGACGCAAATCGAGAGGTTCTCGTCAAGGACGCTGATTTCCCTGGGGTTGTTCCGGCGGGGAGGTCGTTGGCTGACTTTTTTTCGGGTCGGAGTCATTGGATGACGTATTTTCGCGACGGGGTCATTGCTGACGTATTTCCAAGACAGGGTCATTAGATGACGTATTTCCGAGACGGGGTCATTGGATGACGTGTTTCTGCGACGGGGTCATTGGATGACGTGTTTCCGAGACGGGGTCATTTGCTGACGTATTTCCGCGACGGGGTCATTGGATGACATATTTCCGTGACGGGGTCATTTGCTGACGTATTTTCGAGACAGGGTCATTGGATGACGTATTTCCGCGACGGGGTCATTTGCTGACGTGTTTCCGAGACGGGGTCGTTTGATGACGTGCTTCCGCGTTCTGCGGTGTCGGGGCTGACTCTAGGTTGTCTGCGAACCGTGGAGTCTTAGGACTGGGGACTTTGCCTTGGCTTCGATTGGTGGTGTCGCGTCCATAACCTGCTGGCATAAGGAGGAACGCCGTTGTTAGTCTTCTGGGATGGAGATGTTGCTGTCAAGATCTGACTTTCCCTTTGACAGAGTTTGTTGGGACATATGGTTCCCTTTTTTGTTTATGCCCATGGATCGTATACAGGGGTCAGTATGGACTAGCCTGCAGGGCCAAAATTTTATTTCATTTTTTTTATTTCTTTTCGTGATGCTCTATCATTTCAGCTTTTTATATCATGAAAGTCGTGATTGCCCAATCATTTCGGCTATTTTTCGCGGTGCCCAATCATTTCAGCTATTTTCTTTTTACTCGCTGCTTTTTATTGCGAGTTGCCCAATCATTTCGGCTGTTTCTGTATGCATAAATTTTACTTGCTGATTTTGTTGCAAGTTGCCCTATTATTTCGGCTATTTCATATGCATTTATGGTTCACTGACTTTTCGCCGCGAGTATGGAACTTGGAATCTGGTGCCAATCGTAGCATCAGCATCGCTGCGACTGGAATTTTTTCAGGAGCGAATCATCACTTGCCATGAAAGGACTTGGAATTTGTTGCCGATTTAAGCATCAGCATCGCTACCACTGGGGCATTGCCAGGAGCGAATCATCATTTGCCTCTGTCGATTTGAATAAAGGTGGCTTAGCAAATAGGGTTAGGATCCTTTCGACTAAGGCTTTTGACTTCATGAGACGTAAGGGTCTCATAGAGGTATTTCTCCCCACGAGTCATGAGGATCTCGTAAGTGCGTTTTCTCCTTAAAAATCATGGGGATTCTTAAGTGTATGGTCTCTTATAAGTCATAACGATCTCATAAGAGTATTTTCTCCTTGCAAGTCGAGAGGACCTACAAGCGTTTGTTCACCAAATGAGGACATTCCTCGTTGCTGGTGGGACTTGATGGGGGAGACGTTTATTTGTACCCGTGGATTGTATACAAGGGTCAATATTGAACCGTTTGTAGGGCATTCTGAGAAATGTGATGGCTTAAGAATAGGTTCAGATCCCTATAGCTTAAGTATTTTGAATCTTATGAGCCATGAGGGTCTCATGAGAGGGTTCTCTTTACAAGTCGGGATGATCTCGTAATTGTAATTTCTCCTCAGGGATTGTGGGGATCCCTAAGTGTGTTGCTCCCTTGTGAGTCGTAAGGATCTCATGCAGGTATTTTCTCCTCACAAGGTCGAGAGGATCTTACGAGTGTTCATGACCATTTTTTTACGAGATTGCGCCCTTTCAGGTTTTCACAAACTCGCCGGCAGTCCTGCTGTTTTTACTCACGGCGCCCTTTTGGGTTTTCATCCGTGCCCATTCTGCTTGTGGACGCACCATTTTTTTTCTTGCGTCAGCCCAAATATGCTGCGGTTTGTAGTAGTTTAAAGATGTTTCGGTCCGTAGCTAGTTGTAGGACATTGCGGTCCATTATTAGTTTTAGGACATTGCGGTTCACTGTTAGTTTAGGGACGTTTCGGTCCATTGTTGCCATTTTGGAGACAACGGTTTCGCTGGATACTACTTATAGAGTTAGGGCTTGGGAAGATAGCGAGCGGACATATGCGTCGTCATCTATCATTGACCCGGGCCGTGACTCATCAGGCGTAGTATTTTTTTAAGAACCGGCCGTTTATTGGCCTGAAGAGTCTCTCGCCATGCATATCCATGAGCAAGTAGGCGCCACCTTGGTAGATTTTATCTATGATGTTCGGGCCTTCATAGTTTGGCTCGAATTTCCCCCGTTTAGCACGATTGGGAATCATAGGTCAGTTGACCACTAGCACGAGTTCGCCTTGGCGGAATGTTCTCGGCCTAGTCAACCTTTCGTATGAGCGCGTCATCCTTGCTTTGTAACCTTCTAGGTTTTGTTGCGCCATGAGACGAGTTTCATCGAGAGCGTCGAGCTCCTCTAGCCGAAGATGAGCATTCTCTTCGTCTGTTAGTTCTTAATGAACCGCCACTCGTAGAGAGGGTAGCTCTATCTCCAAGGGGAGTACTGCTTCCGTGCCGAATACCAACGCATACGGCGTTGTATTTGTGGCCGTTTTGAACGTGGTCCGGTAAGCCCAGAGAGCTTCATCCAGTCTCTCATGCCAGTCCTTCTTATTTTTGGACACCGTCTTCTTTACGATCTTTGTCAAGGTTTTGTTGAAAGCCTCAGCTAGACTGTTAGCTCGGGGATTATAGACCGAAGAGTATCTCCAGTCTATATTATGCTGCTGTGCGAAGCGGCTGATTTTGTGACTTCTGTAGGCCGGCCCGTTATCGGAGATAATCCGTCGCGGAGTGCCGAACCGATAGATGACGTGTGTCTTGAAGAAATGGAGGATATTCTCCGTCCTCACTTCTCTTAGCGGTACTGCTTCTTCCCACTTAGAGAAGTAATCGGTTGTCGCCAATATGAACCGATGTCCTCTGGATGACGCTGGTTCGATGGGACCAATTTTGTCGGTTCCCCACATTTCAAACGGCCAGCTAGCCACTGTTGGGTGTAGCGGGTTTGGATGCTGGTGGATGAAGTCTCCATGAATTTGGCACGAGTGGCACTGCTTCGCATATTCGAGACAGTCCTGAATCATCGTGGGCCAATAGTAGCCCATCCTTTTGATCTTCAGCTTCATCTTTGGCCTGGCTTGATGAGAACTGCAGAGTCCGTCGTGAATTTCTTGAACGACTTTCCTTGCTTCTTCCTGTCCCAGGCATCTTAGCCACAGAGAGTCGAATGATCTCTTATATAGAGTATCGTTGATGAAGGCAAAGGACATAGCTCGTTTCATGAGCTGATGTCTTGAGGACGCATCTTCAGGTGTTCGACGGAATTTGAAGTAATCTATAATGACTTCTCTCCAATCCTTAGCCTTTTCTTGGACCTTTATTTGTAGGGTCGTTTGCTTGGTCTCTTCCTTTTCTTTAGACGACTCTGGAGATATTTATGCTGGTGCAAGAACCCGACGGTTTTGTACAATGATCCTTACGTCATCGAGGTTTTCGTCAGCTAGTTCTTTAGCGAGTTTGGCTAATGCATCTGCTTTGCTATTTTCTGCACGTGGTATGCTTTCCAGGGCGTAGGAAGGGATTTGAGTCAGCAGTTGTTGCACTCTCTCGCCATACTTTACCAACTCCGGTTTGCACGTTTGATAGTCGTCGTTTACTTGACTAACTACCAGCTGTGAGACTCCGTATATAAGGAGGTTTTCGATCCCAATGTTGACAGCGATCTCAAGACCTGCTATCAAAGCTTCATATTCTGCTTCATTGTTTGTCCTCGGCTCTGTTAGGAAAAAGGCAAAGTGCATTATCCCTCCTTGTGAAGTTACGAAGATAAGACCTACCCCCGATTTGATTATAGGGGTGGTGTGTTGTCGCTTCTTTATGGAAGATGCTCCATCGAAATAGAGTTCCCATCGGGTATCACTCCCTCCTTTCTCCCCGTCAATCGTGTCAAACGCGTGTTCGTCTGGCAATTCGCGGTTTAGGGGTGAGTCGCCAGGTATCGGATGCTCGGCGAGGAAGTCGGTGATGGCCTGATCTTTCACTGCCTTGAGCGGTCAATAAACTGTCGAGAATTCCATCAAGAGTAGGGTCCATTTAGCGAGCGTCCTGTTAGTATGGCTCTTGACATCAAATACTTGAGAGGATCCACCTTTGATACGAGATGGACCTCATGCACCAAAGCATAGTGTCTGAGCTTCGTTATCGCGAAGATTAACGCTAGGCAGTGTTTTTCGATGGGGGGTAGTTATTTTCTGCCCCCAGGAGAACTCGACTCAAATTATAGAGAGTTCTCTCCTTCCCTTGATCATTCTCCTGTGCCCATAGCGTGTCTAAAGAACCTTCAAGGGCTGTTGTGTACAAAGTGAGGGGCTTTCCCTTGACCGGCCGGTCAATACCGGCGGATTCTGCAGGTATTGCTTGATTTCATCCAGCGCGCCTTGGCATTTATGATCCCAAACGAACGAAGTCCCTTTCTTCATTGAATGGTTGTAGGGACGGTATTTGCCGGAGAGGTTGGTTATGAATCGTAGGATATACGCGAGCTTTCCTTGGAGAGACCGCAGTTGCTTGAAAGTTCTCGGCGGAGGCATCTCCAAAATCGCCTTGATCTTTGACGGGTCTATTTCGATACCCCGGTGTCATACGATGAATCCTAGGAATTTTCCTGAGGAAACTCCGAACGCGCATTTCAGAGGGTTCATCTTCAGGTTGTATTTCTGAAGACGCTGAAATACTATCTCCAGATGCTTCCCGTGCTCCTCATACGATTTGCTTTTCACTACAAGGTCGTCGATATAGCATTCGACGATTTCATGTATGAGGTCATCGAAAATATTCGTCATGGCCCTCTGATAAGTAGCACCGGCATTCTTCAGACCGAAAGGCATCACTTTGTAGCAGAATATTCCCAAAGGGGTCCGGAAAGCGGTATGCTTTTTGTCTTTGGGGTGCATCTTTATTTGACTGTACCCTGATGATCCGTCCATGAAGGAGAAGATTTCGTGAGTGGACGTGTTGTCTATCATCAGCTCGGTAACTGGTACGGGAAAATCATCTTTTGGGCAAGCTTGTTGAGGTCCCGAAAGTCCACACAGATGCGCACTGTCCCATTTTTCTTCATCACCGGGACGATGTTGGCGATCCAGTCAGGGTACTGAACTTCTTCGATGAAGACGGAGTCGATTAGCTTCTAGACTTCGGCGTTGATGCTCATTTCAAGTTCGAGCCGCATCCTTCTTGGTGCTTATTTGACTGGCTTGACGTCCGGAGATACCGCCAATTTATGCACAGCTATTTCTGGATCTAGCCCCGGCATCTCGGAGTAGTTCCATGCGAAGCAGTCTTTATACTGTGCGAGCACGTCTTTTAGCGTAGCCACCTGTTCTTTGAACATCAGCTCACTGACGAACGTAGGCCTCGGGTCGTTTGCCGTCCCCATGTCGATTTTCCTTAGGTTGTCCGCAGTAGTATGTATTCCATCTTCCAGCTCTTTTGGCGCCGGTGGAAGTTCTGAGATCAATTCCTCTTCATCCTCGTTCTCGAAGCACCAGGAGAGGTCATCCATGTTCTCGGGCACTCCTTCTTCTGACAGCATTATCACGTGACAGGTTCGAGATCGTTTCCAGGACCAATACTGGTCTGGTTATACTCTCACCATATACAATTCTTTTAGCACATGCCTTTATGGTGGGGGCCACCCTCCAACTGTTGGATAGAGTGAATCTGCTATATTGATATTGGTCTTTGACCCAGTTTTTTTAAGGTGAAGCAGTCTTCAAGAGGATGTCATATCGCTCGGTAATAGGAACAATAATCCGGATGATGAACCTCGTTTGCTTGATCGGGGTGCTGGGACTCCGAGAGTGTCATCATTTGATGTTTCATGATAAGGTCAAAGATTCTCCTTGTCCTGTCTTGAGGGAAAGAATATGCTCGACTCATCTTTTTCATAAGAGACGGATTCCGGCTGCTCAATTCTCGATCGCGTGGCTTCTTGGACCCGCTTTTCTGCTGTCGAAAGTTTTTTCCGTTCTTTAGTTTGTTTTTCCCTCCGCGTTGGGTCTTCTGTATGACGGGCTGGCGACGAAGGGCATCGTCATTCTCTGTAGCCTGCTGAAGGAGGCGCTGCGTCCTGGCTTTCTCGTAAATGGCCATTTCACGGTTGTGGTCATCCCGGACCTTTTGACCCGCTTTCCTTATTAGCTTGTCCATCTGTTCTTCAAACGACGGACTTGGCATTTTTACGGCAGGATCTCATTTTGGTTCAATTGCAGTGTTTTCTAACAGAGCATCTCCTTCTTCATCGAAGTCATGTATAATGTACCAGCCATGGAATCGCTCCCGTTTCTTGGATTGAACATATCCAAGCCCGATCGTTTCCATTCTCCCGTTGGGCAATTTTCGCTGAGTTCCGGGGACGTTCCAGATCCTGTTGTAGAACTGAGCTTGTCGAGTAGTCTGTTTGAAGGGTACGCCTTGGTGCCTCAACAGCATTTTTAATCCTTCTATGTAGTATCTGGGCAGACGGTTGGGCTGGAGCCTGTCAAGCGTAGAATCGGCACCATACCAGATTTCTTTCTCCACTTTGGTTTCCGCGGATCGATAAAAGAGGATCGCCTTTTCATCTTTTCGCCTGGGAGGGACGTAGAACGTCTGCAGTTCTTGCACACTATATATATCAAGTGCGTCGAGCTCTTTGTAATAATTTTTCGGAACCATGGCGATTTTCAAACTCCGTTCATTGCCAGTGAAGGCTTGTATTGATGGCCGAACAGAAAATATTGCATTGACCTCATCTTCAGAGGCGCTGCCGAAGATCAACATGGGGGTAGACGGTCCGGGCTTGTTGTATTGGAGCGGCCCCGAATCGACCATCTCTTCCTCCTCCTCGGTATCGCTCCCGAAGACTGGAATAGTGGTGATAGATTTTTGCTTATTCTCTGGTTTATGGCATCTTTCCGTGTCTTCAAAGTCTGGCAGGAAGTACTTTGCGTCTTCATACTTGCGGACTTCATTTACGGAGAATGGGTTCAGTTCCCCCGTCACGGTATATTCGAGACCATCTTTAAAATACTTCATACACTGATGTCATGTAGAAGGGATGATGTTATACTAGTGTAACCAAGGCCTGCCGAGCAAAGCGTTGTAGCAAGTCTTGGCGTCAATGACATGAAATTTGATGTCAGTGACGAGCATACCAAAGCGTAATGTCAGAATCACATACCCGAGCGTCCATTATAACTGGGAGTCGAATCCGGAGATGGTGATTTTATCCCGAGCGTCCGTGATGACTGGGAGTCGAATCCGGAGATAGTGATTTTATCCCGAGCGAGGTGTTGAACGCTCATGCAGATTTCTTTTAGCACCCTCACATTCATGAGATTGACAAAGGACCCATTGTCAACTAAGATCTTTCCTATCTTGATGTCATGGCAGTACCCTGTGACATACATGGGACGGTTGTGCTCGCACGTTCCGAGAAGGAGATCTTCATCGCCGAAAGTGATGTCAGCTGTGTGCACTTCTTCCAGCTCGTCCTTCATCTTTGTTTCGGTAAGGAAGGCTTGAAATTGGTCGGGCTATTGTAGTGCCTTGATCAGAGAATCTCTCGCCTCTTTAGATAGCAGAAGGGCATCGAGAATGCTTAGCTGTGAGGGTATCTTCTTCAGGTGTGCCAGAACGTTGTAATCCATCTTGTTTTTCTTAGGCGGGTCCTTAGCTGCCAGCTCTTCGACGACTCGATCATCGAGGGCGATATCCTCAGGGATTTTTTCTTTCCCCTTATCTTTTTTGTTCGATCCCTTGTTTGTAGGTCTAAGATTCTTTTCAGGCAACATACGATTACGCAGCTGAATATTCTCACGGTTCTTTATCTCCTCCTCTTTTCCTGAGGTGGAATCCTTGAAGAGAGGGCCAAGGGCTATCACTTCATCAGAATCGCTTCCGAAAGTGAGAACTTGCGATCCCCCGGTATCAACCATGTGTCAATTGTCGGTAGTTCTTTTACGCTCATCTGTCGTGCTTCCCTGTTCCCGACGAGCCTTGCGCTTCAATCGCTTGATGTGTTGTCAGTGGGAAACATATCCCTGCCACCGGTTTTTAAAAGTGGTGCACTCTTCGGTAGGGTGCGCAATCCTTTGATGGTATAAGCAGTAGTGAGGATGTACATCTGCTTCGTCAAGACGTATACTGCCAGAAGTATTTCCTTTGGAAGATAGCATCTTCATTCCTATTGACAGAGCTTTAACGAACCGTTTCCTTGCCTTAAGCCCGCTTTTGTTTGCCGCGGGTGTGCTTCGATTTGGTTGGAGTGCTTCAACCCTTTCATCCAGTCACCGACGTCTGGCTTTTTCGAATATGGCCATTTCGCGGTCTCGATCAGCTTTGCTCTTCTGACAGGCTTTGTTCAGTAGCATGTTGATCATCTCATCTGACAGTTCTAAGAGTTCCGGTTCTGGATCTGCCCCTAGCTCCTTTATGCCATCTTCTAACGCCGAGTGAGCTTCTTCGTTAGTTAACGCCGAATGAGAGATCATGTGGCAACTTGCCACATAATCCTCAAATTCTTCTAACGAGTCATCTCCGTCGTTATTGTCGTCATCTCCGCTCTCAAGGATATCATTGAGAAATTCTTGGAGTGTGACCGGGGTTCGCGCCTTTTGGTTGTATTCCTCCAGCGCATCAATATGTTTTTGCAGGTCTGTGAGCTTGCCATCAGGCTTCACGGGCTTCTTGGTCTTATTCTTCTTCTTTGAAGACTTTGACGGCTGGGCATGGGCGTTTTGACTATCGCTACCAATTCTTGGCGTCAGGCACTTCTTCAGCATTCCCTCAATGACCTCGGGTTCCAGCGGACTTTTCCACCTGATCGCCGGGCATGTTTGGAGATCCTTCAGCATTCTTTTCGTTTTGGCTGAAAGTGCAACCTCCTATGGAGCTTCTTCCATAAAAGAGCACGATGCCCCTGGTGTGTCCACCTTTTTAAGAGCGTGCGGCTGGGGCGGGCTTACTTTCCAATTCTCGGACAGTGCGAATTTGCCTTGTTGGTATTGGTTCTCAATCCAGCCATTGAAGACGAAGCAATCTTCGATTGGATGGCCTACTACTCGGTGATAGGGGCAGTAATTGGGATTGTTGACATCACCGGGCTGCAATAGACTTCTCGGATCCGGCATATTGATGAGCCTATTGCGTATCACCAGTTCGAACAGTCTCTTTGTTTTCTCCCGTGGAAACGAGTAAGGACGTCTTAACTTTTCGTTGAGAAATCGATGCATATCGTTTTGGCAATCAGCTGGTTTTGGACTATTCGGCTGCTGCTGAGCATTGGCGATGAAGGTCGCTTTCCCTTTCCCTTTTTCATTCCGCGGCTCCGACTTTGAAGAGGAAGGCCTATGGCCCATCTGGTCCATTTGGGTCAGCTTGTCAATCAAGGCCTGGAAGGTGGTCGGCTTGAAGAACATCATGAATTGAGATATGGTCATCTGCAGATCAAGGGTTCCCACAAACATGCCCAATGCAGTTGCCTCTTCTACGCGCTATTCGCACTTTGACCATAGGTTCCGCCACCGTATCACATACTGAACCCATGTTTCTCCTGGCTTCACCCTGGCATTGATCAACGCCGTGATTGGGGTGCGTTCGCTGGCGCTTGCGAACTTTTGTGTAAACAGTAGCTCCATTTCTGCAAATGTCTTGACAGAGTCATTCGGGAGCTCGGAATACCACTCGAATGCTGTCTCCAATAAGCTGCCAACAAACTGGTGAAGCGGCAGTTTGTCATCACCCCCAGTATTACCGCACAGAGCTCTGAACTGAGCGACGTGCTGATGGGGATTGCTTGTCCCCTTATACACGTGAAATTTAGGGATCGTACATCCCGGCGGGTACATAATTTGATCGTACCAACCCGGATAGGGTCGTCCAGTCTTGACGATTTGGCCAGCGGCTTCGCTCGCCTGGTGAGCTCGTATCTGTTGAGCTATGTAGTCGTCAAGGGCGGCTTTGGAGATGGTCTCTTCCTTAGCTGCTGATAGAGCCGGAAGAGGGTTTGATGTCTCCCCTTTGTCGTCTTCAAGGATAATCGGAGGGTCTTCAGCTGAGGGATCCGGCTGTATCATCATCCCGACTATATCTTGGAGGAATTCGGCATCGGTTGTTCCGCGACATCTTTGTCTTTCTTCTCGAGCGCCATTTGCTTTATGTTAGCCACTTGTTCCGCGGCCTCTTTGTTTTTCTTCTCGAGCATTCTTCAAAGGAATTCTGCATCGGTTTCCTGCTCCTGACGCTGCTCCGACGATGTTTCCGGGCTTTCTTTTGGCCCAGTGAGTGCGGCCATTTTCATTAGCATCTCTTGGATCTTTTGCTATTGTTGCTCCTGAGCCTTTATTACAGACCGGGTGTGGTCGATGACCCATGGAGGCACGACTATCCTCTCTTCCCAAACCCTTATAGACGGTGTGCACCACCATGCCCCCAGATTTGGGGCGTATAGGTTCAGCGCCTTTGGAATTGGTCGCAGGCAGGGGGATCTTCTCCGGCTTTCTCCTTTTATGGGATGTCGAAGTTGAGGGGGCCGTTGCAGCCGATGATTTCCATGGTACGATGGCGGTGAGATGGTCCTCCTCTTGCTGAACCTTCATCTTCTTTTGTTGGCGGGAGTAGTCTTTGTCGATTACAGAGTCTTAACTCTTCGCCAGACCCTGTGAATTTGGATGACAGCCGCTGAGGGGGCTGCTCTGGCTTCGCCTTTGTAACACTTTCAGCGGGTGGCGAGGACCTTTTCAACACGGCAGTTGGAGAGTTCTTGCGCACCCTCGTAAGCGGCTTAAAGCTGTTGCCAGTCGGAATAGCAGCATCGACTTCCACCGTTGGAGCTGGCGGAGTCAGTTCAGAAGGGGAACTGCCCCCAGCTTTCCTCACTCGGAGCCAGTGGTGACGTCGAGCATGTCTTGCGGCCGGGATCACCTCCGTTGTTGGGGTAGCTTCATCTTGCTTCATGCTTTGATGAGAAACTGTTGTTGGTGCCAGCCTGTCGAAGACTGACGTCCGTTGAGAAGGAACGTCCAGCCTGTGATGACTGACTTTCGGGCAGGGGAAGCAGCCTTGGTGACTTTTCCTGAAGCGGGAGTTGGAGCGGCCAATCTTGCAAAGACTGATCCTTTAGCAGGAGAAGCCGCTTTGATGATTTCCTCCACTTGAGCCGGAATGGCTATCCGCTTTGGGATAACCCCTTCGGGTATTGCAGGCTTCTTCATGATCCCACTTAAGCTCAGGCTCAGCCTGTCGAAGACTGATGCAGTGGACTTGGAATTGGGCGACCCGTTGAGAGAGGTCGTGGTAGTGGTGAGCCAATCAAAGACCGACTTCTTCGGAGCTTATTGTGATGGCATTGGGACGCTGAAGCTTGCCGGTGGGATCATGGTCCTAAAGAACAGTCCAGTGGTTGCCTGAGTCACCTGTTCTACTGGCATGGGGAAGATGGAGGCCGCTTAGGGACCATAGGCCACTCCTCTGGCGAGGACGGAATGGGAGTTGCCGTTGCAGTTAGTGCAGCTGGAGGCCATTGCTCTTCTTTTCTCTTCTGCACGGAGCACGACACCAAATCTTAGTACCTCGAATCCATAGGCAACCATAGCAAACCGTGATTTATTCGTGAACACGACACACGAAGTGTTGAGTAGAGAAAAAGGTCCCACCGGGCGTGCCAGAATCTGTTCGCCGCCGAAAGACGCGACTGGGACGTTGGGACGTTTGGCCTGAATATTGGGGGCAGATGCTATTTGGTTTTATCCGTCCACCTCTCCGAAGATGCCAAGTTGATTTATGGCACCGTGTATCGGAGGTTTAGACAGATGCGGCCGTTGTAGCAGACTTCGTCAGATTCCCCCTCGTTTACGAGGGGTTTTTGATTGTGGGGACGCTCTTCCCTGCAGGCACAAGCCCCTGCAGTTAATTACGCTACCGCATCGCGGTAACCACTTTCTCCTTCTCCAGATAGTCACTTCGTGTTGTGTGTGTTTATTTTATTTTTGGTTGCCCGTGGATTATATACGGAGACTAATTTATGTTGTCGCCCGTAGGGCGTGGATTAGTCCAAATCCGTATTTTCTTAGATTTGTGTTTGGGTTGGTTTAAGGATCGTTAAGCCCGTTTGAGATTAAGATCAACTTAAACGTTTGTTAAGGATACGTTAGTCTAATTTTAGACTAAGATCTCCTTAACAGGATTTTGGGATCATTTAGATCCAACGAAAGAGTGTTTAGACTCTATCGTTTTAGTTTAGGGACATTGCGGTCTATTGGGTTTAAGGACATCGTAGTCCATGAGTTTAAGGACCTCATAGTCTGTAAGGTTTAGAGACATCATAGTCTAGTTTAAAGACATCATAGTCTGTACAGTTTAAAGACATCATAGTCTGGTTTAAAGACATCATAGTCTGTACGGTTTAAAGACATCATAGTCTGTAGAGTTTCTGGTTGTCGGGATCCGCCATCTCTCTGAAGACGTTGAAGAATTACAACGACACATATCAGAGGTGTGAAGAGATGTACCCTTGAACCAATGTTGGTTGGGAGGTCTTCAGTCAAGTTTGGGACTAAGACCAATCAAAGAGATTGCGAGCACATGTGCTCGGTTAATCTGAATTAGAGATTTGTGACCAACTTGGGCTCAGTCCACTCAGTTTTGAATAAAATGTTGAACATTTATTTGGGCTCAGTCCCTTTTTGTTCAACAATGCTGAGCATTGATTTGTGTTCTGACACCCTTTATTCTTTTTATTTTTTATTGAGTGTTGAACACTCTTTGTGGCGCTGGGGGCTTTATTTACATATCACTTTGTATTTTCTCAGCGCCCACATGAGGGGCACGTGGAGCGCTTGGCGCTGAGCGCCAGACTTGGAGTGCTAAAGCGCTTCTTATAAAACAACGCCCACGTGAGGAGCATGTGGAGAGCTTGGCGCTGAGCGCCAGACTTGGAGTGCTAAAGCGCTTCTTATAAAACAGCGCCCGCGTGAAGAGCACGTGGAGCGCTTGGCGCTGAGCGCCAGACTTGGAGTGCTAAAGCGCTTCTTTTAAAATAGCGCCCACGTGAGGAGCACGTGGAGCGCTCGGTGCTGAGTGCTTAGTTTCATTAACGATCACGTGCGAGCACGTAAGGTACTCTTAAAATGTGAGTGCTGCCTTTAGGCTCACTTCCCTTTCTGTATAAGTGTTAAGCACTTTTAGAGGGCCACGTGAGATCACGTGAGGCGTCACAAAGGTGGTAACTGTCTCTGGGGTTTATACCCTTTCTCTTTTGGAAGTGATAAGCATTTTAGTGGGGTCACATGGGATCACGTGACCTGATCTCAGTTGTGCTCTTTCGTTCATCAAGGGTGCTCACGTGGGAGCACGTGATCGGCCGTCATCATGTTGGGTGCTAATCTTTTTATGGGGATCTTGAGTTTTGAGACTTTCGAGCCCTTTGTTTCATAAGAATTAAATTCTTTTATAGGGTTAAACCCTAGTCTTATTAGAGCAATTAAATTCCTATATGTTCTTGTAAGAATTAAATTCTTTGAACATAGTTATTTCCCCTAGGTTTAAACCTACATAACAGAATCTCCCAGTTGAGAATTAAATTCTCAACTTGTGGGGAGATCTGCTTCTGCAGATCTCAACCAGAGGAAGAACTAAGTTCTTTTTAGAAGAGTTAAACTCTTGTGATGGTGAAGACGAGGTAAGATGTCATATGTATTTTGTTCCTCCTCTTACCTAGGGTTTCTTTTTCTCTTTGGGGAGATTTTCTTCTCTCTGGAGAATTAAATTCTCTTTTCTTTTAAACTTACGAGGGGTTTTTCTCTCTATTTCTGTCTATCCCTTTTTTCTGTCCCTTTACATTTATTTATAGGAGAAAGAAAAGAATCAATTAGTTTAGAAAATCTCTCATTGAGAGATGTTGATTGATTTTATAATCAACCAAAATGATCTTTTAGATCAATCGGTGAATTTTATTCACCGTTGAATTTTTAATCCAAGGACTTCCGTTTTACAGAAGTTGTTTCTCTTGTTTTTAACAAGATTAGGAAAATATTTCCCCGTACAGAATCTTTATTCTGTGGATTGGTGATTTTTAATCACCATTGGATTTTTAATCCAACGGTGCTCTGTTTCATAGAACGTAATCTTTCTTGTTTAGAAAGATCTAAGAAAATATTATCCAAAATGGTGCTTCCGATCCCTTTTATTTAGAATTTATTTCTATCGGCTCAGAAGGCATAGGAGCCATCACGTGTAGCACGTGACCCCTCACAGAATTAACTTGGTTTATTTGTATGCAGGAGTCCAAACAGAGGGAAGGCATCACGTGGTAACACGTGAGCTTCTTTGCTCTTTGTTTGTTTTATAATTGGGTCCAACACGTTTTGTGTAAAAGACGACCATGTGCTTGCACGCGAGGCTTTAATTGCCGCTTACTAAGTGGAGCCGCTCACTCTGTATACATACGCATCACGTGCTTGCACGTGATACTCCACTAGCGGGAAATTTTTCCTTTCCCTTTCTGAGTCTCTTTATAAGGGATCGATGATCACGTGTTTATACGTGATGATTCCATTAATGGGGAATTTTCCCTTCCCTTTTCTTTCTGAATTTTTATAAGGGAACAGCAAATATCATCCTGGTATTACCAAATGGTAACATATTGATTCTGAATGACTGTTATTTAATACCAAAAATGATGTGCAATATAATATCAATTTCTTTATTAGAGAAAAAAGGATATAACTTTGTAGTAGAGAAAAATGCTATAAATATTTTCTTAAATGAAATGTTGATTGGGTTTGGTACGTTGTATAACGGTATATACATTCTAAATCAATCCACAGTTCTAAACATACAGAACACACATAAGAGGAAAAGTTTAGAAATGAACGAATCTTTCTTGTGGCATTATAGACTTGGTCATATCAATGCGACAAGACTAGCGAAGTTGCACAAAGATGGATATTTGAATCCGTTCGAATTTACATCTTATGAAACTTGACAGTCATGTCTCAAAGGTAAGATGACCGAAACTCCGTTTACTGGACACGGAGAGAGAACTACTGAACTCTTGGGACTGATACATAGTGTTGTATATGGTCCTATGTCCACACATGCCAGGAATGGTTTCTTGTACTTTATTACATTCACCGATGATCTCTCAAGATTCGGACATGTCTTCTTGTTGAAACACAAATCTGAAGATTTTGAGAAATTCAAGGAATATAAGTGCGAAGTCGAGAACCAGACGGGTATAAGTATTAAAGTCCTTCGATATGATCGAGGAGGAGAATACTTGAGCACGGAATTCAGAGACTACTTAAAAGAGAATGGGATTCTCTCTCAGCTTACTCCTCCGTATACACCACAGCATAATAGAGTTTCGGAGAGGAGGAATCGCACCCTATTAGATATGGTGCACTCTATGATGAGTATTGCTGAGTTACCTATTTCCTTTTGGGATTATGCACTTGAGACAGTTGCATACCTATTGAATAGGGTTCCAACCAAATCAGTGCCTACCACTCCATATGAGATATAGGAGGGGAAGAGACCATGTCTTAATTTTATTAAGATAGGGGGTTGTCCGGCTTTTGTTAAAAAAAATCTGGACAAACTCGAGGCAAGGTCAGTTCTGTGCAAGTTTGTTGGATATTCCAAACATTCGCGAGGGTATATCTTCTACCACACTGAGGAACAAAAGGTGTTTGTTTCTCGCAATGCCATCTTTTTAGAAAAGGAAATTCTTGTGAAAGAAATTAGAGGTAATGAAGTATAACTGGAAAAAGTTCTAGCTGCGCAAACTATAACTGATGATTTGGTAGAACCAGAGAATTCAATAGTCTCCAACGAACCTCAGCCGGTCCGCAGATCTAGTAGGGTTCCTCATCCACCTGAGAGATACTATGGTTTTATCATAGACGGTGGGAGCGAGGATTACATCATGGAAGATGATGACCCAACTAGTTTTGAGCAGGCCATCACAAGTGGAGACTATGTGAAATGGCTAAACGCAATGCGATCTGAGATGGAATCCATGTACACCAACAAAGTATGGACTTTGGAACTTGCATCTGAAGGGGTAAAACCCATCGGGAGCAAGTGGATCTTTAATAAGAAACTTGGTGTAAATGGAAAGGTTGAGACCTTCAAAGCTAGACTCGTTGTAAAAGGTTTTCGTCAACGACCTGGTGTCGATTATGTCGAAACCTTTTCTCCAGTGGCTATACTTAAGTCCATCAGGATCCTACTTTCTATTACTGCATACCATGACTGCGAAATCTGACAGATGGACGTCAAAACTGCTTTTCTAAATGGAAATTTAGAAGAGAGCGTGTACATGACACAGCCAGAGGGCTTCGTAGACAGTGGGAGCAGCAGAAAGGTGTGCAATCTGCTTAAATCAATTTACGGATTAAAGCAGGCATCGCGGAGCTGGAACATCTGTTTTGATATGGCGGTCAAAGAGTTTGACTTCATCAAAAACGTAGATGAACCTTGTATATACAACAAGATAGTAGAGAGAAAGGTTATCTTCCTCGTATTGTATGTGGATGACATACTTTTGATAGGAAATGATATTCCTATGCTACACTCGGTCAAGCTTTTCTTATCACTAAAGTTCTCCATGAAAGATCTAGGTGATACCTCCTACATCCTGAGGATTAAGATCTATAGAGATAGATCTAAACGGATGTTGGGATTGTCCCAATCCAGGTACATTGACACCATACTAAAGAGATTTAGTATGGAAGATTCTAAGCGTGGTAATTTAACCGCTTGTTCAGGAATCACTCTCTCCAAAGAGATGTCTCCCAAGACTAATTTGGAGAGGGCTCGTATGCAAGGGATACCCTATGTTTCTGCAGTTGGGTCAATCATGTACGCGATGTTATGTATTAGACCGGATATAGCTTACGCACTTAGTGTGGTAAGTAGGTATCAATCAGATTCTGGGGAGAAACACTAGACAGCTGTGAAGAACATTCTTAAGTACTTAAGAAGAACTAAAGAGATGTTCTTGGTGTATGGTAACGGAGAACACCATGTGGAGTTCTTTATCGATTTGAGCTTCCAGAGTGATAAGGACGACAGTAAGTCGGTCTCGGGTTTTGTCTTCAACCTTAATGGAGGGGAGGTATGTTGGAAGAGTTCTAAGCAAGATACCGTGGAAGACTCGACGATGGAGGCTGAATACATCGCTGACAACGATGCTGCCAAAGAGGCTGTCTAGATGAAGAAGTTCATTGCTGAACTTGGTGTGGTTCCATCCATTGAGCATCCAATATCTTTGTATTGTGATAACAATGGAGCTGTGGCTTTGGCCAAGGAACCCCAGTCCCATCTGCGATCCAAACATATTCTTAGACGGTATCACCTGATCCGGGAGACAGTTGATCGCCGGAAGATCGAGGTCAGGAGAGTTGACACGAAGGACAACACGGCGGATCCACTCACGAAGGCTCTTCCCCAGATGCTATTTGAGAGAATTTTTGGGATGTTGGGTATGCGATACTACAACAACAGGCCTTAGTGCAAGTGGGAGATTGTTAGGAATATGTATGCCCTAGAGGCCATTATTATATGATATAGTGGATGCTTGGACATATATATAGAGGACTTTCTTGCTCGACATGATAGTATACTATCTGGTTTCTCTTTATCTTAACATGTACACTAGTATTTGTTCCCGCCAAAAATTTCTGCGCAGAAGAGTCCAAGGTATCAAATGGCAGCGACACGCTTAAGGAAATGCGAACCAGTATCTTCCTGCCTGTATTTTGATAAACTCCCGAAGGATGAACGATTAAATTCTGATGTTATTGGAAGCATCTCGAAAAACCCTTCGATTTGATATATTATGGGCTTCATAATTCATCCGGGAACAAAAGTTATGAGCAAATATGTTATGCACTATTCCCTGATTAAAAATCAGGAATTACCTCAATGAGGTATCACGTGCTCGCACGTGATCAATGGTCACGTGTTGACACGTGATAGTTAAAACAGAAATAAAAACAAATGGCTGAAGGAAATACCTCAACGAGGTATCACGTGCTCACACGTGACCAATGGTCACGTGTTGACACGTGATGGTTAAAACAACAACATAAACAAGCGGCTGTTAAAGGGCTCAACTGAGAGTCACGTGCTCACACGTGACCAAGGGTCACGTGTCAGCATGTGATTGGCTTCGAAAGCCTTACAGTTTAATAGAATTAAATTCTAAAAGCTTCTAAATCTTTCCAAATGGAAAAGGATTATGGGGACCGTTGGATTAAAGATCCAAGGGTGATTAAAAATCACCAATTTATGGAAAAATCTTAGACAAAAAAAGATTTCCCTAAATCTCACCGAAAATAACAAACAGAATATCTTTTGGATTTAAAATCCAACTGTTTCCCCCAATCAGAGCAAAGCTCTGTTGGAGATTCAAAATTCAAATTTTGAAGCAACGCTTCAAATCCCTGGCGCAACGCGCCACGTGTCAGGCGCAGATATATCAGCGCAGCGCCCAAAGCAGCGCACCCAATCAGAGCAAAGCTCTGTTTAAAGCAAAATCAAAGGAAGCAACGCTTCAGTTGCGCAAGCACTGCGCTGCGCGACACGTGTCAGCGCAGTTGCGCTGCGCTGTGCGCTGCATGACACGTGTCACACTCTGGGGCGTCTGCGCCAAACAGAATTATGATTTCAAAGAAATCTTTCTGTTCTTGTTAAAACAAGAAGATTTTCTTCTGTAAAACAGAAGCCCTTGGATCAAAGATCCAACGGTGGGGGAAATTCCCCAAATCACTCAGAGAAAAATCTCTTTAACAAAATTAACTAATTTATGGGCACTATAAAAATGACCCTAGACCTCAATTCAAAGTCATGAACATTCTTGAAAAATCAGGAGCTTCAAACAGAGAGAACTCTGAGAAAAATTTCAAGAAAAAGGTAAAAACCTTCATGAGAGAGAAGAAACTTCTTTTAATAGATCATTGATCTAAGAATAAGATCAATGATCTTCATATAATAAACAGTGCTTTGCACTTCTCATGAACCACTGGTTCTTTAAAACAAGAAAAAACAAGAAATACTTGTTTTCTTTGATTCTCATTAGATCGAAAAAAACAAATAGTTCTTTGCACTTCTTTTATGAACCATTGGTTCTTGAATCTAAAAGATTCTTAAATCATAGTGCTTTGCACTCATAAACTGCACTGTTGCACTCTTGGATTGGCGCAAGCCACCGGAGTGCGCCACGTGTCAGCATTATAAGCGCTTGCGCTCTCTGATTGGTGCTTGCGCTCTCTGATTGGTGCAAAGCGCCTGATAAATGCAATGCATTTCCCAAAGGGCCAGGCCCAAGTTAAAAGACCAAGCAGGCCTAATTAAATTGATGCTCTGCATCATTTATAAATTGGCAGAGCCCAAACGAAATAATAAAAATGCTACGCATTTTAAAAGGGGCAGAGCCCAAACAAAGTAGATGCCTTGCATCATTCATAAATGAGCAGAGCCCAAAATAAATTGATGCTCTGCACCGTTTATGGGCAGAGCCCAAACAAAAAAAATAGAAGTAATGCAATGCATTATTTAAGTATGGGCAAAGCCCTAGCACAGGTTTAATAGACCAAAAATAAATAAAAGTGTTGAGCATTTTCAACTGGACTTAGCCCAATTTTGGCCGTAAGTCCTCAAATTTAATTTGACTGAGCACAACTCTCTCTTAAATCAATTTATATCTGGTTCGAGGGTACATCTCCGAACTCTTCTAACACATGTCGTTGTAATCCTTCAACGATGTCAGAGAGGTGACGGGTCCCGACAACCACACATCAATATAGACTGCGGGGTCCTTAAACTCGTGGACCGAAACGTCCTTAAACTAATATTGGACCGAAACGTCCTTAAACTAATATTGGACCGAAACGTCCTTAAACTAATGTTGGACCGCAACGTCCTTAAACTACCTATGGACCATCATGTCCCTAAACTGGAATATGGACCGCAATATCCTTAAACTACCAATGGACCGCAATGTCCCTAAACTACCTATGGACCACTACGTCCTTAAACTGGAACAATAGAGCCCCCAAACGCTCTTTTGTTGGATCTAAGCGATCCCGTTTAAGTTGATCTTAGCCTCAAATATGGCTAACGTATCCTTAAACATTCAAATAGACTTTAGTCCCAAATTGGACTATAAGACCCTCAATCAACTTTTGTTCAAGGGTACATCTCTGAACTCCTCTGACATCTGTCGTTGTAATCCTTCAACGTCATCAGAGAGGTGATGGGTCCCGACAGCCATACATGCAATGGACCACCATGTCCTTAAACTGGAAATGGATCTAGACGATCCCGTTAAGTTGATCTTAGTATAGAAATTAGACTAACGTATCCTTAACAAACGTTTAAGTTGATCTTAGCCTCAAAAATGACTAACGTATCCTTAAACCAAAACCCAAAACCCAAATCTAAGAAAATACGGATTTGGACTAATCCACGTCCTACGGCGATGAAATAAATAGTCTCCGTATACAATCAACGGGCAACCACAAACAAAACAAACACACACGACACGAAGTGAAATTCTGGAGAAAGAGAAAGTGGTTACCGCGATGCGGTAACATAATTAACTGCAGGGGCTTGCGCCTGCAGGGAAGAGCGTCCCCACAATCAAAAACCCCTCTAGCGAGGGGGAATCTGATGAAGTCTGCTATATCGGCCACATCCGTCTAAACCTCCGATACACTGTGCCATAAATCAACTTGGCATCTTCGGAGAGGTAGACGGATAAAACCATATAGCATCTGCCCTGAATCTCAGGCAAGACGTCCTCACGTCGTCACCGTCTTTCGGAGGGGACAAGAATAATGCAGTGCATCACTTAAAAAAGGGGTAGAACCCTAGCACAGGCCAAAGACAAAAAATGTTGAAACTGGACTTAGCCCAATCATGGCCGTAAGTCCTCAAACTAAATTGACTGAGCACAGCTGCTCTCTTAAATCAAATTACATCCGGTTCGAGGGTACATCTCCGAACTCCTCTGACACCTATCGTTGTGATTCCTCAACGACGTCAGAGAGGTGACGGGTCCCAACGACCACACATGAATATGGACTGCGGGGTCCTTAAACTCGTGGACCGAAACGTCCTTAAACTAATATTGGACCGAAACGTACTTAAACTAATATTAGACCACCACGTCCCTAAACTGGAATATAGACCACCACGTCCCTAAACTGGAATACGGACCACCACGTCCCTAAACTGGAACACGGACCACTACGTTCCTAAACCGGAACAATAGAGCCTCCAAATGCTCTTTTGCCGGACCTAAACGGTCCTGTTTAAGTTGGTCTTAGCCCCAAATATGGCTAACGTATCCTTAAACATTCAAATGGATTATAAAACTCCAAATCAACTGTGGTTCAAGGGTACATCTCTGAACTCCTCTGACACCTATCGTTGTAATTCTTCAACGACGTCAGAGAGGTGACGAGTCCTGACGGCCATATAATAAATGGATCACCACGTTAAGTTGATCTTAGTCTCAAACAGGACTAACGTATCCTCAACGAACGTTTAAGTTGATCTTAGCCGCAATACGGCTAACGTATCCTTAAACTAAAAACACCAAACCCAAATCTAAGTAAATACGGATTTGGACTAATCCACGTCCTACGGGCGACGGCATTACTCAGTCTCCGTATACAATCCACGGGCAACCACAGACAAAACAAACACACACGACACGAAGTGAAATTCTGGAGAAGGAGAAAGTTGTTACCGCGATGCGGTAGCGTAATTAACTGCAGGGGCTTGCGCCTGCAGGGAAGAGCGTCCCCACAATCAAAAACCCCTCAAGCGAGGGAAAATCTGACGAAGTCTGCTATATCGGCCGCGTCCGTCTAAATCTCCGATACACGGTGCCATAAATCACCAACGGTGAATAAAATTCACTGAATGATCTAAAGGCGCATATTAAATATGAAAACAAATCAAATCTTTCAATGGAAGATTTGCTAAACAAATTGATTCTTTTCTTTCTCCTATAAATAGGAGCCAAGAAGAAAAGAGGGGGGGCCCTTTTGGAGAGAAAAACAGAGAGAGGAGAATTTAATTCTCAAGAGGGAAGAAAAGAAAGGAGAATTTAATTCTTAACAAAGAAAACCCTAGGTGAGAAAAGAAAGGGAATCAAAACTTCAAACAGAGAATTTAATTCTCAAAATCCAAGAGTTTAACTCTTATACAAAAAAGAACTTAGTTCTTCTTCTGGTTGAAGATCTGCACAGAGCACATCTCCCCATAAGTTGAGAATTTAATTCTCATCGGGTCAAGATCCTGCCATGCAGATCCTAAACTTAGAAGGGGAATTGAGTTTTGAGAATTTAATTCTCTTAAAACAAAACTAGGGTTTAACCCTAATCAAGAATTTAATTCTTTTACATATCTGGGAATTTAATTCCTTTAAAAAGAAATCAGGGTTTTATCCTAAATAACTGGGAATTCAATTCTTAAAATAAGGAGACTTAAAAGATCTCTGTGCATGAAAAGAACTGGGGTCACGTGTCCCCACGTGACCCTTGAAAAGATCCCTGAAGAAAAGAAGCTTTGAGGCAATGCCTCACGTGCTCCCACGTGACTCCCAAAACGCAAAAAGAATAAAAGCAAGGGAAATCTAAGTTTTGGGCGCTCTCACGTGTTACCACGTGACCCCTTAGCAAACGTTTTAACAGTCAGCACATAAATCCCCATCACGTGTCAACATGTGATGCTCAAAATAAAAATGAAAAGTGTTTAACACTTATTCGTAAATTTGAGGATAAAACAGAGGAGATCTGGCTCCACATTTAGGGCGCCCTCACGTGTCCCCACGTGACCCCTAACAAATCCTTTTAATAACCAATGGATGGATGCCCATCACATGCTCATACGTGACGGCCTTAAAGACTAAAAGTGTTTAACACTTATTTATTCTGAGAACAAAATAAAGGGATCTGGTCCAACCTTTGGATGCTCTCACGTGTCCACACGTAACCCCTCTTTCTTTAGTGTTTAACACTAAATTGAAGATTATATTTTCAGTGTTTAACACTGATTGTCTTTTAGTGTTCAACACTAACTTGAGAGTTCCATCTCCAGTGTTTAACATTGTTGTTCTTTAGTGTTTAACACTATTTTTAGCCAAATTGACTAGTTCTCCAGAGGCAAAAGTCCCTCCTCCAAATGAATCTCAAAATTAAGGAAATCAAAGAAAAAATGTTGTCAAAGCCCCCAAACCTCTGTTTAGCACTGCTGAATGATGAGGGGCTGAACCCAGACAAATGTCTAATGGTCCAAAGGGCCAATGTTTCAAACATAATTGGACTTAGCCCAAACTGGCCATAAGTCCTCAAATCATCTTGAACTGAGCACATCTGCTCTTTCAACCAACTCATTGGTTCAAGGGTACATCTCTGAACTCCTCTGATATTTGTCGTTGTAATCCTTCAACGTCTTTAGAGAGGTGATGGGTCTCGACGGCCATACATTTTATGGACCACCATGTCCCTAAACTGGCAACGGACCACCATGTCCCTAAACTGGAACAATAGAGCCCCCAAATGCTCTTTTTTCGGATCTAAACGATCCCGTTAAGTTGATCTTAGTCTCAAATTGGACTAACGTATCCTTAACAAATGTTTAAGTTGATCTTAGCCTCAAATATAGCTAACGTATCCTTAAACGAAAACCTTCAAACAGACTTTAGTCCCAAATTGGACTATAGATCTCCCAAACCAACTTTGGCTCAAGGGTACATCTCTGAACTCCTCTGACATCTGTCGTTGTAATCCTTCAACGTCGTCAGAGAGGTGATGGGTCCCGACGGCCATACATTCAATGGACCATTATGTCCCTAAACTGGAAACGGATCTAAACGATCCTGTTAAGTTGATCTTAGTCTCAAATTAGACTAACGTATCCTTAACAAACGTTTGAGTTGATCTTAGCCTCAAATATGGCTAACGTATCCTCAAACCAAAACCCCAAACCCAAATCTAAGAAAATACGGATTTGGACTAATCCACGTCTTACGGGCGACAACATAAATTAGTCTCCGTATACAATCCACGGGCAACCACAAACAAAACAAACACCCATGACATGAAGTGACCATCTGGAGAAGGAGAAAGTTGTTACCGCGATGCGGTAGCGTAATTAACTGCAGGAGCTTGCGCCTGCAAGGAATCCCCACAATCAAAAACCCCTCAAACGAGGGGGAATCTGACGAAGTCTGCTACATCGGCCGCATCCGTCTAAACCTCCGATACACGGTACCATAAATCAACTTGGCATCTTCGGAGAGGTGGACGGATAAAACCATATAGCATCTGCCCCGAATCTCAGGCAAGACGCCCACGTCTTGGCCGCCGTTCGTAGGGGAACAGTATTATTATACTGTCTCTCTAATACATGTTGATAAAGCTCTTAGGATGTTAGCTTAACTACCAGGACTATGATGCAGATCATACTAGTAGAGCTTGTATAGTCCGCAAGCACATCCTCTAACCGTTCCTAGTCGAGGGATATCGAGACAGTGCATCGATATTCCAAAGTAGACTTGTATGTACGTTTCTTGACCCTGTATAAGGCGATAGTTGATCCCACAACCATTGGTGTTTGACATCATAGATTGTACACATGTGCTCATTAGAGAATGAGTACACCGAACAGGACTCGCCGAGAACTCATAGTTGGTACTATACCTATCGTCAGATAGCAGTACTCTGGTGACACCGGTACAGGTTAGTCTGTAGACCCGAGATCGTCATAGTGTCTTGTGTGGTTCCCACTGTGCTTTGATTTCCTCCCTACTACGGCTCAAAGGAGTCATGCAAACAGGTGGATTTTGGGTACAGTCCCGAGTGACATGGAGGCAGTAAGAGATAGGAGGGGTTTCGTCTCTCCCGGTATTGGTAGTTGATGTTGCACAATGCTCGATTGGCTATAACAGCAAGTCCTTGGCCAGGGCTGATGAGATTTACTGGTAAATGTTATCAGTAGTTTCTTGAACGGTTATAGGCCATACATCGGCATGACTTATCAAATTACTGGGGTCTGACGATTCCACCCCTAGACTTGATATGCGACATATCAAACGATGAGACCGGACTGTACGGTAAGTATTGCTTATAGGCTTTGCGGGAGTTTGGACAGGCTTGCTTGTTAATCTTCTATTCGCTCAATACCTGGGTAGCCGTTACGTCCAGCTAGTACCGCTGACGGCTTATGGGTGACTGATGTGATCATTACCTACTTCTAGCGTATTGACGAGTCTTTAGAGTCCCACACAGAGGTTTCCTAGTTCAAGCGAAACGAAGTAGAGCACATATGGTGATATGTGCGGGAGCTTGATTAATTACGTGTATGTGATACCGTATTCTAATCTCGCGATATGTGATATCGGTTAGGTTATATGTGATATAACCGGATTGTTGAATCAAGTGTTGATTTAATGATATGTTATATATGATATACATATAATTGATATTAGTCGGTTATATATGATATAACCGGATTATTGAATCAAGTGTTGATTTAATAATTTGATATATATTTTTATATTTAATATATTAATATATATTAACTAATATCTAGCTCACTTAAAGATTTTCTTCTCTTGAAATATATTTAGTATATATGTATTTATATATTGTATCATGGTGGATGATACATTGGACATGGGTGTATGAGACTCACACCAAAACTAAAGATAATTTGGGTGAATATTTATTTAGAGTTAATTCAAAATGAGGTGAAAATGAGCATGACTTAGATACTTTTGGAAGCATGTAGAAGCCATGACTCATCCCACTTGTTTTGTTTGCGCTCTAGATATTTTTATAACCCTAACCATTATTTTTAGCCCATGGTTAACTCTCACACTTATCACTTAAAATATTCCCTCACCCTAGTTCATCTTCTTCTTCTCAAGAGAGCTCTTTAGGATTTCTTGGGGTGAGGGAAAAAAAGAGAAAGTGATTTCTAAAGTGAGCAAAATTCCTACTTCATCAACCTACTTTCATCTAGCCCATAAGATTAGGTTGTTTGCTTCACTAATTCTTTGATTAGTGAAGAGGTAGTTTGAGTTAGAGCAACTTCAAGGTGGATCATCTTCGGCTACAAAGACGACGGAGTAAGCTCGTTCCTTTCATCAAGTGGAGCCAAAGAAGACTTCGAGAGACCACTACTTGGAGCTAAGGGACTACTACTTTGAGGTTTAGAAGTGAAGGACTGGTCTACAAAGGTTGTATTCTCTATTCACTTAGTGTAAAGTTTGTTTACATGCTTACAAATCCTAATTCTCTATTTCGATTCTAGGTTAGTATAGCTTAGTCCACTAGATTTTTTAAAATTGCATACTTGATGCCTCTAGAAACCTAGTAGTGGTACTAAGACATACTTTCACATCTGCCAGATTTCATAGTCATGGTATGCAGCAATGACAAGTAGGATCTTGATGGACTTAAGCATAGCCACTGGAGAAAATGTCTCATCATAGTCGACACCTGGTCGTTGACGAAAACCTTTTGCTACAAGTCTAG
This sequence comes from Agapanthus africanus, assembly GCA_030015575.1. Lineage (NCBI taxonomy): Eukaryota > Viridiplantae > Streptophyta > Magnoliopsida > Asparagales > Amaryllidaceae > Agapanthus > Agapanthus africanus. The sequence continues at coordinate 706,519,096 of CM057340.1, forward strand.
GTTTGAAGGTCTCAACCTTTCCATCTATACCAATTTTCTTCTTGAAGATCCACTTACTCCTAATAGGTATTACCCCTTCAGAAGTAACTTCCAAAGTCCATACTTTGTTGGTCTACATAGATTCCATCTCAGATCACATAGCATCTAGCCATTGCACAGAGTCCCCACTTATGATAGCCTGCTCGAAACTAGTTGGATCATCATCTTTCATGATGCAATCCTCGTTCCCACCGTCTATGAGAAAACCGTAGTATCCTCAGGTGGGTGAGAAACCCTACTAGATCTACGGAGTGGCAGTGATTCTTCGGGGACTATCGAATCCTCCTATTCTACTAAATCATCAATTGTAGTTTGTGTATCTGGAACTTTTTCCAACTCTACCTCATTACCACTAATTTCTTTTACAAGAAATTTCTTTTCTAAAAAGGTAGCGTGTTGAGCAACAAACACCTTTTGTTTCTCGATATGGTAGAATAGATATCCATGTGAATTCTTTAGATATCCCACAAACTTGCAAAAAACTGATTGTGCTTTGAGTTTGTCCGAATTCTGATTTTTAATATAGGTCGGACAACCCTATATCTTAACTAGTTTAAGATATGGTCTCTTTCCACTCCAAATCTCATATGGTGTTTTAGGCACAGTTTTTGATAGAACTTGATTCAATAGATATGCAACTGTCTCAAGTGTATACTCCAAAAGGAAATAGATAACTCAGCAGTACTTATCATAGAGGACACCATATCTAATAGGGTGCGATTCCTCCGCTCCGATATACCGTTGTGATGTGTTGTATACGGAGGAGTAAGTTAAGAGAGAATCCCATTCTCTTTTAGATAATCTCGGAATTCCGTGCTTAAGTATTCACCTCCTCGATCAGATCGAAGGATTTTAATACTTTTACCTGTCTGGTTCTCTATTTCGCTCTTATATTCCTTGAATTTCTCAAAAACTTCAGATTTGTTTTTCAACAGGAACACATGTCCGAATCTTAAGAGATAATCAATGAATGTAATGAAGTACGAGGAACCACTTCTGGCATGTGTAGACATATGACCGCATACATCACTATGTATCAGTCCCAAGAGTTCAGTAGCTCTTGTTTCGTGTCCCGTAAATGGAGTTTTGGTCATGTTACCTTTGAGACATGACTGCCAAGTTTCATAAGATATAAATTCAAACGGATTCAAATATCCATTTTTATGCAACTTAGCTAGTCTGGTCGCATTTATATAACCAAGTCTACAGTGCTACAAGAAGGCTTCATTCATTTCTGAACTTTTCCTCTTGTGTGTGTCATGTATATTTAGAACTGTATTTTGATTTACAACGTATAAACCATTACACAATGTACCAAACCCAATCAACACTTGATTTAGGAAAATGTTCATAACATTTTTCTCTAATGCAAAGTTATATCCTTCTTTATATAATAAAGAAATGGATATTATATTGGACATCATCGATAGTACGAAATAACAGTTGTTCAAAATCAATGTATTACCTTTTGGTAATACTAGGTGATATTTGCCGACAGTTTCGGCAGCAACAATTGCTCCATTCCCTACTCTGAGAGACATATCACCCCTTCCCAGTTCTCTACTTTTCTTTAACTCTTACAACAGATTACAAATGTGGGATCCTGATCCTGTATCTAAAACCCAGGACGCAGAGTAGACTGAGAAACAGTTCTTAATAACTAACACGCCCGAAAAAGATGCATCATAATGCTCCTTCTTGATTAGGGTTGCATGGACATACTTGCATTCGCTTATCCCTTGCATAGTATAGAGTAGAACCAATGTTCCCTAGCCGAGTATAATAAGCGGGTTCGGTCAATACATCCATGTTATTATCTTGATTAAAGAGTGCCATGGTCGCTATCTGGAGAGAGAGAGAGAGAAGAAAAAACTTTAGCATGCGCTCTTGCAAGATTAGATTGGTTGTTATCTTATCTAATCAAGATGGCTCCCACTGTTTTATCAAATCTTCCTTCAAACCCTAAAAGGTAAGATTAGCCGGGATTAAGTACATCCTACAAGTTCGCTAATCGGTTAGTCAGGCTGGTATTGTTACTCCAAGGGAGTCTCCCCGTGCTTTCGCATGGAATTAATTAAATAACCTCGTTTCCGCAGGGGCATAATCTCGTTAACACATTTCTTAGACACCTACTGGATTAGCTAATTGTAAAGTGGAAAACTCTCTCAGGAGTAACACTTACTCGCAGTAGATATCGGGATCCAACTGTTACATAGAAGGTATGCAATCTCATTGCAAATTTCAACGCTTGAAATTCCCGATAATTGTTTTTACCCTATGCGGGTTATGACCTTGACAAGGTCAACAAATTATAAACCGCAAGTCAAGTTCAACCTTTCATTTCAAGACTGATTTAGACCCGGCCGCACGACCCTTGACAAAGTCAACAAAACCGTACGACTGCTCTAACCAATCGCATCATCATGCGGCAGAAAAGCACTAAACAGCTACCGAACATTATGCTTCGACAAACACAGCATGAATACTAAATATTACATATCTGAAATGACGGAGGGCTATGACTGGTTTTGAAAAAACCTTTAACGTAATGAACTTGATATCGTTGTAGAATCTAGTGATTTGAAAAGGAGTAATTTAAGCTCCGTTTTAAAAATCAAGTAGTTTTCAAAACAAACCGAGTGGATTGTAGCATATGCTAGTTTTTGCTAAAAAGGTCATTCCCAGTGAAGGGATCTAGGCTCTTTCCTCATCGAATGAGGTGTTGGATATTCATAATGGAATACCGCTATGCAAAGCAAGAACTAGAGCTGCCTTTTTGAAAAATTTAATTCTACAACATCTTTTAGTTTTTTTTTCATTAATCTTATTAATGAAGTCCCATCAATAATGTTTCCTAAACATTACAGAAGAAACGAAAATAAAACACGCATATATGCCATCCACATTCGCCACAGGGACCCGGGTCTTCACCGTAAAGTTACTTAACTTACGGCATGGCGGGGTCAGGACTAGCGTGGATGCAAACATATATAGTGTCTACTAATATATCATATATATAAGTAGCACTCGTCTCACGCAGTTATATGATCACATCACATCACAGAACAGTAGAAGCAGATATATAAAATATAGGATATACTAGGAGGTCCGTGTTTTAGATTAAGCTAATAACGAAAAACACGGATTTCACGGTCATGATGAATAGCCAAGCCTACACCACTAGACCACTACGAGAGCGGTAAGCAACCCTGCCAATTCTAGAGTTAGGCAACCGGTCTCGACTCCTCGAGATGGCCTCCCACTGGACTCTAGAACCCGGTTACTTGTGCTCTCCTTCTTAGGTCTATCCTAATACGGTAAAGTAAACAATATATATCGAATGGAAACAACAACCTCAACCCGGAGGTGTCCCAATAAAAGAATATTATATACAATTATGTATATGAATGAAAATTGAAAAACTCTCATCTCACATAAAACCCCCGGCTATTCATTCACGATGATATGTTCATCACGAAAAATTGCATTTCGATACCACTCATTCATTATCAATTTTGTGATATATTGGTACTATTAACCCGTGTCTGCTCAATAAATACAGATTATAGGAATTCATGACAAAACACTAGAAATACACTCAAATACACGGATACGACATTTGTGAACCGACACAACAACCGGAATAGAAAACCGATCAGTAATCAAAGAGTTTTACAAAACAATTCAAGTGTACACATATTTTATGCAGAATGATCAAACACAATACAAGTTTGAACATAAAGCTCTTTTGATGCATGAACCTTGGTAGGGCAGCTTAGCACAAGTGGGCACACATGAATCATGCCTTGTGCAAGTGGACATGAGTCATGAGTGAAAGAAAAATATGTGATGTGACTTAAAATCACATTTTCCCTTCAAATCTACAGATCAATATTCAAGTGTTTATAAAAGAATCAAACAATACTAGTGAGATCATGGAGAGCACACAAGATCACCATAAGAATACGAGCCTAAACACTCTAAAGAAAACCAGCAGAATCTCTATTTTATCCACCACCGCCGGTCCCACGATGTCCAATGAGCTCCATCTTTCTTTTAGTCATTCCATGTTGTCACATCATCCTTATTTTATTGTTTGTTTATTCTAATTTTGTGCCTATAAATATCAGAACAGGGAGCAAGCTAGGAGATACTTTTCCATACTTTGACACTTGATTCTATTTTCATTTTGTAATTTTGTTAAAGCTTTGTACATAGTAGTTGGTTAATCTTGAGTTTTTTGCTTTTATCTAATTTTGCAACCTCTTAACTGAGCTTGCAAGATTAGATTTTAGTATTTTAATTCATAGCTTGTATCATCATTTAGAACTTGAATGAAGCTTTTATTTTTGCAATATGGTTATTAGTATTTCTTCTCTTTACTTGCTTTCTTGCAATTTCATTTCTTGCTTTACTTACTTACAATGTTGTTCTTTGATCTCTTCATCTTTTGCATTATCTTTTGATGTTAGTTATGGTTTGTGAATAGTACATCTTGTTAGGGAAAGAGAATGGCTACTTAAGTTATGCTTTTCTTTTACTCATTTCCTTTACCCGAGAATTGCTAATCGAACTCCGCCCAAATCTCACGCAAGCGCTCCGTTAGGTACCTTACCCTACCACGGTAGCGGGAATCCCTGACCGTGACCAATTGCGTTTGGTTTGGCCGGAGGCGTTTGATAAGAGATAAGAACGGAAGGACAAGCGTCAATAAGCCGGATTTCTCGAAATACTATGTTTAAGCACCCTAATCCACGTTGTTGCCAATTATCCAGCTTCGATAAGTCAAGTAAGGCACAAAAGAACGAGTACGGATTTTCCTAACTTAAACAAACATGTCTCTATTCCTAACAAACGTTTCGTGCATATATACATAACACTTAGGTGAGAATTGAACTCGTTCGTACCTTCGGCTTAACTCGTGAGAATAAGAACTTAGAACGCACCATCTCCCTGTGGACGAACCGTACTCATCACGGCTAGCTACATGCGACGCCGACTTAATTGTGGTTAACTTGAAAACTTAGATACGACTCGTAAAATCCATAACGATCACGATACAATATAACATATCGATAGCAACACAATAATATCACATGTCATCAACGTAAGTAAATATGCGTATCCCTAATATCGTTGTCGTATAGCAACGAGATCGTGGATATTGCCACATATTACACATATGGTCGCAGAAAAGAAATAAAAAACACAATAATTAGAATCCGCATCTATAGACATCATAAATCCGGATTATCACATATTCCGAATTTCATGCCTAACTCTATAAACCTTGCATTTTAAGTCTTGAATTGAAAACTATTTTCAAATAATAAGCCGGGCAATTCAACAAGATTCCCGATTGATGATTCGAAGGCTCATCGGGAACTTTAGTGGATGGCCGCACCCCCGAGGCCGTCAATGAAGTGGACTTGGGTAGAACACCGTGGCCGCGAGCACCCGAGTGGATACTCTTGGCCATGGGGTTCTCCTATAGTCACTTGGTCGGGGCAAAGGGGTGTGGCTGTCTACTAGCGTCTCCCGGCGAGTATTCGCATACGATACGAGATTACAACGAAGTTTTGATCCAAATTCAAACTCCGTGGTAATCCATCATTTGAGACTAAAATGCGAGATTTACAAATCGATAACCAGTTTTCATAAAACTAATCAATGTGGATTCCAAAAATTATATAACATAACCAAAGCAATATAGACGATGTTAACATTTCGATCGATGTTTCAAACAACAACAATCCACAGAAAGCTCAACTACTTGAGCCTCATTAAAAATATCCTAAAAGTCCAAAATGTCAAAATAAAGCAACACAAGAAATTTGGATTTCTATCCCCATAAGTCAACCGCGGAACCGCGCGGCCAGAGCATGCTCTAGGCGGCGGTTCCGCGGCCACTTAGTGGAAAAAGCTTCTCATATTTCTTGTGCCTCCTTAAAATACCCTGCACGATTTTCTGAGCATTTTTAATCTGGAAAAAAATGAAGTTTGAAAAATTGGTCAGAAACTACCAATTTTTTTTGTTTAAAACGTTGATCGAACACTTTAACTTCGTTTAATCTATTCCTAAGTCTCTAGCTTGGCTCTGATACCATGAAAGTATTTTTCTTAGCATCTCTACTAGGGTTTTATGAGCATTAAGTATGCAATTTAAAAAATCTAGAGGGCTAAGTATACTAAACAAGAATCGAACTAAAGAATTAGGGTTTCAAAATTAAGCAAACAAGTTTTAAACTAAGTGAAGAGAGTCCACAACCTTTGTAGTCTAGTTCTTCACTTCTAAACCTCCAAGTAGTAGTCCCTAGAACTCTTTTTTGACTCCACTTGAAGAATGGAACGAGCTTACTTATAGTCTTCGTCGTCGAAAATGATCCATCTTGAGGCAACTCACACTCAAGTTCACACTTCACTAATCAAGGTATTAGTGAAGTTAACAACCTAAACTAATTTGCTAGATAGTGTAGGTTGATGAAGTAGGAATTTTGCTCACTAAAAATCTTTCTTTTCCTTTTCTTTTTCTCACCCTAGAAAAACTAGTGAGGAGATGAAGAAAAAGATGAACTTGGAAGTGAGAGTGTGAACCATTAGCATGAGATGAGATGAGATAAAGAGAATGATTAATATGTGTGAATAAAACAAAGAAAAGAGGTGAGTCGTGCCTTCTCAAGGCTTCTCTAAGCACCTAATGTCACGCCCCGCTTCCCAAAAAAGTGGTAACGGCACGTGACGATACCAGCGACGTATTTATTTCGAGAAGGTCATTTCTCGAAATAAATACGCTAAGCGTCTATAAGCAACATAAAGTAACAAGAATAAACAAAAGAATAAAATCCAACTTTGATTTATTACATTTAAGATTCACAATTGATAAAATATCTGAATATAAGATACAATAACATGATAAGCCTTAATAAGGAGGCATACATAAATAAGCTGAATGAAATTAGACGTCCGGTTATGATGCGAACGAGTTATACTTCTCTTCGACCGCTTCTATCTCTTCTGTCTCAATGCCACCTGACGAACATTCCAAGAAAGAAAGAAAAATGGATGGAATTCCCGTCAGTGAACTAACGCTCGGTAAGTCCCCAAAAGGATGGCGTGATGTATATAAATGAAATGCAAAATGTAATGTGATATATGGTATAACATGGATATAAATCATGAACATGTAAACAAATATAGTAGCGTGCATGATAATGTGTATGTCAACTATATCAGCATGGCAAACAAGTATAATATGGCCGTGGAGTGTAGGTATAGTGAACATGAAGGGAATGTAAGTGTCCTAAAAGGTCTCTAAAAGGGTAAAAGTAACTAACATGGGTTTAAGGTGTGAATATCAACCAAATCTCAAGAGTGTTTTCGAACCCAACAGGCTGTAATCCAGGGGTAAGGAACCACGGGCCCTCATGATAGTCAGCTACGGGATTTCGACCATCGTCGAAATATTCCAAACTCAACAGGCTGTAATCCAGGAGTAAGGAAACACAGACCCTCATGATTATTAGTATTCGTGATTGCTTGTATTCGTGATTGTTAGCATGGGACTCTTGAGATTTCATTGGACTCACAACTCAAACTACCCCAACACCCCGTGTATATTAGTTTAAAGTTAAAATTACAAGTCTTGCCCGAATCCATAAATACATCAAGTTTTCAAGATTGAGTTCATGTCAAGATCAAGTATTCATGTCACGTTTTAAGTATTCATGTTAAGTTGTATTCATGGTTTGGGTCAAGTCAAGTCAAGCATTTAATTGGATTATGTCAAACATATAATATCTAATTATGTTTTCATGTACATACAACAATTTAAAGATCAAGATAAACAAGGAATATATGTTTGAATAGCATGAAATGAGTCAAGTATATTATTCAAGTAACGGCCTTAAACAATACTGTTAAGAAGTGTGTACGACTAATCAATCAAGTCAATCAATTTCAGAATATAAACAAAATTATAGATATAAGTGTTGTGCATGCGTGAGTTCCAGTCGCGCCTAAATACGACTACCAGTTTGCGAGATATACCCATTTTCGTTTCATCGCGCAGAACATATCATAATCTGTCCGGCACCGTCGCATATGTTTAAAACACGGTTTGAGTTAATTTCCACTAGGTTTTAGGTTACGATGATTATTAGAAAATTGTAGGTATTTTGATGTACTTGTCTTAAACACTAAGATTCGCACAATTTGGATTTCTGAAACTCTAGTTATGATCATTTTAACATCAGCGTTTAAAACAGAAGTTCAGATTTCTGGACAACAACTATATGTTATAATGCAAAGCCTATATCGGGTTGTTTCATGCATTTCTAAGTAATCTAATATACAGAAAATTATAGCTCTATCAATTGTGTATCTATACATCTAAATTTTGCCATGAACGGATATTAGGAGTTCGAGTTATGTCTTATTTAAAAACAGTGTGCAAATTAGGACAGATTCTGTCCAGATCCGTCACTTAATATTGTAACACGGTTTTCTATATTTTACATCGGTTTTCAGTAAGAACTTAAAACTAATAAAATCTAGATCTTTCGATTTAGATATTCAAAATATCTGTAAAAAAAACTTAATTTGGATCAACGATTACAGAGTTATGGTCTCTTGAAGAAGACCCTTAATGACAGTTTTCTGGTTTTAAAAACAGTGAATAAAAAAATACGTAACTCCTAAACCGTTATTCGGTTTGATATGAAATTTTTACTGTAGATTAGGAATTCTATCTATTATTTTATCATAATATTCCAAGAATTTTCAGAAGTGGAAATTAATTTATAAAAATTATTTTAAAGATAAAGGGTTTGTAAGATCGTATTTAAAAATGATAAATCTATGGTATTTATTTATAAATTTGTTTTCTTGTATGCAAAAATAAATATAAATAATTAAAATTTCAGCGATAAATAACATGAATTAATATATGTGAAGCAAACATATGATCTGGTCATGATTAACCGTCTAAAACAATAATACTTAACATGTTATCAACCATTGCATGCATGATTTTATAACTAAATATATATGCTTTATTTCAACCAATTTTTTTTAATTTAACAAAAAACTTTATCATGAGACTAACAGATTATTTCAAGATTCGGCATGATGGAGGCATGGTAAAGGGATACATTTCAAGTAGAGAAAAAGAGGATGAGAGGGGACTTACGGGTTGTGTGAGTCGGTATAACAACCGGTTTACCGATTCAATTTTAGCGACAAAAACAAGTTTAGGTAACCTAGGCTCAAGCAACCAAGATAAGGATCAAGTTAGTTTCTAAAAGTATTTTTTAAGTGGATTTTGAGAGGAAAGAAAAGAAATGTAAAGTGATGCTTACGAAGTTTGTGAATGGTACAATACTTCGGTCTTGAATTCCTGAGGACGAAGTGAGCTCCGGTGGCGCCGAAACTTTAAGAGCTCTAAGGATGAAGATTTGAAATAATTTTATTTGAAGGAGGATGAACAATTAATAAGAGAACATATAAAACAATATTAATATGGTCATTATAATAATTCATAATCATAACCATACTAATTATTATATGCATTCATTTTGAGAGTTAAAAGGAAGATGAAATGAAAGGTCTCATTTGTAGGTTATGAGAGAGTTTAAAAAAATAGATAAAAATAATTGCAAGAATGTGGAATAACAATGAAAGAACTAAACCAATGAGATATAAAATTGTTCATGCACATATTTAATTAGAATTAAATATATGTTGTTTCTTGAAAAGAAAGTGGGCTTTTTGGCTCATAGTTTCATAAAAGAAAATGAAAATTGAGATTGGATTTGGGTTATGGGTCGGGTCGGGTCGGGTCGGGTCTTGCATTTAATTTGAAATATGTTAACATTCAGTTTTAAAAAATGGGTTTGGGAAAAATAGATGGAATAATAAAATAATATATTTAATAGAAAACAAAATATACGGAAAAATACTAAGAATAAATATATACGATATTTTACTAAAAAAAGAAAACACGAAGTCTAGTAATATTGGGGTCGTTACACCTAAAGAAATGACTCATTCTCATTTTCTTTTAATTCACATATTTAAATCATTATCTTCTCATCTTGATCTCTAATGTGATTCTCACACATTCATGTTCCATGTATCATCAATCATGATACCAATATATATATATATATATATATATATATATATATATATATATAAAGAGAAAAAAATCTTAAGTGAGCTTAATATTATATATATATATATATATATATATATATATATATAAAGAGAAGAAAATCTTAAGTGAGCTTAATATTAGTTAATATATATATATATCAAATTATTAAATCAACACTTGATTCAATAATCCGGGTATATCATATATAATCTGGATAATATCATATATATATATATATATATATATATATATATCAAATCATTAAATCAATACTTGATTCAATAATCCGGTTATATCATATATAATCTGTATAATATCATATATATATCAAATCATTAAATCAATACTTGATTCAATAATCCGGTTATATCACATATAACCGGGTAATATTTAATATTAGTTAATATAAATATATATATATCAAATTATTAAATCGACACTTGATTCAATAATCCGGTTATATCATATATATAACCCGGCTAATATCAAATATATAAATACACACACACACACAAATCAAATCATTGAATCAACACTTGATTCAATAATTCGGTTATATCATATATAACCCGGCTGATCTAAAAAATGCTGGATTAGAATACGGTATCATATACTCGTATTTAATCAAGTTCCCGCACATATCTCCATACGTGCCCTACTTCGTTTCACTTGAGTTAGGAAATCTCTATGTAGAACTCTTAAGACTCGTCAATACGCCATCAGTAGGTAATGATCACATCAGATACCCACAAGTCATCAGCGATACTAGCTGGACGTAACAGCTATCCAAGTATTGAACTAATAGAAGATTAACAAGCAAATTTGTCCAAACTCCCGTAAAGCCTATTAGCAACACTTACCGTACAGTCCGATCTTTTCGTCTGATATATCGCATATCGAGTCTGGAGGTGGAATCGTCAGACCCCAATAACTTGATAAGTCTTGCCGATGTGTGGCCTATAATCTTTCGAGAAACTACTGATGACACTTATCAGTAAATCTCATCAGACCTGACCATGGACTTGCTATAATAGCCAATCAAGTATAGCGCAACATCAACTCCCAACATCGGAAGAGAAAAAACCCCTCCTATCGCTCACTGCCTCCATGTGACTCGGGACTGTACGCGAAAACCACATGTTTGCATGACTCATTTGAGCCGTGGTAGGGAGGAAATCAAAGCACGGTGGGAACCATATAAGACACTATGACGATCTCGGGTTTACAGACTAATCTGTACAAGTGTCACCAAAGAACTGCTCTCTGACGATGGGTATGGTACCATCTAGGAGTTCTCGGCGAGTCATGTTCGGTGTACTCATTCTCCAATGAGCACCTGTATACAATCTTTGATGTCAAACACCAATGGTTATGAGATCAACCATCACCCTATACAGGATCAAGAGACGTACACACTAGTCTACTCTGGAATATCGATGCCCTGTTTTGATACCTTCTCGACTATGAACTGTTAAAGTATGTGCTTGTGGACTACACAAGCCCCACTAGTATGATCTGCATCATAGTCCTGGTAGTCAAGCCAACATTCTAACGGTTTTATCAACATGTATCAATGAGATAGTAAACTAAAACAAGCGTACATATTAAGATAAAGAGCAATCAGATAGCATACTATCATGTTAAGGAAGAAAGTCCTCTATATATATGTCCAAGCATCCACTATAATATACAATAATGGCCTCTAGGGCATACATATTCCAAATATATTGAACCTAATGCACGAGTTAGACAATTGTCATTGTCGGACAATTTTTTGGAATTGGATTTGGACTCAAACTTATGTGCTGGATTTGGATTTGGACTCGGACTTGCATGCTGGATGTGAATTTGGACTCGAACTTGCATGCTGGATGTGGATTTGGATTCGGACAGATGTACTGGATTTGGATTTGGACTCAGAATTTCGTGTTAGATTTGGATTTGGACTCAGACTTTTGTGTTGGATTTGGATTTGGACTTAAGACTTTTGGTATGATCCTATTTGAATTCTGCATAATTTAATAATTTTATTTCTACAGGGCTTTTTGTGACATAACAATTTTAATATTTAATTTTATAAACGTGTGAAGTCTATCAAAATTAATTGATTATTATATTTAATATTTTAATTAAATAATTATATAAAAAATTATTAATAACAAACAACAAGTTCCTTATTATTGATAAGTACATACCAACCAAAAAATTTTTAATTTAAAAATTATAAACTATCAAATTTTAATCTAGTCTTTTCTTATATTTGCTCGATATATAATTTTTTAATTAAAGCGAAAATATAAATAATGTTTTAATTTGTCATTACATGTAAAAATCAAAAAAGAAAGATAAAATATTATAAGTAATCAAAATAAAAATGATAAAGGTAATGAAAAATAAGAAATATAATCTTTCTATCAAAGGGATTGTAATAAATAATTTAATAAACATGTTCAACTCAAAACACTTTTTAGGGTTTTATGAAATATAATCTAATTAAGTAAAACATAATTAAAAATAAGATGAGATCTAGAAATAGAAAAAATGTTTTAGGATTTTATGAAAAATATTGTCACGCCCCGCTTCCCAAAAGAAGGTGAAGGGTGACGTGGTATGGTCCGCGAACTTACTGTATTGAAGGCGGTCTATTCAATACAATTACGTCAAGCGTATGAATATCTATAACATGAAAGATATGTACCAAAACAAAATAATAAAAGTGGAAGGCATTTATTTCCATTAACCAAACTTTATTACATCCTAAAAGAATGAGTAAAATAAACTAAATAGTTTAATTATATCGAAGAAGAAGCAAAAACCCTAAACATGTGGGCAACAAACAAAAATAAAACTAGCTAATCTTCCGTCGTCAAGTCCGCATAATTTTCATTAGTAGGCTCCACACCTTGATCCTCATCATAACACGAATCCTAATCTAATGGACATTACAGAGGTAGAGAAAAGAGGAAAGGAAAGTCCGTCAGCGAGTAACACTCGAGTAGGATTGTCTCGTAAAGAAGTAAAGGTACAATAACGAGCAAGCGTATATAGGTATGATGTGTGTGTATAGATATGATGTATATGGGTATAAGAGTATAAGATGTATGCAAATAAGGTATGCTGACTGAGGTATATATGGATATGGGTATGTTGTATAAGGTATCTGTTAGGTAAAAGTTCATATTAGTTTGTTAAATATGGGTCCGGATACTCGCGATTATTCCGTTGTGGCCACGGAATACAACTGAGGAAGTGAAATGTACAGTTTCACCTCCCGGGATCATGATCGAGTAGTAGGGGAATCCGAGTTCCGCATTTTCTTGCCTAATCAAACTACCCATTCTCGTTATTCAGTGTAAATGTTTTGATGAATTAGAGTTAGAGCGTATATCATCTAGGCATAGAATTTCCATATTGTATGTCATCTACATATTGGATTATTCGCTCTCAAAGTAGGGTTAGTATTCACCCAAAGACCGGGTTAGTATTCGTCCGAATGTCGGGTTAGTAATCGTCCATATATTGGACTGTTCACCCTGCCTGCATTCTATCCCTAACCGTATCATGTGTCATGTATGTCGTAAACTTGTATTCAAATAGTTGATCTCATTTAATATGGCCTTCCACAACCACCCATTTTATCTTTTTATTTTTTAAATTCTGTAAGGTGCATCATAATATTTTATAGCCCGCTTAGTTAATAAAGATCATGGCATTTAATGGTAGTCATTGTTTATACGAAAACCATGATATTTTAGAGTAATTATAATTTTGGGAAACCCATGGTATGTTAATGAAAATACCTTTATAGTGAGAGACTATGGTATCTATTTGAAATTATCTTTCAATAAAGATTTACGTATTCTTTGGAAAATATCTTTTATAAAAGGTTATAAGTTTTGTTGAAAAACATAGCCTTTCAGTATAGGTCCAGGTATTTAAATGAAATTATATCCTTTTAGGATGGATTAAGGTATGTTATTGTAAATAATAATTTATAAAGTTATGGAGTTTATTTGGTGGTAATATTTAAGAAATACGTCCGTGTTGGTAACCGCTGCACATGGGCGATAGGATTTGTGTCCTTTTCAGGGACGATTGCCCATCAACCACGAGATATTTACGTAAAACATTATCGTATAGAATTAGGATATTTATTAAAGGTGATATTCTACAAAATCAACTCCGCGTTGACAACCGCTGCACATGGACTGCAGGATTTGTGTCCTTTTCAGGGACGATTGTCTAGTAACCACAGGGTGTTTCATGTAAAATATTATCCTATTAGAGTATTTTATTAAACCTTAGTTATAAGGCTGAAAAAATATTAATGCAAAAATACTCTCTAAGTGAAAGGGGGTTAAGTTGGAAACCATAATATAATTATTTAGATTAGTATTGCACCTTTTCAAAACGTAAAAAGATTTTAATAAAACTAAAGTAATTAGTGGATAAGAGTAAAAATAAAATATCATTTTAATGTGCCCAAGGTATTTTATTCACAAAGCTCTATATCATATGTGTACTTTAAATTAAATATAACGTATTAATAATGAGGGTATTTTTGTGGAAGTAACCCATTTTGAGATCGTACGGTATGTGCTATATGTTATCTAAAAAAATAACCAACATGATATTAGAAGGTATGTGTGATGTGCCAACTTAACTGATAAACAATATCATGAATTTTTTATTGTAACTATGTGTGTGAGCATGAAGGATAGATCGTTATCCCGTGAGGTCAACACCAAGTCAAGGATTTTTCATTACAATAATACAGTAAAATAATATGCATGAAGGGTTTAAAAACGTATTAAAATGGGTTGCAAGATTATTATCATGTCTAAGAAATCCGAATTGAAGGAGGTGATAGATCAAGCGGTGAGAGGCGGATCTTACCTTTTTTTTAGGATGAAGGTCGATGGATCGAAAGCATACTAAAACCTTAATAATTCCGCGCTCAGATTTTTCCTTAATGATTGGGTGGAACCACAGCGTCGATATCGACGAGACGAAGATCTAGGTATTTTTTTCAGAATTTTCAGAGTTCCGTGGTGTGAGAAAAGTGATTGGAAAAAGGGTTGTATATATAGGGTTTACTCACAACAATAAAATCCCCAAAAAAATCCATCAGAAACAACAAAATCCGCACCCGAGAAAAACGTCCCATCAGTCTCCAATCATTGCGATTTTATCTCGCAATGATTGCCGCCGCTAGCGATTCGTGACCGTTCGATCTTGATCCAACGGCCGAGAATCGCCCCTCCACGCAGCACGTGGCGTGTGAGGGATCACGCATTTTCGCGTGGTCCCCACCACGTAGACACCGCCAGTTGCCCTGGGCCGTTGGATCTCTCATTCAACGGTCCAGATTAATCTCCCTTTATATATCTAGATATATATCTAGATATATATATATATATATATATATATTCTTTTAAATTTTAAAATCTAAAACCTTTTTTATAAAATTGAATTTGTTTTAAAAAATTTGTTAAAAATATTGAAAAATACGGGGAAAATATGAGAAAAATTCTAGAAAATATATTTTATTGTTATCTTCAGTTTAAAAATGATTTTGGGCTAAAACTAAATAATTTTCATATATCTAGGATATATGTTAGTTATTATAATTATTTAAAAATCTAGTTTATCTTTGAAAATATTTTAATTTCGAAATAGTCATTTTAATTAATAATAAAAATATATAAATTATTTTAAGACATTATAAGATTCCATTAAAACATTTTAAGCCCAGAAAAATATTAATAGTTTTTAGAAAATTCCTTTAATTATATTTAAATGCTTTAAAAATTACTAACATTACTTTCAAAAATAAAATCATTAGAATAAAATATTTTTCCATCAAGTAAATACGCAAATAAATACTTGGTACTATATAACAGACATTTTATTAGATATTAGAAAACTCGGTCGTTATAATCTACCCTCCTTAAAATAATCTCGTCCTTGAAATTATGGAAGTAAACGGAAAAGAATTTTTGCATGGGGGAAAATTTAAATAGGTAAGGATAACGTTCTCTTATCTTCTCTTCTCTTTCCCATATGGACTCGCCCGGAGAGTCCTTCCTCCACATGACCCTAACCAATTTGATCTTCTTGTCCCTTAAGATCTTCTCCTTCCGGTCTAGAATCTCAACCAGTTGTTGTTCGTAAGTTAGATCAGCCCCTACGGTGATTTTGGAATGATCCAAAACGTGACCAGGGTCGCCGAAATACCTCCTCAACCGTGAGATATGGAAAACGTTGTGAACGCCTTCCAGAGAAGGTAGTAAGGTTAGGCGATACGCAATCTCCCTAACTCGTTCGAGGATGTCGAAAGGACCTATGAATCGCGGGCTGAGTTTTCCACGTTTCCCAAAACGTATTACTCCTCGGTTAGGAGAAATATTCAAAAACGCGCATTCTCCTGGTTGAAATTCTAGAGGCCTTCTCTTCGTATCAACCCAATATTTCTGCCGATCTTGTGCTATGCGTAATTGTTCCCTGATTGTTCTTATCACCTCCACTGTCTCGACAATCATCTCGGGACCCAAAAGTTCTCGATCTCCAATATCATCCCAACTTAACGGTGACATACAGTTCCACCCATACAAAGCGGTGAAAAGCGCCATGCAAATACTAGACTGGTAGCTATTGTTGTAAGAAAACTCTACCAAGTGTAGGTGATCTTCCCGAGATCCTTTAAAATCCAACATATAGGCTTGGAGCATGTCTTCGAGAATCTGAATAACCCTTTCTGATTGGCCATCGGTCTGAAGGTGGTAGGCAATACCGAAACTCAGATTCATGCCCAGACTCTCTTGTATGCTTTTCCAAAACTGAGATCTGAAACGCGTATCTCGGTCGGACACAATACATATTGGCACTCTATGCAATCTGAAAATCTCCTCCATGTACTTCTTTGTGAGGATTTCAGTTAATTGACCGACTAGAAAGGAATGAAATGTGCCGACTTGGTGAGTCGATCCACTATCACCCACACTGCATCGTTTCCCTTAGGGTTGCGAGGGAGTGCAGTCACAAAATCCATTGTGATGTCCTGCCATTTCCATTCGGGTATCGGTAAGGGCTGTAATAGACCTGCCGTCCTATGGTATTCAGCCTTTACTTGTTAGCAAACTAGGCATTTGGACACACTCTTGGCTATCTCTCGCTTCATCCCATGCCACCAATAGTTTTGTCTGAGGTCCTTGTATATTTTGTTCCTTCGGGATGAACCGAGTATGGAAAACTATGTGCTTCTCTTAATAATTCTTCTCTTATCTCATCCTTAGGCACATAGATTCTGCTTCCATACCTTAGTGAACCATCTTCGTGGATAATGAATTCCGCTTGCAGATTCATTTCCACCTGTTCTCTGATCCATTGCAATCTAGTGTCCCCAATTTGAGCTGTCTTAATTCGTTCGACTAACGTGGACTGAATCTGCAGATTCATAAAAGATGTGAGAATTCCTGGCATAATCATCTCAGTATCTAGTTCATTGAGGTCTTGACGATTCCTCCAATGAGCATTCAGACTCAAAACCATTGGTTGGCGACTTAAAGCGTCCGGGACTACATTCACCTTCCCCAGATGGTATTGTAAATTTACATCGAAGTCCTCCATTAATTCTAGCAATCTTCTTTATCTCATGTTGAGTTCCTTTTGGGTGAAGATATATTTCTACCCTCTCTCTCAATAAATAGTGCTTCCAAATTTTGAGTGCGAAGACAACTGCGGCAAGCTCTAAATCGTGCGTTGGGTAATTGCGTTCATGAACCTTTAATTGTATTGATGCACAAGACACTACCCTGCCATGTTGGTGTAATACACATCCCAAACCTTTTCTCGAGGCGTCGCAATGTATGTCGAAACCTCCAGTTCTATCTGGAATTGTAAGAATGGGTGCTGAGGTCAAACGAATCTTTAACTCTGAGAACGCTTCCTCGCAAACCTCGGAACATATATATGGCACATCCTTCCGAGTCAAGGTTGTTAGTGGTTCTGCAATCTTGGAGAAGTTCTTAATAAAACGGCGGTAATATCCAGCAAGTCTTAAGAAGCTCCCGATCACCATAACTGTGGTGTCAGCCATTTCTGAATGGCGATAATCTTGGTTGGATCTATTGAAATTTCTTCACCAGACATATGTTCCAAGAAAGCTACCCGTTTCAACCAAAACTCGCATTTGCTGAGTTTTGCATATAGTTGGTGTTGACGCAAGGTTTCAAGCACCGGGCGCAAGTGCTCCGCGTGTTCTTCCCGATTCTTCGAATACACAAGAATATCATCGATGAAGATAACGACAAACTTGTCTAAGTATTCATAAAACACTTGATTTGGGGTATTGGTTACTCCAAAAGGCATCACTAGGAATTCATAGTGTCCATACTTAGTCCTGAAAGCCATCTTAGGTATATCAAACGTTTTTACTTTGAGTTGATGATAATCCGTCCGCAGATCTAATTTTGAGAACACTCGAAACCCCTCCAATTGATCGAACAGATCGTCTATCCTCGGCAAGGGATACTTATTCTTGACTGTTACCTTATTTAACTCCCGATAGTCGATACACATCCGCTTAGTTCCATTGTCACGCCCCGCTTCCCAGTATACGGAGAAGTAGACGTGACAGTCCGCGACGTATTTACTCAAATGTAAACACGTTAAGCGTAAAAAAGCAATATAAATGAATACACAAGAATAACAAGAGATGTAATAATAACAGCAACTTTTATTAACATTCTTTCTTTACATTACAACTGATTTGAAAAGGAAATGTACAATGTTGAAGCAATGCCTAAGCCGTGGCATACAATGAAAAAAAATAAGTACAAGCAGTCTAGAAGTCTGGCTCCTTAGTGAATTGATCCAAGTCCTCCTGGCTGGGCTCGGTCTCCTGAGAGTCGGGTCCTTCTGACGAACATTCCAAAGAAAGAAAGAAACAGGAATGTCATCAGCGAACTTGCGCTCGGTAAGTCCCAAAAGAAAGAATAGAATAGAACAAGTAGATAGGAAAGAACTGATAATTTATTCAGGTATATGTTTGTTAAACAAACGTAGTTGTTTGTAGTATGGTACAGAAGGTGTCAGTGTATACGAGAGTAGTCCAACTTTCCCCGTTGACTAAGGTAACCCGGTAGTACAAGGCCCCGTCATTACCCACGGGACAACAGAAATGGATGTTTATCTACGTCTTTTAGTGTCCATCATCGTACCACTTTTAACACATTTCGTACCAATATAAAACCCCGTAATGTATATTGTGCTGATTTGTAGTTATCAGACTTGCCGAGACCATGGATATAAGTTGTTCATGTAAACGGTTTCAAGATGTATCAAGTAGTGGTTTCAGGATGTATCAAGTAGTCATGTAGTCAAGTCAAGTCATAGCCATGGTTCGGTCAAGTCAAGCCATGTTTGCATGTTGATATTGTTCTGGTATTCAGGTTCATGTTTGGTATATTGGATTCATGTTGAATTGGATTCATGTTTGGATTGGATTCATGTTTGGATTGGATTCAAATTGATTTAGACTCGGACTTAAGTCAAACACTTTAAAGAGAATTTGGATCCTGAATTAGGTTTAGGAGTTATCGGTAACTGCTGCACGTAGACGACATGATTTGTGTCTTTTTCTAAGACAATTACTATTGATAACTTCGTTTTAGTTTTCTACCTTAAATAGGTAAGTACTCACTTTCTCCGGCTCTCTGAGGCTCAAAGGAATTGATCCTTAAACCTATATTTAATAAAATCCTTAATGTAATTTATATAACTCGAGGGGGTTTTATGAAAAATATTTTTTATATACTTTCAGAATAAATCTCGAGTATTTATTTATGTTATTTAGGGTTTTCATGGATGTGAATTCTAAATAGTGAGGTATATTAGTAAATAGTAACTTAGCTTGAATAATAGAAGGTATTTTACTGTAAGAATTGTCTTGTATTGATACTTAATGGTATTATAGTGAAACTTGTCATTCTTTTATTTTTTAGAAAACATGGAATTTTTATTATAACTTGAAAATATGTGATTTGATAATATTTATATAGTTATTAAAAATTAATTTTATTATAAAATAGAAAATCTCATTTTTCTTAAAAATCGTATTACAATTCTTTTGAGACCGAATGCTCCGTGGGGAGGTCTGCATCTCGCTCTATTAGTCCCGAGGATGTGTGATAATCCACACCATCCAATACCGGGTTCCCCAAAATGGGTTGTGTCATGCCCCGCTTCCCAGTATACGGAGAAGTAGACGTGACGGGCCGTGACGTATTTACTGAGAAATAAACACGCTAAGCGTAAATAAGCAATATAAATGAATATACAAGAATAACAAGAGATGTAATAACAACAACTTTTATTAACATTCTTTCTTTACATACAACTGAAAAGAAAAGTACAATGATAGAAAGCGATACCTAAACAGTGGTATATGAATTGAAAAGAAAATAAGTACAAGTAAAAGCCTAGAAGTTTGGCTCCTCTGTGAACTGCTCCAAATCGTCCTGACTGGGATCGGTCTCCTGAGAATCGTGTCCTTCTGACGAACATTCCAAAAAAGAAGAGACGGGAATGTCGTCTGCGAACTAGCGCTCGATAAGTCCCAAAAGATAGAATGGAATAAACAAGTAAAGAGAATAGAACTGGTAAATTATCTGTTTGTTATGCTAATGTAGTTGTTTGTAACTTGGTACAGAAGGTATCAGTCTATACGAAAAGAGTCCAACTTTCCCTTTGGACTAAATTAACCCATAGTATAAGGCCCCGTCAAAACCCACGGAACAACGGCATAGGATGTTCATGTAGGTGTCTTTTAGTGTCCATCATCGTACCACTTTTAACATATTCCGTACCAGTCTGCCCCGTTAAACCCCGTAATGTATATTGTATTGATTGGTAATTATCAAACTTGCCGAGACCATGGTATAAATTGTTCATGTAAACAGATTCAGGATATATCAAGTAGTCATGTAGTCAAGTCAAGATATAGCCATGGTTCGGTCAAGTCAAGTTATGTTGCATGTTTGGTATTGTTCTGGTATTCATATTCAAGTATTCATGTTTAGATTCATGTTGACTTGGATTCATATTTGTATTGGGTTCCGATTGATTTAGACTTGGACTCAGACTTGAGTCAGACACTTTAAACAGAATTGGATCCTGCGTTAAGTTTGGGAATTATCGGTAACTGTTGCACATGGACGGCAGAATTTGTGTCTTTTTCCAAGACAATTACTATTGATAACTCTATTTTAGTTTTCTACCTTAAATAGGCAAGCACCCACTTTCTCCGGCACCCTGAGGCTCAAGAGAATTGGTCCAGCTTAAACCTATATTTACTAGGGTCCTTAATGTAATTTTATATATCTCGAGGGGGTTTTATGAATAATATTTTATATACTTTCAAAATAAACCTCGAGTAATTATTTATGTTCTTTAGGGTTTTCATGGATGTGAATTTTAAAGAGAGATATATTAGTGAAAGTATATATAACTTGAATAGTTCAAGGTATTTTAATGTAAACTTTGTCTTGTATTGATACTTGATGGTATTTTAGTGAAACTTGTCATTCGTTTATTTTCTAGAAAACATGGAATTTTATTATATATTAAAAATATATAATTTGATAATATTTATATAATTCTTAAAAATTAATTTTATTTATTAAGTAGAAAATCTCGTTTTTCTTAAAAATCGTCTTAAAATTCTTTCAAGATCGTATGCTCCGTGAGGAGGTCTGCATCTCGCTCTACTAGTCCTAAGGATGTACGATAATCCGTACCATCCAAATCGGGTTCCCCAAAATAGGTTGTAGAAGCATAATTGCAAAGAGTTTGATAATACAATTCGAAGAAAACGGGTTTTTATAGTTCAAGGTATATTGATGAAAAGTCGTATTTTGCCATAAAAGTTATGTTTCAAGAGAATCGTGCTATATCAAGATGTGTGTATGTGAGAGATAGGTCATTACCTCGTGAGGTTTTCTAAATGTAATATTAAACAAAACAATAAAAGATGTCATATGTAAAGTTTATGGTATTTAAATGAAAAACGCAATTTAAAGTTACATAACATGATTATTTTAAGATGAAAAGTGTTCTAATTATTTGTTTCATGATTAATAAGTAAGGTATAGTGATATAGATGAGTGGTTCTTAAGAAAAAAATTTATAATTTTAATGATTTTTGAATCGAATGTCGGTATAACTCCATTTACCGATAAGTTTTGAAAAGAAGAATTTTTATGGTAGAAAGAGAAGAGAGGAGATGAGACTTACAAGTTAGAATGAGGGGAGGTAGAAGAAGAGGATGTGATGGCTGTGGCGTCGTGGGGTCACCAAAACTTGTGTAAATCCTCGTCGGAAGTCGTTCTTGGGCTAACTCCACTTCAAATCCACTTGTACTTAGAAAATTTTGATATTTTTGACTAGAATTTTCAGAAGGAGGGAGGGACTAGGGTATGGGGTTGTATTTATAGTGTGGAATTAGGGTTTTTGAATTGAAAGAATGAATTAAAAAGCATTAAAAATGAGATTAAAGATGAATTTTAATTCTCTGTTAAATTGCAGAGAAAACAAACAGTATAGGGGTAATGGGGATAGGCTAATCGACAAGTGTGCAAAGTATGGGGATATTTTACCTACGGTTGACCGTCGGCGCCGGCCTATGGGCAAATATCGCCGGTCCACTGGTGGGGGATAGCCGTAGGATTTGTGCCACGTGTCCATGCTGCTATCAATTCTAATTTGCACATGTTTGATTTCTTCAGACTTTTCATTTTATGTGCAGTGCATGTGTAAACTTTTGGGCTTCCAAAAAGTTTAAAATAAAAATTCAGATAAAATAATATATGGCTGATGAGATTCAAACACAGAGGTTATGTCACAGCAGTGCAAGGTTTTACTAATGAACTACAAGTGCTTTTTTCTGTTCTTAAACAAGAATAACTTTTACATTGTGCTCAGGTTTTGCAAACTCCTTTCTGTACTTTAAAAAGAAAAATTTTGTACAGAAATTTTAGGGTCGTTACATTCTACCTTCCTTATAAAAATTTCGTCCTCAAAATTTATAGAAAGAAGTTGTAACAGATTTGTTGATAGCGGTGGTGAATGAACTACTGAAAGTGCATGAAAAAATGTTTGAATGAACGAAAGGATGCAAGGGTTTTGAAAGAAGAAGGATTACCAGTGTTACCCTGACTTATAGCTTCAGTTTCTACGGCTGCTAAAGTGAAAGCCTGACGCCGAGGTACATTCCTCCTAGCTGGAGGCACAATCCTCTATCCTTGGGGCATGTTTCTCTGCCCTTAAGGCACGTTTCTCATTTCCTGGTGGAACTGACGAGGAGGTTATGCAGAAGGTCCACGAAAGGGTGGAGCAGGTAGGGCAAGACGAGTTGCAGGAGCCTAAATAGATGGCCGCTGCAGAAATGTGATGTGTACTGGAACTGGATTGCGTCTATGAGGAAATGTTCCAATGTCGTGAGTGGATGCATCACAAACTAAGCACATGCCGTTTGCACACCTGCAGTCCTTCACCAGGTGTCCATCCCTCTTACAGTAGAAGAAAAATCTAGACTTAGCTGATTAAATGTTACTTCCGGTCTCCTGGGTGCAAAAGTTTGCATGGAAGAGGCTCCTCCTGCCATCTGAGGGGCAGGGCGCTTCACACCGGCAGTCTGAGGTCTGCCCTTCTTCTTCACTACTACCTCATATCGTCGGGCAACCTTTAGCGCAAGATCATGGGTTGGGAAATCCCCTGTAGCTAATGCAGTTTAGATCTCTAGGTCCAACACGTGCTGAAGTATTCTTTCCCGGATCTCAGCAGTCGGAATCAGGTGTGCCGCGAACCTGCTGAGGATGGTAAACTCAGTATCATATTCATCCACAAATTTTTTCCACATCGAACCTTCCTACAAGTGGATGAACTGCTGTTCCATGTCGAAACGGGCAGTCTCGGGAAAGTATTCCACATCGAACATGTCTTGAAAATCCTTCCATTCAATCGGCTGGGCAAGATGGTTTTCTTCAGCCTTCCACCATACTCTGGCATTATCTGTGAGTTGCAGCTTCACAATTCTCACCCAAGCAATCTCTGGCACTTGTGCTGTTGCCAGGTCATCTTCAATGGACTGAGCCCATTCCTCTGCCTCTAGTAGAATGTTGCCAGGTCATCTTCAATGGACTGAGCCCATTCCTCTGCCTCTAGTAGGCTCTCTTTCCCAGAAAAGTGCTTAGGGTGGCCTGGAATTGTTTGACTCCGGGTGCCTCGGTCTCAGGGCGGTGCAAGATGATAGCAGTCTGCTGCTGCTGACCCTCCAAGAGGCTCTTTATCGTCTCAAACAATACCGTCTGCTCATTGATAGGAACTGCTACGGTAAGTGGTGGTGGTAGAGGAGGTGGAGTGTTTCCATTCACGTTGGTGCTGATGTTGTTCGGGAAATCTATAACCTTAAAAGAAAAGGAAGGGTTAAGATATATTCAAGAGCTTAGAAATGTATGGAATGTTTAGTTGCTGATTCTTATAATTCTTGTGACATATTGGTTAGGTTTCCATACAGAACTGACATGCATGTGCCGCCACCAAAACCTGTCACATCCTGCTTCCTTGTATACGGAGAAGTAGACGTGACAGGCCGCGACGTATTTACTCAGAAGTAAACACGCTAAGCATAAATGAGCTATATAAATGAATACATAAGAATAACAAGAGATATAATAACATCAACTTTTATTAACATTCTTTCTTTACATACAACTGAAAAGAAAAGTACAATGATAGAAAGCGATGCCTAAACAGTGGCATATGAACTGAATTGAAAATAAGTACAAGTAAAAGCCCAGAAGTCTGGCTCCTTTGTGAACTGCTCCAAATCATCCTGACTTAGTTCGGTCTCCTGAGAGTCGGGTCCTCCTGACGAACAATCAAAAGAAAGAAAAGATATGAATGTCGTCAGCAAACTAGCGCTCAGTAAGTCACAAAAGATAGAATGGAATAAACAAGTAAAGAGAATAGAACTGATAAATTATTTGTTTGTTATGCTAACGTAGTTGTTTTTCACTTGGTACAGAAAGTATCAGTGTATACGAGAGGAGTCTAACTTTCCCCGTGGACTAAGGTAATCCGTAGTACAAGGCTCCGTTAAAACCCACTGGACAACGGCATATGATGTTCATGTAGGTGTCTTTTAGTGTCCATCATCGTGTCATTTTTAACACATTCCGTACCAATCTACCCCGTTAAACCCTGTAATGTATATTGTATTGATTGGTAATTATCAGACTTGCCGAGACCATGGTATAAGTTGTTCATGTAAATAAATTCAGGATATATCAAGTAGTCATATAGTCAAGTCAAGATATAGCCATGGTTCGGTCAAGTCAAGTTATGTTGCATGTTTGATATTGTTCTGGTATTCATGTTGACTTGGATTCATATTTTTTTAGGTTCCTATTGATTTAGATTTGGACTCAGACTTGAGTCAAACACTTTAAACAGAATTGGATCCTGAATTAAGTTTGGGAATTATCGGTAACTACTGCACATAGACGACATGATTTGTGTTTTTTCCAAGACAATTATCATTGATAACTCCATTTTAGTTTCTACCTTAAATAGGCAAGCACCCACTTTCCCAGCTCCCTGAGGCTCAAGAGAATTGGTCCCGCTTAAATCTATATTTACTAGGGTCCTTAATGTAATTTTATATATCTTGAGGGGGTTCTATGAAAAATATTTTATATACTTTAAAAATAAATCTCGAGTAAATATTTATATTCTTTAAGGTTTCCATGGATGTGAATTTTAAAGAGTGAGGTATATTAGTGAAAATATACATAACTTGAATAGTTCAAGGTATTTTAATGTAAACTTTGTCTTGTATTGATACTTGATGGTATTTTAGTGAAACTTGTCATTCGTTTATTTTCTAGAAAATATGGAATTTTATTATATATTAAAAATATATAATTTGATAATATTTATATAATTATTAAAAATTAATTTTATTTATTAAGTAGAAGATCTCATTTTTCTTAAAAATCGTATTAAAATTCTTTCGAGATCGTATGCTCCGTGAGGAGGTCTGCATCTCGCTCTACTAGTTCCGAGGATGTGCGATAATTCGCACCATCCAAACCGGATTTCCCAAAATGGGTTGTAGAGACATAATTGCAAAGAGTTTGATAATACAATTCGAAGAAAACGAGTTTTATAGTTCAAGGTATTTTGATGAAAAGTCGTATTTTGCCACAAAAGTTATATTTCAAGAGAATCGTGCTATATCAAGATGTGTGTATGTGAGAGATATGTCATTACCTTGTGAGGTTTTTTAAAAGTAATATTAAGCAAAACAATAAAAGATGTCATATGTAAAGTTTGTGGTATTTAAATGAAAAACGCAATTTAAAGTTACATAACATGATTATTTAAGATGAAAATTGCTCTAATTATTTGTTTCATGATTAATAAGTAAGGTATAGTGATATGGATGAGTGCTTCTTAAGAAAAAAATTATAATTTTAAATATTATAGAATCGAATGTCGGTATAACTCCACTTACCGACAAGTTTTGAAAAGAAATTTTTTTATGGTAGAAAAAGAAGAGGGAAGATAGGACTTACAAGTTAGAAGGAGGGGATGTAGAAGAAGAGGGTGTGATGGCTGTGGCGTCGTGGGGTCGTCGAAACTTGTGTAAATCCTCTCCGGAAGTCGTTCTTGGGCTAACTCCACTTCAACTCCACTTGTACTTGGAAAATTTTGATATTTTTGACTAGAATTTTCAGAATGAGGAGGGGCTAGGATATGTGGTTGTATTTATAGTGTGGAATTAGGGTTTTTGAATTGAAAGAATGAATTAAAAAGCATTAAAAATGAGATTAAAGATGAATTTTAATTCTCTGTTAAATTGCAGAGAAAACAAAAAGTATGGGGGTAATAGGGATAGGCCAATCGATAAGTGTGCAAAGTATGGGGAGATTTTACCTATGGTTAACCGTCGGCGCCGGCATATGGGCAAATCTCGCCGCTCCACTGGTGGGGGATAGCTGTAGGATTTGTGCCATGTGTCCATGCTAGTATTAACTCTAATTTACACATGTTTGATTTCTTCAGACTTTTCATTTTATGTACAGTGCACGTGTAAACTTTTGGGCTTCCAAAAAGTTTAAAATAAAAATTCAGAAAAAACAATATATGGCTGAGGGATTCGAACGCAGGGGCTATGTCACAGCAGTGCAAGGCTTTACAAATAAGGTACAAGTGCTTTCTTGCTGTTCTTAAACAAGAATAACTTTTAAATTGTGCTCAGGTATTGCAAACTCATTTCTGTACTTAAAAAAGAAAAATTTTGTACAGAAATTTTAGGGTCGTTATAGCTTGTAGAGATATAATTGCAAAGAGTTTGATAATACAATTCAAACAAAACGGGTTTTTATAGTTCATGGTATTTTGATGAAAAGTCATATTTTGCTACAAAAGTTATGTCTCAAGAGAATCGTGCTATACCAATATGTGTGTATGTGAGAGATAGATCATTACTCCATGAAGTTTTCTAAAGGTATGCTAAGCAAAATATTTAAAAGATAACGTATATAAACTTCATGGTATTTAAAAATAAAAGTTTAATTAAAGTTAATTAACATGGAGTTTTAGAGTGAAAATTGTTTCTAAACTTTTATAATAATGTTACAAATATTGTGCAAAAGTTTATTGAACAATATGTAAATGAAAAGTGAGATTATAGAGTTTAGAAGATTTACATCGGTAATAACTCCACTTACTGATGATTTGTTTTAAAAAGAGAATTTAGCGAAGAGATGGAGGAAATAGAAGGAACTTACAAGCTACGAGGAGAGAGGAGAGGTAGAGAAAGATGTCGTATCCTTCGTGACGTCGTGGGGTTGCCGGAATCGCCTCTAATCCTCGCCGAAATTTAACCTTGGGCTAACTCTACTTGTACTCTTCTTAGACTTGAGAATTTTTGATAATTTTGACTAGAGATTTCAGAATGAGGAAAGGCTAGGATATGAGGTTGTATTTATAAGGAGAAATTAGGGTTTTAGAATCGAAAGATTGAATTAAAAAGTATTAAAAATGAGATTAAAAATGAATTTTAATTCTCTGTTAAATTGCAGAGAAAACAAACAGAACACGGGTAATGGGGGTAGGCCAATCGACCAGTGTGCAAAGCCCGGGGACTTTTCCCTATGGGTCACCCACCGCCGCCGGCCAAAATCTCCATCTCGCCGGTCCATGTGGGGGGGTAGGGCTCTGGATTTTCACCACGTGTTCTTCTCGGTATATATATCATTTTACACATGTTTGATTTCTCTGACTTTTCATTTCTATGTGCAGTGCACATGAAAACTTTTGGGCTTCCAAAAAGTTTAAAAGAAAAATAGTAAAAATAATATGTGGCTGATGTGATTCGAACACAGGGACTGCATCACAGCAGTGCAAGGCTTTACCAATGAGCTACAAGTTGTTTCTTGCTGTTCTTAAACAAGAATAACTTTTAAATTGTGCTTAGGCTTGCAAACTCCTTTCTGTACTTTAAGAAGAAAAAATTTTGTACAGAAAATTCAGGGTCGTTACATTCTACCCTTCTTATAAAAATTTCGTCCTCAAAATTTATATAAGGAAGTTGTAACAGATTCAAGAAAATTTGATGGTGGTGAAAGAACTACTGAAAGTGCATGAAAAAAATATGTTTGAAAAAACGAAAGGATGCAAGGGTTTTGAAAAAAAAGAAGGATTACCATTATTACCTTGACCTATAGCTTCGGTTTCTACGGCCTCTAAAGTGAAAGCCTGACTTCGGAGTACATTCCTCATAGCCGGAGGCACATTCCTCTGTTCTTGGGGGATGTTTCTCTGCCTTTGAGGCATGTTCCTCATTGCCTGGTAGAACTGACGAGTAAGTTATGCAGGAGGTTCACGAGAAGGTGGAGCAAGTAGGGCAAGACGAGGTGCAGGAGCCTGAATAGCTGGCCGTTGCGGAAAGGTGATGTGTGCTGGAACTGGGTTGCGTCTATAAGGACATGTTCCAATGTCGTGAGTGGATGCAGCACAAACTAAGCACAGGTCGTTTGCATGCCTACAGTCCTTCACCAGGTGTCCATTCTTCTTACATTAGAAGCAAAAGTGTGGACTTGGCCGATTAAATATTACTTCCGGTCTCCTGGGTGAAAAATTTGGCATGGAAAAGGCTCCTCCTACCATCTGGGTGGCAGGGTGCTTCACACCGGCAGTCTGAGGTCTGCCCTTCTTCTTCACCACTGCCTCATAACGTCGGGCAACCTTTAAAGCAAGATCATTGGTTGGGAAATCTCCTGTAGTTAGTGCAGCTTGGATTTCTGGGTCCAACCCTTGCTGAAATTTTCGTGACCGGATCTCAGCAGTCGGGATGAGGTGTGTCGCGAACCTGCTGTGCATGGTAAACTCAGCATCGTATTCATCCACAGATTTGTTCCATATTGAACCTTGCTGCAAGTGGATGAACGGTTGTTCCATATCGAATCGGGCAGTCTTGGGGAAGTATTTCACGTCGAACATGTAGCGAAAAGTCTTCCATTCAATCGGCTGGGCAAGACGGCTTTCTTCAGCCTTCCACCATACTCTGGCGTTGTCAGTTAGTTGCAACTTTGCAACTCTCACCTAAGCAATCCCTGGCACTTGTGCTGCTGCCAGGTCATCTTCAATGGACTGAGCTTATTCCTCTGCCTCTGGTGGGCTCTCTTTTCCTGAAAAGTGCTTAGGGTGCAATGCCCGAATTTGCTTGACTTCGGGTGCCTCAGTCTCTGGACGGTGCAAGAGGATAGCAGTCTACTGCTACCGACCCACCAGAAGGCTCTTTATTGCCTCAAGCAATACTATCTGCTCGTTGATAAGAGCGATAACGGTAGGTGGTGGTGGTAGAGGAGGTGGTGGGATGTTGCCATTCACGTTGGTGCTCGTGTTGTTCGGGAAATCCATAACCTTAAGAGAAAAGGAAGGGTTAGGATAGATTCAAGAGATTAAAAATGTAATGAATGTTTAGTTGCTGGTTCTTATAATCCTTGTGATATATTGCTTAGGCTTCCATGCAGAACTGACCTGCATGGTAAGACTTCATGCCGAACTGACCTGTATGGGCCGCCAACAAAACCTGTCAAGCCCCGCTTCCCAGTATACGGAGAAGTAGACGTGATGGACCACGACGTATTTACTCAGAAGTAAACATGTTAAGCGTAAATAAGAAATATAAATGAATACACAAGAATAACAAGAGATATAATAACAACTTTTTTTAACATTTTTTCTTTACATTACAACTGATTTGAAAAGGAAATGTACAATGTTGAAGCAATGCCTAAACAGTGGTATACAATGAAAAGAAAATAAGTATAAGTAGTCTAGAAGTTTGGATCCTCTGTGAATTGATCCAAGTCTTCCTA
Organism: Agapanthus africanus; assembly: GCA_030015575.1. Classification (NCBI taxonomy): domain Eukaryota; kingdom Viridiplantae; phylum Streptophyta; class Magnoliopsida; order Asparagales; family Amaryllidaceae; genus Agapanthus; species Agapanthus africanus. The sequence continues at coordinate 706,549,738 of CM057340.1, forward strand.
GCTGGGCTCTGTCTCCTGAGAGTCGGGTCCTCCTGACGAACATTCCAAAGAAAGAAAGAAACAGGAATGTCGTCAGTGAATTAGCGCTCGGTAAGTCCCAAAAGAAAAAATAGAATAGAACAAGTAGATAGGGAAGACTTGATAATTTATACATGTATATGTTTGTTAAACTAACGTAGTTGTTTATAGTTTGGTACAGAAGGTGTCAGCATATACGAAAGGAGTCCAACTTTCCCCTTGGACTAAGATAACCCGGTAGTATAAGGCCCCGTCAATACCCACAGGATAACAGCAATAGATGTTTATCTACGTCTTTTATTGTCCATCATCATACCACTTTTAACACATTCCGTACCAATTTACCCTGTTAAAACCCCATAATGTGTATTGTACTGATTTGTAGTTATCAGACTTACCGAGACCATGGATATAAGTTTTTCATGTAAACAGTTTTAGGATGTATCATGTAGTCATGTATTCAAGTCAAGTCATAGCCATGGTCAAGTCTTGTTTGCATGTTGATATTGTTCTGGTATTGAGGTTCATGTTTGGTATATTGGATTCATGTTTGGATTGGATTCAGATTGATTTGGACTCAGACTTGAATCATACACTTTAAACAGAATTTGGATCCTGAATTAGGTTTAGGAGTTATCGGTAACTGCTGCACATGGACAGCATGATTTGTGTTTTTTCCAAGACAATTACCATTGATAACTTCGTTTTAGTTTTCTACCTTAAATAAGCAAGCACTCACTTTCTTCAGCTCCTTGAGGCTCAAGAGAATCGATCCCACTTAAACCTATATTTACTAAGGTCCTCAATGTAATTTATATAACTCGAGGGGATTTTATGAAAAATATTTTTTATATACGTTCAAAATAAATCTCGAGTGTTTATTTATGTTATTTAGGGTTTTCATGGATGTGAATTTTAAAGATTGATGTATATTAGTGAATAGTAACTTAGCTTGAATAGCACAAGGTATTTTAGTGTAAGAATTGTCTTGTATTGATACTTGATGGTATTATAGTGAAACTTGCCATTCTTTTATTTTCTAGAAAACATGTAATCTTAATTATAACCTGGAAATATGTGATTTGATAATATTTATATAGTTAATAAAAATTAATTTTATTATTAAATAGAAAATCTCGTTTTTCATAAAATCGTATTAAAATTCTTTCGAGACCGAATGCTCTGTGAGAAGATATGCATCTCGCTCTATTAGTCCCGAGGATGTGCGATAATCCGCATCATCCAATACCGGGTTCCCCAAAATGGGTTGTGTCACGCCCCGCTTCTCAGTATACGGAGAAGTAGACGTGACAGACCGTGATGTATTTACTCAGAAGTAAACACGCTAAGCGTAAATGAGCAATATAAATGAATACACAAGAATAATAAGAGATATAATAACAAATTTTATTAATTTTCTTTCTTTACATACAACTGAAAATAAGTACAATGATAGAAAGTGATGGATAAACAGTGGAATATGAAATGAAAAGAAAATAAGTACAGGTAAAAGCGTAGAAGTCTGGCTCCTCTTTGAACTGCTCCAAATCGTCATGACTGGATTCGGTCTCCTGAGAGTCGAGTCCTCCTGACGAACATTCCAAAGAAAGAAGAGATAGGAATGTCATCAGCGAACTAGCGCTCGGTAAGTCCCAAAAGATAGAATGGAATAAACAAGTAAAGAGAATAGAACTGTTAAATTATCTGTTTGTTATGCTAACGTACTTGTTTGTAGTTTGGTACAGAAGGTATCAGTGTATACGAAAGGAGTCCAACTTTTCCCGTGAACTAAGGTAACCCATAGTACAAGGCCCCATCAAAACCCACGGGACAACGGCACAGGATGTTCATGTAGGTGTCTTTTAGTGTCCATCATTGTGCCACTTTTAACACATTCTGTACCAGTCTATCCCGCTAAACCCCGTAATGTATATTGTATTGATTGGTAATTATCAGACCTGTCGAGACCATGATATAAGTTGTTCATGTAAACAGATTCAGGATATATCAAGTAGTCATGTAGTCAAGTCAAGATATAGTCATGGTTCGGTTAAGTCAAGTTATGTTGCATGTTTGATATTGTTCTGGTATTCATGTTCAAGTATTCATGTTTAGATTTATGTTTACTTAGTTTCATATTTGTATTGGGTTCCGATTGATTTAGACTTGGACTCAGACTTGAATCAGACACTTTAAACATAACCGGATCCTGAATTAGGTGTGGGAATTATCGGTAACTGCTGCACATGGATGGCAGGATTTGTGTCTTTTTCCAAGACAATTAACATTGATAACTCCATTTTAGTTTTCTACCTTAAATAGACAAGCACCCACTTTATCCGACTCCCTGAGGCTCAAGAGAATTGGTCTCGCTTAAACCTATATTTAGTAGGGTCCTTAATGTAATTTAATATATCTCGAGGGGGTTTCATGAAAAATATTTTATATACTTTCAAAATAAATCTCAAGTAATTATTTATGTTCTTTAGGATTTTCATGGATGTGAATTTTAAAGAGTGAGGTATATTAGTGAAAATATACATAACTTGAATAGTTCAAGGTATTTTAACGCAAACTTTGTCTTGTATTGATACTTGATGGTTTTTTAGTGAAACTTGTTATTCGTTTATTTTCTAGAAAACATGGAATTTTATTATATATTAAAAATATATAATTTGATAATATTTATATAATTATTAAAAATTAATTTTATTTATTAAGTAGAAAATCTCGTTTTTCTTAAAAATCGTATTAAAATTCTTTCGAGATCGTATGCTCGGTGAGGAGGTATGCATCTCGCTCTACTAGTCCCGAAGATTTGCGATAATCCGCACCATCCAAACCGGGTTTCCCAAAATGAGTTGTAAAGGTATAATTGCAAAAAGTTTGATAATACAATTCGAAAAAACGGGTTTTTATAGTTCAAGGTATTTTGATGAAAAGTCGTATTTTGCCACAAAAGTTATGTTTCAAGAGAATCGTGTTATGTCAAGATGTGTGTATGTGAGTGGTAAGTCATTTCCTCATGAGGTTTTCGAAAGGTAGTATTAAGCAAAACAATAAAAGATTTAATATGTAAAGTTTGTGGTATCAAAACGCTGTTTGAACGTTTCCCTGTCAATGGGCTCCTTCAATCTATTTTTCTCTGCCTCCTACCATATTCTGGCATTATCCGTAAGTTGTAGTTTAGTAATGTATACCCACGCATCCTTGGGAATTTGAGCGGCAACGAGATCATTGACGGTTTCTTTGAGCCATTTTTCAGCTTCCAAAGGGGTTTCCTTCCCTGAAAAGGTCTTAGGATGAAGTGATCTGAATAGTTTCTCTCCTGCTGCACCTTGAGGAATGACGGCTAGTGCATTCCTTAAAATCTTCGCTTGTTGCTGCCTACTTTCTCCCAACTCCTGATGAAAGGCAGCCGTCTGCTGCTGATATTGTTCTAATAGTCCTTGCATAATTCGTATTATAGCTGCTTGTTGAGTAGCGGCTTCATTGATCCTATTTTCCCTTCTGTTGCGGTTATGGTATCGTCTGGCTATTATGATCTGAATTAGAAGGGCTTAGGTTACAAACAGGATGAGGATGACATAAGATAACAAGTTGCTTGAAAAGCAACAATTAATGCAAGAGGAAAAGTAATAAGGAAAAAGCAATAGGCACAAGGGTGAATTTGTTTGAAGTTAAAATTTTATTAATAAATGCCAAATAAGATACAATTAAGATTAAATATAGTCATACTGTTATACATAGCTTATTTGGCCCACTGAAGAACTAAGAAACTAAACATGACAAGAAATAATCATAAGCGTTTCGGTCATCGTCCATTAATCATACGGTGGAAACTGCATATCGCTGGCTCGACGTTTGTTGACCTTCCTTGCAAAAATATAAAAGAAGGGTGAGCCTGGTACATTCCGGAGATAGAGTTGTGGAGGGGTACGACGAACACATCGATAAGCATGTCCCCGAATATAGAGTGTTTCCCCAATAAACCTCATGTGCGGACCGTATTCTTTTGGTTGCTTCTCCTCAACGGGAACCTCCTCTTCAGCAGGAGCCTCGTCCCCGGGCTCTTCTTCCTCCGCATGAGCTTCCTCTTCCTCTGGTTCTTCCTCCACGGAATCCCCTTTAATAGGCTCCTCCTCCTCAACGGGAGCCTCCTCTTCAGCAAGAGCCTCCTCCTCAGGCTCTTATTCCTCTGCATGAACCTTCTCTTCCTCGGGTTCTTTTTCCATCGGGGCTTCTTTTTCTCCATCTTCCAAGTCTCCTCCGGAGATATTTGTCTAGGGACCTAATACTTTGTCGTCCGAATATCCAAGTATAGCCTCAAAAGTAATGTCTGACTTGTTGTCCTCATCTGAAAGATTTGCCATGACCTGGAAAGAAAGGCCATGGTTAGAATACAGAATGTCAAGGAAAGGACAAGGAATATTGGAAAATTATGAAATCGATATAAGCGGATGAGATTCACAAATATAATAAGTCAGTTAACAGTTTCATTTTAATACATTGAGGACCTGTATGAGCCACCACTAAAACTTATCACGCCCCGCTTCCGAAAAGAAGGTGAAGGGTGACGCGGCATGGTTCGCAACCTAACTGTATTGAAGATGGTCTATTCAATACAGTTACGTTAAGCGTCTGAATATCTATAAAATGCAGGATATGCACCAAAACAAAATAATAAAAGCGGAAAGTATTTATTTTCATTAACCAAACTTTATTACATTCCAAAAGAATGAGTAAAATAAACTAAGTAGTTTAATTTCATCGAAGAAGAAGCAAAAACCCTAAACATGTGGGAAACAAACAAAAATAAAACAAGTTAATCTTTCGTCGTCAAGCCCATATAATTTTCATTAGTAGGCTCTACACCTTGATCCTCATCATAACACTCATTCTCATCAAATGGACATTTCAGAGGTACAGAAAAGAGAAAAGGAAAGTCTGTCAGCGGGTAACACTCGAGTAGGATTGCCTCGTAAAGAAGTAAAGGTACAATAATGAGCAAGCGTATATAGATATGATGTGTGTGTACAGATATGATATATATATGGGTATAAGAGTATGAGATGTATGCAAATAAGGCATGTTGACTGAGGTATATATGAATATGGGTATGTTGTATGAGATATCTGTTAGGTAAAAGTTCGCATTAGTTTGTTAAATAAGGGTCCAGATACTCGCGATTATTCCGTTGTGGCCACGGAACAACAACTGGGAAAGTGAAATATACAGTTTCACCTTCCAGGATCATGATGGAGTAGTAGGGGAATCCGAGTTCCGCATCTCCTTACCTAATCAAACTACACATTCCCGTTATTCAGTGTAAAGGTTTTGATGCATTAGAGTTAAAGCGTACATCATCTAGGTATGGAATTTCCATATTGTATGTCATCCACATATTGGATTATTCGTCCTCAAAGTATGGTTGGTATTCGCCCGAAGAACGGGTTAGTATTCGCCGAAGACCGCGTTAGTATTTGTCCGAATGTTGGGTTAGTAGTTGTCCACATATTGAACTGTTCACCCTGCCTGCAGGGATCTTCATTTATAAGTATTCCATACCTAAATTCGCGCATTCTATCCCTAACCGTATCATGTGTCATGTATGTCGTAAACTTTTATTCAAATAGTTGATCTCATTTAATATGGCTTTCCACAACCACCCATTTTATCTTGTTATCTTTTAAAGTCTGTAAGGTGCATTATAATATTTTATAGCACGCTTAGTTAATAAAGATCATGGCATTTAATGGTAGTCATTGTTTATATGAAAATCATGATATTTTAGAGTAATTATAATTTTGGAAAACCCATGGTATGTTAATGAAAATACCTTTTTAATGAAATACTATGGTATTTATTTGAAATTATCTTTCAATAAAGACTTACGTATTCTTTTGGAAAATATCTTTTATAAAAGGTTATAAGTTTTGTTGAAAAACATAGTCTTTTAGTATAGGTCAAGGTATTTAAATGAAATTATATTCTTTTAAGATGGATTAAGGTATGCTATTGTAAATAATAATTTATAAAGTTATGGAGTTTATTTGGAGGTAACATTTAAGAAATACGTCCGTGTTGGCAACCGCTGCACATGGACAGCAGGATTTGTGTCCTTTTGAGGAACGATTGCCTATCAACCACGAGATATTTACGTAAAACATTATCCTATAGAATTAGGATATTTTATTAAAGGTGATATTCTACAAGAACAACTCCGCGTTGACAACCGCTGCACATGGACGACAGGATTTGTGTCCTTTTCAGGGACCATTGTCTAGTAACCACAGGGTGTTTCATGTAAAATATTATCCTATTAGAGTATTTTATTAAATCTTAGTTAAAAGGCTGAAAGAAATATTAATATAAAAATATTATCTCTAAGTGAAAGGGGGTTAAGTCGGAAACCATAATATAATTATTTAGATTAGTATTACCCCTTTTCAAAAGATAAAAGGATTTTAATAAAACTAAAGTAAATAGTGGATAAGAGTAAAAATAAAATATCATTTTAATGTGCCCAAGGTATTTTATTCACAAAGCCTTATATGGGTACTTTAAATTAAATATAACGTATTAATAAAATAAGGGTATTTTTGTGGAAGTAATTTATTTTGAGATCGTACAGTATGTGCGATATGTTATCTAAAAAAATAATCAATATGATCTTAGAAGGTATGTATGATGTGCCAACTTAACTGATAAACAACATCATGAATTTTTGATTATAAGTATGTGTGTGAGCATTAGGGATAGATCGTTATCCCGTGAAGTCAACATCAAGTCAAGGATTTTTCATTACAATAATACAGTAACATAAAATGCATGAAGGGTTTAACAACTTATTAAAATGGGTTGCAAGATTATTATCATGTCTAAGAAACCCCAATTGAAGGAGGTGATAGATCAAGTGGTGAGAGGCGGATCCTACCTTTTGTTTTGGGATGAAGGTCAATGGATCGAAAACGTAGACTTGTACTAAAATCTCAATAACTCAGCACTTGGATTTTTCCTCGATGATTAGGTGTAACCACGACGTCGGCGTCGACGAGACAAAGATCTGGGTATTTTTTTCAGAATTTTCGTAGTTCTGTGGTGTGAGAAAAGTGATTGGAAAAAGGCTGTATATATTGGGTTTACTCACAACAATAAAATCCCCAAAAAAATCCATCAGAAACAAAAAAATCCGTACCCCAAAAAAACGTCGCATTAGTCTCCAATCATTGCGATTTGATCTCGCAATGATTGCCGCCGCCGCCAGCGATTCGTGACCGTTGGATCTTGATCCAACGGCCGAGAATGGCCCCTCTACGCAGCCACGTGGAGCGTGAGGGAGCATGCGTTTTCGTGTGGTCCCCACTACGTGGACGCCGCCAGTTGCCCTGGGCCGTTGGATCTCTCATCCAACGGTCCAGGTTAATCTCCCTTTATATATATATATATATATTTATTTTTCTTTTAAATTTTAAAATCTAAAACTGTTTTTATTAAATCGAATTTGTTTTAAAAATTTTATTAAATATATTGAAAAATATGAGAAAAATTCCAGAAAATATATTTTATTGTTTGCTTTAGTTTAAAAATGATTTTGGGCTAAAACTAAATAATATTCACATATCTAAGATATCTGTTAGTTATTATAATTATTTAAAAATCTAGTTTATCCTTGAAAATATTTTAATTTCGAAATAATCATTTTAATTTATAATAAAAATATATAAATTATTTTAAGACATTATAAGTTTCCATTAAAACATTTTAATCCCGGAAAAATATAAATAATATTTAGAAAATTCCTTTAATTATATTTAAATGCTTTAAAAATTACTAACATTACTTTCAAAAATAAAATCATTAGAATAAAGTATTTTTCCATAAAGTAAATACGCAAATAAATAATTGGTACTATATAAAAGACCTTTTATTAGATATTAAAATACACGGTCGTTACAAATATTGCTATATATAATCTAATCAATCAAAATATAGATAAGAGTGAGATGAGATCAACAAAAAAACCTTTTTAGGGTTCCGTGACGAAATTTAAAAAATATAATATAATTAATCAAAATATAAATAAAAAAGAAAGAAAAGTTTTTTAGGGTTTGATAAGTAATGAAGATGGAGATATTTTAAAATCCAAGCACAACAAAAAAGTTTTTACATTTTTTTCTTGGACCTTTTTTCAATTTTTGTAGCTTTGTTTTATATGGTTAGACTTGAAATTTGGACTTTTGAATTCCAATCCAAATCTAAGTCTAATAAATGAATAACACAAAATTTTGAAATCCAAATTCAAGTCTAAAACCAGTAACACTAGACTTTAAAATCCAAATCCAAGTCCAAAACAAATAATGCTAAATTTTAAAATCCAAGTCCGAGTCCAAAACTAATAATACCATAAAATACAATCCAATTCCAATGAGAGAATCCAAAACCATTAACCCCTCTAAATGATTTCCAAAAAGTGTCACAACTTATCAAAAAGATTCTTTTTTTCATTACGTTAGGCCTCTAACGAAGAGATGTCGAGACTAGGGTTTCAAACCCCCAAACACTTCTCCAGCATCTAAAATCCCCACTTTGGATTCAAATCAAAATTAAGATTAGTGATTTGCTCTATCAATACTCAATTCTCTATGGAAACATGACATTTTCTCTTCCCATATACTAGTGGAATACGAATATGTTTTGATTCATAAGCTAGGGTTGATTGGAAAACCTAAATTGAAGGGAAGGAAGTCGAGGATGATTAGGGAGAGATCTTTGAAATAGAAAAGATTGATTCTCGAATGAAGTCAAGGGTAATTGATGAGATATTCAAAAATTCTTAACGAAGGCGTTATCTTTAGATGGAAATCTTGGAGGGGAAATAAAATGCAACAACTTAAAATTTTTAGGGGATTAAAATAATTATTATCAAGTCTTGGGGTTTTTTCAGTAATTAAACAGGTTTTGTGGGACCATTTAGTAAAAAAAAACCTTTATTTAATGAGTGTTTTCTAATTATAATTACATTGAAGAAAGAAATGGTTATAGACATGGTTAATACCTTCCTTATGTTCTAAGAGAATTCCAGACATTAATAGCAATTCTTTCATCACTATGACCTCATGTTAGTTTTAATGTCCAAATATAGCCCTGATAATAAAACTGTATGTGATACATTTTGTTTTAGTGTTATCAATAAAATTCAATTTTTTATTGTGCACAATAGTAGGTTTTATTTATTGAATTAACTATGAGATAATTAATTAGATATGAGACATCAAGATCCATAGATGCATTGTATAAATATCTGGCCATCATTAAGATGAAATTGAAGGAGATCAAATATTTAATATCTTGTGCTTTAAATATCGTCACAACTAAAATTAAGCTTGGGAGAGTTTAATAAGTATAGTTGTCATATGCATACAGTGTGTTTTGACACTATCGTGAATGTCGCGATATAAGATGAGATCCTGAATTGATGCATTGAATGTGTTAGGAACGCATTAACATGCTAACTATGAAAACTTGTCATATGAAACAATGACATTGTCAAGTAAAGACAATTTTTTTAATATGTTATGTATTTTATTTTCTGACGTGAGAGATCCATAGTAAGTATCGTGATAAATGGATGTACTTTAATTAACTAATGCAAAATAGTAGAATTATTAAACCGTTAAAGTGGTGAGTTGGGTATAGTCAAACGTTATCGAGACCTTATGAGTTCTCAATAAGGAATCTACTAACCAAGTTAGGGCGAACACTCATCAGTAGATAACGGGTTAATTAGGGTTGTACAAATTTGGCTAGGTGTTATTGCAAATTAGATTTGCAAGAGTCCAATTATTCATAACATCTTATACGGGGTTAGACAATAACCAGTTATCCCAAAATTTAATATCGAGTATTAGAAAGTGGAAAGATGATTACAGTTTCATAAAAATGTTAATTTAATCTGTATTGACTATACCTATTAATTATTGAATTAAACATGAAATGTGTTAAACCTAATAAATAATTAATTAGGTCATGTTTTAACCTAATGTAGAGATGAATTAAATATATAGCAATTGAGATATTAATCAATATGGGTATGTTGCACGTATATGATGAACGTTGTAAAGTTTGATATCCTAAAGATTTGGATAGATTTTTAAAGAATCAGAAAGATAGGAACGTGGAAATGAGAAGAGTTATGGGAAGCTAAAATCTTTTGATTATGGTGAGTTTGTTGTTATGGATGAATAGTAAAAATAACCTCAAAATCTTCAATTTTATCTTTTTTACTTCAAGTTTAATTTAAATCAAAATTAACAATTTTGACGCATCATCATTGTTGACATGGCAGAAAATTAGACAGACGTGGCAGAAAATTAGAGAGGTATATTTTATTAGAAAGATTTGATATGAGAGATCTTATTATTTTGAGATTTGATCTCAAGAGAATATTTGATATGAGATTTGAGGTAACAAACTCTCTTTATTATTATAAATAAAGAACAGTCTATTTTATTTGGGACTAAGAAATTTTTCTCCCTCTCTCCTCAATAATTGCAATACACACACTATATAGATTTTGGCATGTGCATGCAAGTAATTATATATAATAGAATTTATGCACCTGTGTTGCATTAGTTTAAAAAATATAAGAAGAGGGGGAGAAAGAAATGTAGAGAGTTCTAAAGTCTTATTTACTTTTTAAAACAATTGAGAAGCTCTAACCAACCCCTAATCCATATATATATATATATATATTGGGAGATAATATGGAAGGTTCTAGATAAACAATTAATTGTTTTTTAGAGGAGAGAGAGATGACGTGGAGGGCTTGAGAGGTGAGAGAGATGATGTGGAATGTTTGAGAGGTGAGGATTTTTCTCATTTTTTCTATTTTTCTCGAAAAAATGAGAAGGATGGACCTCTAACCAAAGGTATTTGGATTATATATAGAGATTTTTATTTTAAATTTCTTTATTAATTTAACTACATGCATCACACTTATAAAATAGTAATGACATGACATTTAATTTCGTGCACTGCACAGAAAACAATTGTGTCTTTTTGTTTGATTTCTCTGAAAAAATAGGAAGCCAAATCATCAATCAATTTTAAAATTAAATGATCCCCTTCTTTTTACCCTGTAATTGTAGTAACCTGAAGTAGAATCTCAACCTCAATTAGATTGGGAGGAGAGTTCATGCCTAAATTGGATTTAGGTAAACGTTATCACGTTGGCTACCCAATGTAAGTATTTATTATGAGATAATATATTGTGATTTTTTTTAAGTATAACACAGATCGTTAACAGCTGCCAACACCTCGTACATGCATATTCTCTCTCCCAAAAAAAGCAACATTTTCATTACTATAACAATACTACATCTATGAAAATAGATGCGCCCAAATCAGTTTAACAGATCAAAGTATATAATCTTAACTAAATTCATTTATTAAACTGAATTAGATGTGTAACATCATAATTTTGTTTACAATATTTTTCTAGATTTATCAGAATATTTTTGTAATTAAATAAAACTATTTTATTTGTTTTAAAGTTTAATACCGTGTTTTGGTAGAATACAATTATCCAGTTGGTCGAATAAAGGATAGTTGTTATTTTAAATCTGGTTGTAAAATTTATTATATACAAATTATTATGCATACAATATTTTGCTTAACATTATCCGTTTTTGGTTGAACCTTATTTTTGGTTGGAGAATATAATTAAAATCATTGTCAAATCTTTAAACACCCCCGCATAATATCATAACAAAAGCCGTCTCTCTCTCTCTCTTATCTATCCAACTCAATATAATACGAAAATTATTCCCCAGTTATTGATCGTCATCATCATCTTCATCTCTCTCTTTTCTTAATATTTTTTTTATCTTCCTCCATCATCGCCGAGATCCCTCGCCACCTCTTCCATCAAGCTGCGCACCCCCCGACTCCTTCTCCCCCTGACCATCGCCGCAGCCCTCTCCTCCACCCTCGTAGCCACCGCATCCTCCTCCACGATCCATCGCCTGCACTCATCTTCTTCACCGACCTCACACCACCATCACCGACCCCACCCACTTCCCATCGTCTTCCTCTCAAAACCCATAACCTCAAACCCTAACCTCCAGCCGCACCCTCATCATTGCCAAGCCGCGCCACCACCAGCCTCTACACCATCGCCTGAACCTACCCTGTCGTCGACACCTAAACACGGACCATCTCCCTTCCGCAGTACATCCCCCGACAGCTACCGCCGAGCACCAAACCCCCCCTCGCCTTCTCTTTGCCACCGTCGCCGGGTTCCTCCTCCGAGCCAACTCCAGACCCATCTCCATCGGCCACCATCTCCTCTGCAACCCAACTCCTTTACCATCTCCCTCATCTTCGAAGCCCAGACCACCATCGTCTCAGCCCTCTCCTTCATCCTCGAACTGAACCCCCTTTGCCGTCTCAACCGCTAGCAACAACGCATCCATCAGCCACCATCGCCTTCACCTCGACTTCATCGTTGCAACTTGGACCCGAGCCTAACAAAAACCGTAGCCAAGCATCAATGTTTGGGTCTTTGAACCGTATCGTTGGGCTTTATTTGTCTTGAAGCAAGTATTCTTGTTTTTTTCTTCTTGGTTGTTACAACATCGGCGTTCCCTCAAATATATTTTTAACCTGCATTGTTTGAATAAAACCGTGTTAGTTTGCAACTTTTATATCGTTATAATACAGTATAATGCAGTAAAGTTGATGGGAATAGATACAATTAAATACAAATAAAATTTGAAAGTTGTTAATCTATCTTTTATATATATATATTCAGTCTGTGAATAAGAAAATATAAATAGTATATCTATATTATGGTTTACCTGATGGTATAGATAACATTTGAGACTTGTACTATTGACAAGCCACTTATTAGACTAGAACCATATTTGACGTGTCATGATCATTCATTACTCCAGTCCACTTATTTAAAAACGAGATCTCTAATTAGAATACTGAATTACATGTCATGACATAACCTATACTGCTTACAAGTTTCCTTTCTATACAATTAACATGATATTATAGGTTCCAGTTTATTCAGTATTCTTAATTAGTGATTCGGTTATTACTATATTAGATATGAATACGCGGGGTGTTGGGGGTAGTTTGAGTGTACATTCGTACAACAGGATCTCAGGAGTCCTATATCGGCTGCTCGTATCAGGCTATATCGGTCGCATGTTATTACAGATCGTACCGGGCTATATCGGTCGCTTGTTACTACAACTAGTACCGGGCTATATTGGTCGCATGTTACTACAGCTCGTACCAGGCTATATCGGTCGCATGTTACTACAGCTCGTACCGGGCTCTATCGGTCGCATGTTATTACAGCTCGTATCGGGCTCTATCGGTCGCATGTTACTATAGTTCGTACCAGGCTATATCGGTCGCTTGTTCATTCCACATTTGGGCCCGTATTTCCTAACTCCTTGGGCCCTATCCTTGGGTTAAGAATACTCCTGCAGAGATTGACGCACACACTCGAACTTACGATAGGATAAATTACCTTTTAAGGACCAGTTAGGATATAACTTAACCAACTTGATATGTTTACATGTCTGTTTCATATTATTACTATACCCATATGTATTTATAAACAAGCGCACACAGGCTTCACAACACTCACATATTCATGTTATCACACCACATACACACATTTTTACGTTGAGTACTTGTTGGAATATTCTGACATCCCTGAGATTTATCATCTCAGGTTTAGAGACGGACTTTCAGGCCGAGCAGGATCGGAGCGATTTTCAGAAGTTTGCAGAAGATCGGTAGTCCGTAGGTTTATTTCTTTTTCAGTTAGCATTTAGCATGCGCGTGCTTGCGGGACATTAGGGTTT